>CM075499.1:3120000-3522500 GCA_037950675.1 Hypophthalmichthys molitrix
CTTCCTCTATTAGTGGGTGGTTCTTGTCATGCTGCAAAGTGGACAAGATTTGCCAATAGTATAAAGTCTGGCAATGAAGGCTTACTGTCCTAGAAGGGAAAGGAGAAGTGTAGTAGAATATTGTGTAGGAAGCATCAGCAATTATCACATGATAAAGGGAGCAGGTGACGTCTACTTCAACAGTATTGATCTTGAGGGAGAAGGAGGCATGTTACTCTTAAGTGGCTCTAATGCACAAATGTGTTCTCAAATAGCCCTGAGAGACAAGTTAGCTGAAAATGCCTGTCATGCTTGTCAACGGAAACTGCTGACCACTGTCATATTTCAACCCTAACACATACTCTTACAATCCACACCACACAAGTGTCATTTTGCAGGGCTGACATAAGCTCTGTTTCAAAACCTAGCGAGCTGACTTTATGTCTACTGTCTAAATGGGCAGCTACCTTTTTAAGGGAGCATCCCAAATGTAATGGAGCTTAATAAATTCAGATTTGGAACGGCCTACATAGGAAGCAATTATACATATATTATTACAATATTGTTATATATTATATTATATTCTAGCTGCAGTGCATCATAGCATTAACTTCTGCAAGAAGGATACACTGAAATGTTGTCAAAGTAAGGCAGCATTATGTTGATGCTTACTGGTTACAGCAGCTTTTTGTGTCAGGAGCACAGAGATGACGCCTTAAAAAGCCGACAGCTGCAACAGATATAGTTTAATCACACAAGATTAATATTAATACCAGCAACACATCAAACAAGAGCTTTAGGACATTATCAGGCACATCCTCTGATAACACACCTTGAACTCTGCTTTTGAACAGGAGCAATGGATGTCCTGGAGCGATAAGTGTGTTTTCACAGGTCTGATAACCTCCCAGTCCACTGGGATCATAAAACAGCTGCAAATGGGATGGTTTAAATCACACTTAGTTCCTGATTGATCCTGTCAAGTAACTGAGCTTTTCCCAAAAGAACAGTTCACCTATTATTTACTCACCCTCGAGTTGTTCTAAATCTGTTTGAATTTCTCTCTTCCACGGAGCAAAACGCACCATACACAAGGAAATATCTATCTAAACACACAAGGAATGTTTGGTATCACTGACGTAAAAACGGAGCCGTGAATGTTTATTGTTCGGTATACATCTGAATTAATTTAGTTGATCAAATGTTCCCGCTCCCTTTTCTTTGGTTTGTAGATGTAATAGATGTTTTCAACTGCTTTGCAGATATGTTTTTCACCACACAATTCTATATGCAACAGAAATGATAAAATTTGAGTAATTTTGTACATTTTGTATATTGAGTAATTGAGCATGAATGGCATTTGAGGACCTCTGTGAAGGGGGATATTTGTAGTTTAATGGCATCATATGGTTGTTTTATGTCATTTGTGAAGCTTGGCTATCTTATTCCCATTATGAAAAAAGATGAAATTATGTCTGAATGAAATTTTTATGTCTGAATGAAATTATGGACATTTTGCAGTATTTCATCTTTTTCTACAGAAGAAAGTAAGTCAAAAGGGTTTGGACAACATGATGGCAACTGCACTCTTAAAAAATGACGTTTCAAAAGGGTTTTCGCAGTGATGGCATAGAAAAACCATATTTGGTTCCCTAAAGAACCTTTCAGTGAAAAATTATTTTTTCTTAGTGTGAAAAATAACCTGAAGAACCTTTTTTGGAATGGAAAGGTTCCATGGATGTTAAAGGTTCTTAATAGGATGCCAATAAAGAACCTTTATTTTTAAGAGTGTAGATGATGAATGAATGCATTTTCATGTCATTCAAATTTTAATTCAAACAAATTATTTCTTTGGAAAACTGTTGAACAGGTATATTAATAGATTAAATTAATAGATTCACAAAATTTTGCTCTATACACTCTAAAAAATGCTGGGTCACTCTGAAAATGCTGGGTTATTTATTTATTTATTTCTTACCCAAATGCTGGGTTCAGCTTGCTGGGGAATTTTATTGGGTTATTTTTTTTAATATTTTTACCTTACTTTGCTGGGTAGTTTTTCTGTCTCAGCAGCTGGGTCATTATTAATGTCAAAACACATACCTACCCACTGGGTAAATGTAACCCAATGTTGGGTAATCTGTGCCAAACCGGTTAAAATTGGAACTTAAGGGTCATTTTGTTTTCTGTTCTGAGAGAAAACTTCCTGAGGGGAAATTCCTGAATGAAATTAATTTGTATTACTATCAAATTATTACTGTGCAAAGAGGAAATAAAAAAGCGCTATATGCATTTGATGGTTGAAACTTAAATGCCTGACAGATGAGATGGCACAAGGTTACCGTGTACCAACCAGATGCGACGTGATGCGATAAGATTCCAGCGACAAACAATTTGTCTGTCCACACCAGACGCGACTCGACTACGAGACGTGATATTGTCAATCAAAAATTACACCCAATCAGAAGAGCGCATGGGCGGGCTCTCTCGGCAAGCTCCAACGGCGGCACTCGCAACAAAATGGATAAGTAATCACATTCATGACTATTACACCATTTTACCATTATTAAAAATACATACTGAGTTACTGAAACAATCTTTGTCATAGAATACACTTATGTCTCTTTACAATGATTTGACAGTTTGAATGTTCTAGTTTCCTTTCATTTATTTTGAACATCTGAGGTGAATTGTCAATTGTTGCTTTCAGTACGGCTAATAAAGACACACAAAATGATATTCAAACTCACATTAGATGTTTTTAACATTAAATAAAGCACATAAACAGTACCTGAGATTATCACTGCCATAGCCTACTTTGTGTTGTTGTTCCAGCCGCGACGTCACAGAGAAATAGAAACCGTTTCTAAAAAAGAATCGTTGTGTGTCGCCGTCGCAGCTGGCTAGGACAAAACCCAGATTAACACGGAAAAGATACCTTTTATCGCGTGTCGTGGCGTCACTTCGCGTGTAGTTAGGACATGGTGGATGTAACTTTTCAAAAATGAATACAAGATTGTCATTTAATGAACTGGAACAGCCTACTGATACCAGATTTCTTTCCACAGAATCCCATTGGTTGCTGTTTCTGCTCCTGTCACGTCCGACCTAAATCATTTACTAAATGTCTTGGAGTATTTTATGATCGTAAAAGACTAACTTTTCATTGAATAAAAAATATTGTATATGAACTGTTCCTGTATATCTATAGAGAGATTTTAGAGTGCATTTTTATTATTTAAAATTAAAACCCAATATCAAATTGACTGACCCAGCAATGATTTATAAAAACAACCCAAATGGGTTAATGTATAAAACCCAGCATGTGTTCTGTCCAATATTTACCCAGCGCTGGGTAGCCAAATAACCCAAATTGGGTTGTTTTAAACCCAGCAGTTTTTAGAGTGGACTAAATTGCTACAGAACTATAGAACATGGTCCCTTTAAGCTAATTACTTGCCATTATTTCTAAAGGAAAAGTCTGGATCAGCCTTCCATAGCAGTTTACTGATGATCAGCAGGGAATAAACGCCAAGATGTCTGACATTTCAGGCCCTGAGTCCAAAACCGTCTCTCTAATTTACACCTGCAGCAGTGCCAGGTCTGGCAGGACCAAATTATTGGCCCAGCAGGTGTAAACTGGCATATCTGATTGAGCGCAGACAGATATACAGCATGGCACAATAGAACCGTTACCCAAATCCAGCCCTTAAAGTCTGCAGCATGAAATGTGTTTTGTGAATTGTAGCATGCCTTAACTTTGTTTGCAATTGCTCGGTTCATACTTCGCTGAGCATTCATTTTGCATGATTTTAAAGAACTGGAAAATGTAGCAATCCAGTGGAACATTTTCTCACATGAGATATCAAGTTTGGACAGAAGCTGGGCAAATTAAATCTGACGTTTGCGGCTTTTCTTAACCAGCAGCGTGCGGGCAGAGTAATCGCAACACATTTGCCCGTTTGGTGGAAGTTGTTGTTGTTATGAAGCCGTTGTGACAGCGGGGACATCTAAAGATGAATGACCTGTTTAGACAGGGACGTTTTACAGGCTGGAATCATCTCCATGATTGAGTAATGATCAATGGTCATCCACTTTGTAAACGATCAATCATTGTCCGAGCACTCGTTGATGGCCGCTGATAGGAAACTCTCTTGGAGATGGCATTTGTGCAATAGCTCTGGGAACCTGAAATCAATATCTGCTTTCAGGAGGCACACTGTGTCGGGAGTTATTTGATAACTTTCCAATTAAACACGTTTTTGTAGAGCGTGTAAGTGATTAACTGGTAAGCTCTTCTCTATTTCATGTGTTTATGGAAAAATCCATAGAGTGTATTCTTGCTTCCGTCACACTGAAACCAGCATTGCAGGGGAAGCACAAAAGAAAAGAGTTCATTAGGAAAAATTATGTTGTTGAGTATGAGATGATGTATACAGTATACCTGTCAAATGTTTGGACACCTACTGATCCTCTATTTTTACCATTTTGTTGTATTATAACTATTTCAATGTGTTCAGAATTATATTTATATTCATGTTTATACTATCACTCTAAAGTCGGGGGTTGGTATGCTTTTTTTCAAGGCTGCATTTATCTGGTCAAAAATACAGTAAAAACAATAATATTGTGAAATGTGACCTCAAACATTTGAATGGTACATGTATATTAATATTTGTTTTTATTTTATGTAGGGCAGACTAAGGCTAGCTGTAATACTTTTTACTTCAGTAAATAAAAGTTTTGACATTTTCACACTATATAGAGTAAATTGTCACAATGGAAACCTGCCATTAAGCAGGTTATTGTTGGTTTTTCTGCATAATATAGACAGTAAAATGGTTATCATATCAGAAAAAGTGACAACTAGACCCATCTCCCTAAATGGATGTAAATATAAAAGCCTTTCATCAAACTACATGCTTATATGAGCACAGCCAAGCACTTTTAAGGTCTTGTTTCAAGATCTTTTTCTTAAAGAAAACTACTGGAATATTTAATATTTGGCTTTCCTGAAGCTCAAACAGTAGAACATGGCTCTAGCAACTCTAAGGTCATGGGTTCAATTCCCAGAGAAAGCTAGAACTGATAAAAATGTGTACCTTGAATGCAATATAAGTCATTATGGAAGCTTGTTTCCACCACTGAATACTGGATACTTTTTTCTCAGAATTGCGAGGGCCGCAACCTGCAATTCTGACTTTATAACACAATTGCGAGTTACAAAGTGATATAAATCAATTCTGACTTTTTTCTCAGAATTGCAAGTTTATATCTCACAGTTCTGACTTTTTTCTCAGGATTGTGTTTATATTTCACAATTTGACTTTATAGCATGTAATTGCGAGTTATAAAGTCAGAATTTTGAGATAGAATTGGACTTCATGTCTTTATTTCTTGCAATATTTACTTTATTTCTCACAATTGTGAGTTTATATCCCGCAATTCTGAGTTTATAACTCGCAATTCAGACTTTATTTCTCGCAATTGTGAATTTATAACTCACAATTCTGACATTATAACTCGCAATTGAGTGTTTATATCGTGCAATTCTGAAAAAAGAAGTCAGAATAGTGAGATAAAAAGTCTACAACTATCTTTTTCATTTTTTATTCAGTGGCAGAAACAAGCTTCCATAAGTCATTTTGGATAAAAACGTCTGCCAAATGCATGAATGTAAACTGCAGTCAGCCAGGGATCTGATCTTATCAATTGTCCATTACAATTTTTAAAGTCATCTAACATACCAGCACCTTTTAAATAGAGAGCTGCAGTACCTTTGGCCATTAGCTATTAAAACTCTTTCTTCCCTCTGTGATTTATTGTATGTTCCACATTCTTGACACAGCAAAGTATATAATACTGTGTACAACCACTTCTGCAGCTGCATTGTATTTCTAAAGCAACTAACAATGTCAAATTATGGAAATATACTTGCAATTAAGTCCACATTTAACCACATGTTAGAACAATTAAGTAACAAATGAGCACCGCATGTGCCTACAAATAGAATCGCCTTTATTTTATAGGGAAAGTAAACAGATGAAAGAGAACTGATGGTGTTAATAGTGTTTACCACATCATTATATGAACTGTGAATGCTCTAGTATATCACTTCTCACTAACAATACCAGCAGTACACTGCTGTACGGTTCACTGAAGCCAGTTAAATGTATAGAAACTGTTAAATAGCCCTATTATTTGTAATTTACATCCGCTGTGCATTTTGATGCGGTTTGAGAAACATTGAATCCGTGTTTGTTGTTTAACCGCATTTACTTGGATATTGTTTTTTGTGCTTTGAGTAGTTGAGATGTGATGGAATGAAAAATGTTTTGTAAAAGAGAGGTTGTGTTTGAAATAAATTACTAGTGGTTCACACCAAGGATGATAACTATAATGATAACGATTAAGATATATTTCTAAAAATCATTCTAAATATAAAGAATAGCACCACAACTATAACGATATAGAGAAACGATATCATTGGGATCACTTTCAGAATGTTTTTTTTTTTTTTTTTTTTTTAGCCATTGAATGATAAAACACTAACAGCCAATCAGAATCCATTCGAATTTAAGGCCTCGCGCATTTAAAATGGCAGACGATCTAATCTAATGGTGAATTTAGCTGAATCTAGTCTTTTTCACTGCAACTTCAAAAGAAGGAAGACAAAGTTGTTGAAACTAGCGCTGGATACCTGAGGTAATTTTATGTTAAACTGTTTGCTAGCCTAGCGTAATGATCTCATCGTTAATACTTGTGATCATTTATTCTGAGGGTATGACCGATTGTTTTCCATATATCCATTTTCTTTAAAGTATCCTTGAAAGGGGGTTTGACTTGTCAAACAGTGGTGGCTTTTTCTGGACCTCTGCAATTAACTTCTCTGCAATGTCGTCAGCCATTTTAAATACGCGAGCCCTTAAATTAGAATGGATTCTGATTGGCTGTCAGTGTTTTATCGTTCAACAGCTGGAAAAAAATCGTTCTGAAAGTGATCCCAACAATATCATTATAGCTGTGGTGTGGACAGCGCTATTCTTGAACGATTTTTAGAACAATATCTTTATCTTTATAGTTATCATTCTTGGTGTGAACTGGCCTTTAGTTGCTGTTTTCGTGTAAATATGCATCAGACATTTCATGGCCTTGCTGTAAGGTTGAGGCTGTCATGAGATCAGCCCTTCTAGCATTTGAACCCAGGGCCTTTGGGTTATTAGCCTAGATCTTTAACCGCTAAGCTCCTGCTAACATTATGCAGGTTGAAGTGCTGGATGAAGTGATATATATCAAAGTGTAACAGCAGCAATCCTCAGCACAAACACTCACTACAATGACCTCCCAGCCATATCCGCTGCGTGTGGTAAAGCCCGCACTGTAAGATCTGCGTTCAAAAGCCCTTTCCTGGAGAGATCACAGGGAAAAAATGAGCTCGCTGTGGAACGTGCCGGGATCCTTAAAAGCAAACTGTAATCCAAGTGCTCCCTATACGCACTGGAGGGATGTCAGACATCGTGGAAGATCTCTATTATTTTAAAGGGAACAGCAGAAGCAGCTGAGGGAATCAGCAGAGATTTTCAGAGCGTTCGTCTCTGTGGATCATCCAGGTGTTCAACACCATCTGCTCTCAAGATGAGTTTGTTTGAGGACTGTCTTTCTTTGTGAAAATGTGAAGAAGAAGCCAACTGTATGAATAATTGAATCAAAAGATTTTAAAAAGTCATCAACAAATATTTATAATGTTTAACAAATCAATTGTTTGTGCATTCAAATAAAAATATATGAAACTACTTTAGCCAAATATTTCTATTTGAATGTACCACAATGTTTAATGCTCTTTTAAGCATTATCTACCTGTAGTTGTTACACTTTTTCCTCCAATGAATATATAGTGTGGGTTTATTTTTTAAAGCAAATTTCTGTACGGACAAACTTAATCAAATGTGTTTTGATTAAGTTTTTGCAAGTTAGTAACTTTTTTTTCTTGCAGTCCTAAAAAAGGTTCCAAAAGGGCTTTTGGTTCTCCAAAGAACCTTTCAGTTCTTAAAAGAACCTTTCCCCAGGAGGCATTCTGGTACACTCCCACAAGAAAATAAATGGAAAAAACAATATTTGCTTCAATTAAAAAAAAAAAAAAAAAAAAAACATTTATGGAGACTAGGATTGGGCATTGACACAAATTTCACAATTGGATTCGATTTTGATTCAGAAGCTTGCGATTTGATTTCGATTTGATTACCTTCAGTTCAATAATGATTAATTTGGGGCCTGTCACATGGCAAATTTCCTTAAAGAAAAAATATCTCTCAACTAATGCTGTAAACTATACAGGGAACCACAGCTGGTACATCATTATAATATTCAAGGTTAAAATTCATTGATTTGTAAGCTACTTACATATAAATTACACATAAATAAGTTTTTATTATAATGTTATAATACATTTTTAATGACATAATTATGCTTCTACTCGTTTTTAATATCGGCCTAAACATTTAAATCGTGGCCGTCATAAAACGGTTTTATTCATTCAGTATTGAAGCACATGTTAAGTACATGATTATGCAATGGCCTATAGTCACAGTGGATATATATCAAAATGCTCCTCTCTAAGTTCATTTTTGTAGCTGACTAACAAGTTTTTGGACATTGAACGGCTTTTCTGAGGTAAATATTACGGTAAATGTGACATTTTTACAAGCTGTTTTATTGGCGCTTTTCCACGGTTGAAACAATGATTGATCGATTTAATGTTACATATGACATGATGCAGAGTTGTACTGGATCTTTCAACATACGTTCGGTACTTATTCATGTTTATTTAGCATTGTAAAGCGGAAGAGATGATCGGTTCACTTGCGTTCTGCCTCTGAACTGAAGCGCTTCAGCGATGTGTCAGTCACACCACAGAGCGCCAAAAAAGATCACGACAGCTTGAGAGATAGTTATAGTTTCACTCCAGTCTATGGGAAAGTAGCCCATTTTTGATTTATTGTGCCTGCAAACTCACCCTGACACCCCCCACCCCAGAAAAAAAAAACTCTTCGGATCTACATGATTCACATAAATGATATATTTTGATTCAAAACGGCAAATTTCGCCAAAAAAGCGACTAGTTTGCAGGTATGTAAAGCACACTTGATTAAGTTGGCTTGAGACATGTTAAACATGCTAGCAATGTGCTAAATCATGCTAGAGATATGCTAATTCATGCTAACGATGTGCTAAAACATACTAGCAATGTGCTAATCATGTTATCAGTGTGTTAAATCATGCTATCTAAATGCTTATTGATGCTGTTTAATCATGCTAGCAAAGTGTTAAAACATAACATCATGCTAGTAACATGCTAATTCATACAAACAAAATGCTAAAACATGCTAGCAACATGTGAATTCATGCTAGCAACATATCAAAACATGTTATCTAAATGCTAATCCATGGTAGAAAAATGCTAAATCATGCTAGCAATGTTAAAATTATAACAACATGCTAATTCATGCTAGCAATGAGTTAAACATGTTAACATGTTAAATCATGCTAGTGACATACTAATTCATGCTATCAACATGCTTATCCATGCTAACATGTTAAAACATGCTAGCAACATAATAATTCATGTTAGCAATGAGTTAAAACATGTTAGCAACATGCTTAATGTAGTTCCAAACGTAGGTTCAGGAGGAGCCTAAACATTCAGTCCTGTCAATCATCATTACGAGCGTATATAAGCAGCAGTCACTGCGTCATCCCAACGACAATTCTTCCGGCATCCCTCCTCCTCCCTATTTCCTCCTCTATTTCTCTTATTCTCCCTCTACGCAGTACTGTTATAGGAGGGTTTAACTCTGAGCTCAAGCCGAGCCTCGGGTTCAAGCCTCCTTCGAGGACAGCAAGCCAAGTTTGTTTTACCATTAACCATTAAGACTGAATGGGCAGGCGAACTTGTGAAATTGTGTTAGCGACATGTTAATTCATCCTCACAAAATGTTAAAACATGTTAACAACATGTTAATTAATGCTAACAACATGTTAAAACAGGCTAGGAACATGCTAATTCATGTTAGTAGCATGTTAAATTATCCTAACAACATGTTGATTGATGCTTACAACACGTTAAAAGATGTTAGCAACATGTTAAATCATGCAAGCAAAATGCTAATTCATGCTAGTAAAGTGTTAAAAATGATAACATGTTAATTCATGTTAGCAGCATGATAAAACATGCTAGCAACATGCTAAATAATGCTAACAATGTGTTAAATCATGCTAGCAATGTGTTAAAACATGTTAATTTATGCTAGCAATGTCTTTATTTCTCTTTCCACTTCACTAAATTTAAAGCTTATAAAACTTTCAAACTTTAATGCTGCTTTATCAAGTCAACATCAAAGTTTGTCCCAGTGAACTTTACTCATCTAGTTGTAGTTGACATTTTTATTTTGGTTGACTCAAGATTTGTGACCCCAGATTAACCTCATCATAATGTTGCCTTCATCATCATCATCATCTTCCTCATCATCATCTTTTCAAGAAGTAAACTCTTATAATAAGGTCTCATCATTTATCCATTTATCCTGGTTTTTGTTTGTCGGTAAAGGGTGATCTTGACAGTTACACAATATGTTTCTATAGTAAACAAATAAATATTTTCAGAAATATCAGCAATGAATTCTCTTTCTAATAAGCACCTTTTAGTTACACAACATTGGTCGTAAGGCTCGAGATGAAACAATGCAATGTATCAAGTTATTTTTCCTCATGTAATGTTCAAAATCATATTATAAATTTACTTTATCACCTCATCGAACTGGCAACACGCCTGATCATGTACATTTCTTACAAAAGCTCAGGGAGAGGCAAAAAATGATTTGCACAGATGCACATTACAATTTCCCTCAAATTTTTCTCTGTTTGCAAGAGCAACTTTAAAATATCATGATTCTCCTTTGGCCTTCCTTTCCTGAAAGAGTTGACTACTAATACAAAACACGTCCAAATACAAAACACGAGTTAGGGAGGTCAAACTCGCATTTGTCATGCATAAAAACATCCGCCAAACACCAGGTCAACATATATGTGTTATAAGAAAATTGTGTATTTATTTTCCCAGTGTGTCAGGGGATTTTTAAAAAAAACTATTAAATGACACTGCCAATGTCCCAATGTGCACAAGACAGAGCACCTAGTATTATACCAATCATAAATTTATCACTGCTTTTAAAGCAGATTAAGATATATTGAGATTTTTTATGTCTTCTATACACTGGATTACTCGATTAGATGTCCTTAGAGAGCTCAGATTTGTGTTCATTAGCAACAATACAGCAGGTAGACAATGTTTATTCAACTAAGAAGCTTAATACTATCATTAAAACATCATTTAAACATAAAAACAGGAGTTTTTATCACGGCACACTGCATTCTTGTGTCATTAGTGTCAATGATAATTGGTTTGGTAAGTATGGAAAAATATTGTCTCGATATTAAGAGCAGTTTGCATGTAAATAAGCAATTTCATGCTGTCGATGTGTGCATCTGCGTGCTTTTTTAATGCAATTAATTAGTTAAGTGGATGGAAAATGTATTTATGGAAATACTTGTATGGTTTCTCAGAAATAGATTTTCTGCTGTTTAGGTTTAGTAAATGTCATTGGTCTCAACTTGTAATAACTGCTTTAATGAGATCATTGTTTCTGCCTAAATGAATACATGATTTTAGCTAACTACATGATTTGTATTATCTTAGAGCTCTACATTTCTGAACATTACTTGGAAACAGTCACCTCTAATAATAAATTACTCTAAACCGTAATGAAGAAACGTGCATTTTTACAAGTGCTATACAAATAAATGTGACTTGAATTTAATTGAATTAGCACAGAATCACCAGTATTTAAGAGAAAAAGTCACATTAATTTTTAAAAGTTTTATTAGAAATACATATACACCACAAAGAAGTAGTTTATTTTTATCTCTTGTGGATTTCTCTCATGTAGAAAAACATGACAAAACGATTTTTACATTGATTACTGATTTTCATTATTTTAACAAAGAAGTACTGTATTTAATTAATGAAAAGTGATAATCTAATGCAAATTGCCATAATAATTAATTATTAGTAATGATTACAGTAATGAGAAATTGGGTGAAAATGTCATGTAATGTAATAAGGTTTAGTTGATGTTGTTGTTGTGTTTTCAAAGTTACTTACTGTATAGCCAGTAGAATGTCTGTTGGAGGAGCATTAAAATAAAGTGTTATCAGATATTAAGTCTACTAATACTCTAATGACTGCTAGTTGAGATGTAGTTGCAAAGTTACTTATAGTTGGTAGAATGTCTAAAGTGGACTATCGAAATAAAGCGGTACCAAAAACACTTTCAGTTTCAATTCACTCCACAGTCCCTTAAGCAAACTCAACCACAATACTCCAGACACTTTTATCTGTTGTTTTCAGACTGCCATGTGATCTTCTTTCACCTGTCCTGTCCCTGTGGCAGTCTCCTTCAAATGCAAACAGTAATAAACGCTTCCCTTGGTCCGGGTGAGTTTCAGACTGACTGACTGACCGATCTGTGGTAAATCAAAGCCCGTCCTGCATCCACACCTTCCTCTCTCTGCCTCTCCCATCAAATGCTGCAAATCAATTGGATTTTAATCGATATGGACTCATGGTTTTTGAAAAATGTTTTTGAGAAGCAACAAGAACAACACTTTAAAACTTGAAATGTCTTTTCCCAGGGAATTGTTGCAGCGGTGGCAGAGTCAAAAGACACTTGTTCCTCCAGACATGAAAGGTTTCCGAGATCAAGCACCTTGAAAATGAAAAGCACTCTGTCTTATAGATTCAGGTCTGACAGGAAGCAGGTGTCTCAATTTGAACAGAAGCAAGCACTGCGCTTAAGGTGACACAATAAATAAATCCATATGTGCTTGGAATGAAATGGATAGTTAGACAAGATTCATCTTGAGACGGGTCACTTACCCTAGTGCTATAGTTATTGTTTTACAATTATTATTGTTAGTGAGTATTTTAGCAGATGCTTTTATCTAAAGTGACTTATGGTGCGCTTCCATTTATATGTACATTTATTCATTTGGCAGACACTTTTATCAAAAAACGACTGACAGTGCATGCAAAGTATGCATTTTACTATGTGTGCTTCATGGAAATCAAACCATGATCTTACAGTGTTGCTAGTACCTTCAGAGGTTAATTTGGGTCAAACAGCATTCAATTCAGAATGCTTCAAAATGATTAGTAGTTTGTTCATTCATCCATTCTGCCTCAAATGTGTTTGCTCCAGTCTCCTATCAGTCTGTGTCTCTGAACTGCTGGATGGCAAAAAAACAAACACACAGCTTAAGCATTTAAAGAAAATAAAGGGGAAGGCTATAAAGTTGCTTTATCTACAGTATTTCTGCAATTATTGCTAATGTCTTGACCAGTAATTTGTGATTAACCCCCCAGGAGTGTGTAAAATTGTTATATAATATGTTATAAATTTTTTAATTATAGAAGATGTTTTACCAGTGCCTAATTTGTTTTTGTAGGGCACTTAAAAGCATGAAATTGACACACACACACAGACAAAATTCCCTTCACAATTCACGTCACAGTTCTCTGCATCTGTTTCTGAAAACTCTAAACTGCCAGTTCACAAAGGAAACAGTTATTGTTTCCTTATTATTCTCTAGACTGCCACAGATACCCAACGGCTGTAGCAAATGTCTTTTTTTGTCATTTTCTAAATGGGTAAGTGCAAATGACAGGTTCACATCTCCTGTCTGGTGGTGTGAGGGAGGAATTGAAAGATGGTGGAGTTTAGAGGCAGACAGACGAGAAAGCAAACTTTCCAGCATATGCTGTTAAGGAAAATGAACCGGGGAGAGGCCGGACCGGCTCGACAGCTCCCGAGAGAGTTTAATCAAGGCAAAGTCATCTTGATTAAATTAGATGTTTTAAAACTCTCTCTCTCTCTCTCTCTCTCTCTGTGTGTATGTGTATGTGTGTGTGTGTGTGTGTGAGGGTGGCGTGAACTGCTAGAACTCATTTCACCAAACTTGCTCAGTTCAAAGAAAAAATTCTCTCACAATTTGTGAGAGACTTTTGTCTTTGAGCCCGAGCGTATGTGGTCACGTCAATCTTTCTGAGAGAACTTTGTGCTTCATCAGTAATTAACTGCAATGTCGTCCGCCATTTTAAATGCGCGAGCCCTTAAATTCGAATGGATTCTGATTGGTTGTTAGTGTTTTATCGTTCAACAGTTTTTTCAGGATTCCTTGATGAATAGAAAGTTCAAAAGAACAGCATTTATCTGAAATACAAAGCTTTTGTAACATTATACACTACCGTTCAAAAGTTTGGGGTCAGTAAGAATTTTTATTTTTATTTTTTTGAAAAGAAATGAAAGAAATTAATACTTTTATTCAGCAAAGATGCATTAAAATCGATCAAAAGTGACAGTAAAGACATTTATAATGTTACAAAAGATTATATTTCAAATAAATGCTGTTCTTTTGAACTTTCTATTCATCAAAGAATCCTGAAAAAAAAAAAAAAAAATATTGTACACAAATGTTTCTTGAGCAGCAGATCATCATATTAGAATGATTTCTGAAGGATCATGTGACACTGAAGACTGGAGTAATGAAGCTGAAAATTCAGCTTTGATCACAGGAATAAATTACTTTATAAAATATATTCAAACAGAAAACAGTAATTTTAAATTGTAATAATATTTCACAAAATTACTGTTTTTACTGTATTTTTAATTAAATAAATGCAGCCTTGGTGAGCAGACAAAACTTCTTTTAAAAACATTAAAAATCTTACCGATTCCAAACATTTGACTGGTAGTGTATATATATACACACAGACATACATACACACACATGGGGCGGTCGTGGCCTAATGGATAGAGAGTCGGACTCGTAACCCAAAGGTCATGGGTTCGAGTCTCAGGTCAATACCATGACTGAGGTGAGACCCTTGAGCAAGGCACCGTACCCCCAACTGCTCCCCGGGCGCCGCAGCAATGGCTGCCCACTGCTCCGGGTGTGTGTTCACGGTGTGTGTGTGTTCACTGCTGTGTGTGTACACTTGGATGGGTTAAATGCAGAGCACAAATTCCTTGGCCACATGTCACTTCACTTTCACTTTCACTTACATATATAGGTCATTGACAAATAAGGTTTTTAGTGTAAAAAAACATAATGGAGATATAATTAATTTTGAAGTTTTATTACATCTTAACAATGAGATTATGTGGTTTTTATAATCAATTAACACTGCTTTTTTGCCACCAAAAAAGTCACTCAGTTTTACCAAATGACACTTTTGGTTATACCAAATGACGATATTTTCAAACAGTGCAAACAGGCTGATATCTAGCTAGTTAGCCTGCTAGTTAGCTAGCAAAAGGACAATCAAACATTTTATATTTAGTACAAGTTTTTAAAATATTACAACATTTTCCATGTTTTATAGCGGTTGTACCGAATGACCGGATGTTTCGGGACAGGCGTATGAGCGGGTGAAGACATCAATTTTTCAAACAGTTAAGAGAGAGTTAGTTACTTTGCTTCATGTCCATGTGGTCCTTTTTCAGGCGTCTGAATGATGTCACATCCTGTCACATGATATTGACAAAATGACTTGATCCAAAATGGTCCCTTTATATTGGTTACTCTGAATAACATCAATGAAATTCATTTTTCCGGACATTCTTTCTCATAACAAAGCAACAACTTCTACACATAATTGTAATACCATTTTGCACTATGTTGATATATGATGTTATAAAATCATGCCAGAATAAAAAAAAAATATGTACATTTATTACATTTTAAGATATTTTAATCACAAATGAAATGGCTGTATTGGCCTTTAGACGGTTAAACCGAATGACCTTTTGACACTTCAAAATCTTTAAAATACCTTTATATGTAGCAAAATATAATTAAAACATTTTGGATTCAATAAAAGAGATCTAGTTGTACTACCTTACATACTTTGGATGTCATATCTTTGTTTTTTAATATTATTTAGGCCTTTGGACAAAAAAAATTACCTGTCACATCATTGATCAATATACACCGAATGCAAAAAAAAGTTCTGTGGATAACTGATGCAGTAACAATAACAAGAGAGCAGCTGTTCATCAGAATATCCAGTTACCCAGTGGTTCATCCACTTACTCACTTTGTGCCTCACCGTGTGCTCTTTTTTTCCCCAGAAGTGTTTTATAGCCCGAACAGTATGGGCTGAGTCAAAAATAGCCCACCTGCTGAAGATGAGGAGAATCTGCAGGAATCTGGAGCTTTCGTCATCAAATAGGAGTTTATCTTTGTCTTTATCCTTGGCCCATTTACCATAGCTTGTGGTTTTATCTTCAACCGAGTCCTTCTATTGGAGAGCAGGGTGCAAAACATGTAAAACAGATTCTTCACATTTGCCTGCTGGGTAGACGGAGCTGTAACCCCATGAGGTAGACGTGCAACTTTAAACAAAAAGAGATCTGATTAAATGAGGAGATGTCGCACAAAGAGGAATAGGTCTATTTAAGCATTATCTGTGGGACATCACAGCTGAAATTCAGTATTCTTATACAACAGTTCATTAAACAAGAAATGAATACTCACAGCCTAAAATACCATGCTAACTTTTTTTGTTTGTTTGTTTTTATTAGGAAAAAACAATTCTTGCCGAAAGGGAAAATAGATCAAACTGAAATTTCTGGAAGAGCACACTAGATAAAAATTAATTAATGATGACAAACATAATGCTATGGTATTAATGTTTTCCTGTCATATTTGTGATCTACTCCGTAAATAACATGACTAAGATATGCTAAAAATATGCTACTGTATGGTAAGCGTTGTTTCTTTCAAAAATACCATCTATCTGCTTTAATAATTTATATATCTTACATTGATATATTGTTTATAAAGTCATTTAATTAATTGTCTTACTCCTAATGCACTCCAATATACCCATGTACAATGAATAAAAAGGGAATAGGATTTACTTTGAAACAATTCACTAAGAAATTACTAGTAAATTTCACAAATAATTACAAAGAAACTGCAAGTAACACATTGAATTAAATGTGAAACTTTGAAGTAGAAAGACTCTAATAATCTTTTATTATTTATTTATTTATTTTACAGTTCAGGATCAATCCAATAAAGTTTTTATTTGTTTTGAGGACAATGGATTTTTATTGTAGTAAAAACTGTGGTAATGTATGTTTTTTTAGCATAAAATGTGGTTACCATGGTAAATTCTTTGAAGAGGCATCTCAAAATATTTTTATAATAGGAGAAGAAAAACAGACCAATATATTAGATTTCAGAATTTGGCTTTTAATATTACGCTTATCTTTGTTAACATTTACAAAACAGTAAGCTGTTATGCTCTTCCAGCATTTTAAATTTAGCCGTCTGCCAGAATCCTGCTGTGGGACTAGGTTCTTCCTAATGAAAAAATAGTGAGAAGAAAGTAAATCGCCGGCACGCCGCCATCAGACTCCTGGCCCTGTATTTGAAGGTGCAAGCAGATCCAACCGCAGATGTGTGCTGGCACATAAACTAAACCTTCACTCACATCAAAGACATGCAAAAGGAGACAAAATGGAAGCTGTGACTGTTTAATGATTAAGGATGGCTTGTTGCACCGGGGCGACAGCTGGGGTGTGAGCTGGCAACAGCTGAGACCATTAAATTTTCATTCCTCAAGGATAAAGATGGAGAGACGGTAAGAAAGGACAAAGGAAAATAAGAGAAAATTGTTGTGAGAGAACTATAAAAGGCAAATACTAAAAAAAAAAAAAAAAAAAGTGATCATTGCTGTGTATATCTTATTTACAATCATTTAGTCATACGCTACTATTCAAAAGGTCTGGGTCAGCAAGTTTTTTTTTTTCTTTTTAAAGAAACGGATACCTTTATTCAGTACTTGTCTCTCTGAGGAAACTCTGAATAATTTGACTTGAAGGGAACAAGTTTGTCTATGTATCTCTACCAACTCCTATCATCAATATTATACCATAAACATGGCTTCCGATGTTTCTTTGCCTGAACATAGTTTTGGGGTAGTTAGATTCCCTTCTTTTATAATGTTGCATTAAAATGCAAAGATTTTCAGTTTATCTGTTTCAAATAAATGCTGTAACTTGTAACTGTAATTGTCACCCCTGTCCACTTGGTGGCGAGTGCACTCTTCCTGACTATCAAGTTAAAAGTCAACAAATGTTTTTTCTGAGTTAAGTGACATTGTTTACATGCTGTCTTATTGGCGTCTTTCTGCGGTTGAAACACTGATTGAGCGATTACATGAGAGACATATGGATTTCGGTAAGTTGTACTGTATCTTTCAACATATTTTCTGATGTTCATTCATGTTTATGTAACATAGTAGCTAAAGAGGAAGGGTGATTGCGCTCACTTTCGTTCCGCTTGCTTAAACCGAGGCACTACAGTGATCTCTCGCGCCACATAAAGAGCGTCAAAAGGGTATTTATTGTTTGAATTTTGTGATAAAATGGACAGAATTTGAAAGTTGAGACTTTGTTTAATATCAAAGGTTACAAAGGACAAAGCTTATTGCAATGTATTTGGACAAATTTCATGATGAAACCTGAAAAGTGACCACAGTCTCTGTTCAACTTTCTTTCCATATGCATAATCTAGGCTAAATGCTCGTCCAGTAACTTAAATTTGTGAATAAAAACAAAAACAGAGCCAATTAAATAGCTTATTATCATTAAAATATGAAAATTAAAATGATGGGTAATAATAGATTAAGATTTTTTACGACCCCAATGCAGAAGTCTTAAGGCAGGAACACATCAAGCCGATGGTCGGCCGTCGGGCAGTTTTTGTTCGTTGGCCAACTAAGTTTTTAGTGTGTTCCGCACCGTCGGCTGAAGTTGGTCCTCGTCAGCTTTTTTTTTGGCCGATTTGACATGTTGATTTGGCGTCGGAGCTCGTCGGTCCGTCTGGCCATCTGATCTTTCTGATTGGCTGTTCAGCTACTGCCACCTGCTGGTACGGAAAGGCATTTCACCTTACGCAGGCGCAGAACGGATGTGCTATTTGGCCGTCGGGTGTCGAGCATCGGTTTGGTGTGTCAGGCCAACTTTGGACCCAGACGCTGCCGACGTGAGCCAAAAGCCCGCAGTCGCCACTAGTTCGTCGGCATCAGCTTGGTGTGTTCCTGCCTTTATGTGACCTCTGCTGCCATCCATGCTTTTCCATGCTTTTCCAGAGGTATACTCTTAAAAAATACATACTTTGTTGGCATCACTATTTTTATTAGGAACCTTTAAAGTTCCCCTGAAATCAAAATCTAAGTTTTTTAGCTTTTAGTATTAATATGTTAGCCTTAAGTTATGAATAAGCTGGTTTGTTCCAAACAATGATAAAATTCGCATTTAGGAGATATAAGCATTCAAAGCTTACAGTTTCTCACTTCCGCTAAAATGGATCACAGATTTTCATGTCATCACCAATCACTTCAGCTTCTCATCAAATCTTCTGTCCAATCAAATGCTCTCAAGAATCTGAAGTCCCGCCCCTCCTGCACTATAATCAGACGCTGAAGCTGCGGCTGAAATCGGTCACTTGTTCACACATTTAGTATTTTCTACATAGTGAATGGCACATAGTGCACTATGGGGGATAGGGAACATTTCGGAAAGTGTAAATATGCTTTCCATTGACGCGAATGAAGTCTGTTTGTCACGTGAACCGCCACAGCTCGAGAACAGAGCACAGAGCGGATCATATGCACGAGTCGGCTCAGACCACAAAACGTATTGGACCCATTTGAATTCTGCACAAAATGCTGCATTTTAAAGCGATACAGAGGAGATTATAAGGAGAAACTGTTAGAGATTAGAAGGAAACCAAAGCTTTACCGAGCTCAGCGGCTCTGGCCGAGCTGTGATATAAACAAAACGCTATTGGCTATTTTAAAAAGGGACGGGGCTGTTCAATATATCCCGCCCTGTCTTCCTGTTTCAGTTGAAGTTACGCCAGCACATTGAATAATGCTGCACATTCCAAGACACTTCAGTGGGCCTTTAACTTCTATAGAATCTTCATTTTGCACAAAATGTTCTTTGAAGTGGAAAAGGTTATTAAAATGTTCTTCACACTAAGGGAAAAAAATGGTTCTTTTAAGAACTGTTCACTGTAAGGTTCTTTAGGGAACCAAAAATGGTTCTTCTATGGCATCGCTGTAAATACCTCCTTTTGGAACGTTTATTTAGTTCTTTTGATTGAACCATAGATTTGACTTCTTCTAAAAGTGTGGTGTCTACCAGTAGGAGTTAACTATACTCTCCAGTGTGTGGCCAGAGCTTTAGTGCAGCTGAAGGGTACTGTACTTTAACCAAGGACTAATGTGTGAGATACACAGATGTATTATGGGGGCTTGGGAATTGGTTAGCAGATGTCCAGACCCAAGGCCTGGGAAATCAGAGAGGAACCAGGGCGATGGGGTAGAAGAAACAGACTCAGGCAGCAGGTACACTGGAGAGGGGAATGCAGAGAAGCATCTGTTACCAAATTTCTGGATGGGTCAGCAGTTTCTGTAGGTCAGAAACGAGGACCACGGAGGCTGTTGAGGCTGAATAGAATGTTGCAATGTGGGGTCCCTCTCATGAATAAGACAAATGCCCCCATACAGCTCCCCGAGAAGTGTCCTACAGAGCCTGAGAAACAAGGATGACAAGGTGCTGAAGGAAATCACTAGCAGTGACGAGTGAAGATGTGTGGAGGTGTTGACATGCAAGTTCAGAGTGTGTGTTATGTCAAGTTCAGACCTCAATTACATGTATCTTTTGTGACGCACGTGTCACAAACGGTTATTTTTGAACAGTTTTCTTTTAGTGTTCTACACTAACCAATTTGCAAAGCAGACTTTGTTCAGGAGTAAAGAGCCGTTTACACCAAGGATGATAATTATAGCAATATTATTAAAACTATAAAGGATGACACTTTATTTCAATAGTCCACTTTAGACATTTTATTTATAAGTAACTTTGCAACTACATGTCAACTAGCAGTCATTAGAGTATTACTAGACTGTCTGCTTAATATCTGCGAACACTTTTTTTTTTTTTTTTGATGCTCCCCAACAGACATTCTGATTGGCAGTCAGCTGGATAAAGTTGCTCTGATAGTGATTCCAACTATACCAATCTTCTATGTCATTAACATTACAGCTGTGGTTTGGACTTCACTATTCTCATTGCAATATAATGATTATTAAACCTTTATAGGTTACACTTTATTTCAATAGTCCACTTTAAACATTCTACTAACTATAAGTAACTTTGCAACTATATGTCAACTAACTCTCATTAATTTGCAACTACATGTCAACTAACTAAGCAGTAAATTGTTAGGTTAGGGTTCGGGTTAGTAAAATAAGTTGACATGCAAAGTTACTTCTAGTCAGTAGAATCCATATAAAGTTTAAACATATAAAGTGGTAGATGGTAATCTGGATTTCTAAAACATCTTTCTCCATTGATGGGAATTCAGATTGATTGATTGATTGATTGATTGATTCATTCATTCATTCATTCAAAGGCTAAGGCCCTATTTTAAGCACATGGTCTAAAGCTCAGGGCACAGGTGCACTTAGGGCATGTCCAAATCCTTTTTTGCTAGTTTAAATGTGAAAAAAAAATGGTCCAAAAGAAATGTACCTAGTCTCTTAACGAGTCATGAGTGTGTTTGGGGCGTAACGTGCAATAAACCAATCAGAGTCTCATCTCCCATTCCTATTAAAAGCCAGTTACGCTTGCACTATGGCGGATTCGCAATTTAGATGACGGAATCCTTTTATTTTTAATATTTAAAATTAATACATATTAATACATACATATATATATATATATATATATATATATATATATATATATATATGAATAAGCAACCTATGAACAAAGTTTGAGTCTGATCCACTTTTTCCTGTCTTCTGTCTGTGACTATAGATGACAGTTTCTAGACTGGTGCCACTAATGTCATAGAAGTTTAAATGTGAACACTACTGAGTGATGATTCAAATGAACCTGTGAAACCATTTTTATTGAAACTAACCATTCGAACACACTGATTTAACTTTTTAACGCTACATTTTCTTGGGCCAGTATCTTCAGGTGCCCGGCTCATGCATGCCGCATATTATTCAGTTCAGATCAACCTGTCTGATGTGGAGAAAATGAACATGTCGACCTTGAAATGCCCTATGACAGTCACTCGGTCACATCAATCCATATTGGTCAAGAAAATGTCTTGAACTAGAGAAGATGAAAAAAAAAAAAAAAAACAGAATTACATGTCAACCAGTACCAGATGAAAATTCATTGTCTGGCTCAATCAAGACATCTAACACATTTATGATCTGAAATTGGGACGCCGGAGGGAAAATGAATGTTAATACCCACCGCTTCTGGTTTGTATCTGAAATGAGCCTGATTAGGACAAAAGACATTTCTATTGCCTTCAGCGAATGATTGGCATGGGCTGAACGGGGCTTGATAATAAGGGGAAAGGTATGTCAGATTTTGATGAATAGGCTCATTTTTATCATCATTCTCAAACATTTACATGACACTCCTCCTTTAACCTGGCAGCTCAAGGTAATAACGTGCCTGTGTCCTGGTTGTCCTTCCTGGGATGACAGCCTGCTGTTCTTACTTAAAACAATCACCTGAAGTGACCCAAAGAAGACTGAGTAGAACAGTGAGTGTCATAAAAAATACATTGTGTTCACTGCAAAGTAAAGTGTAGGAGGGAACCGGTTTCAGCTGGGGGAAAAAGTACTGAAAAGTACTGAAATGATCTGAGCTTTCTAGCTTTTGTTGGAAGGATTTTTTTAGGGTAGCTGTCTGGTGCATACATGTACATACACTGTACATTTCCTACCTGCATGACTTACACAAAAGAAGATGTTTTGAAATATTTGTCATATTTCTCTCTTCTCTCTCTCTCTCTATGTACAATGAAAGTCAATGGGGTCCAGTGTTGTTTGGACCCCAATGCTCTCTAAAATATCTTAAATTTCTGCAGAAGAAAGTAAGTCAAAGGGGGTTGAAATGAGTGAGTATAATAAAATTCATGGGTCATTTTTGGAGGAACTGTCCCTTTAAAGTTTTTTTTTTCTTTTTTTTTTTTTCTTCACACTCAACCTTCATGACAGTCAAAAACCTCAAGCCTTTTTTTCCCCCTTCTCTTTAACATGATATTTAGAACAATATCCAGACTTCTTTTTGAACACAATAAAAGCACAGTGGTCATTGTTTACTATAGCTCAAAAAAGAAGAAGAAGAAAAACAGAAATGTAAGTTGTTATTCTCTGAAAATATTCCCCTCATTAAAATCGAATTTGGTTTTTAAAATGTATCAAACCAGATTGTCTCTGAATGGCTGGTTTTTCGTCATGTGACATGACAAATTTGAATATGAGTATGTGAAATATGAGAGCTACAGCAGAGGGGAAGATTGTCAAAGAATAACAATCCCACTCTTGCGGTTATATCCATTTTCAGATTTTATTGTGACTTCCTAAAAGGTCATGAAGAACTTTTTTTTTTTTTCATTATGCTCAGTTCTGATGTTTTTTTTTTTTTTCTCAGCTAGAAACTACAATAAGGTTCCATTTGAGTTAACTAGTTAATGTGGACTAACAATGAAAAAAACTTATAAAGCATCTCTTAAACTTAGTTAATGTTAATTTCAATGTTTACTAATCCATTATTAAAATCAAGATTTGTAACTGCTAATATTATTTAATGGACCTGACCTAACATGTTCTAACAATGAAAAATTGTATTTTTATTAACTAGCATTAACAAAGATTAATAAATACTGTAACAAATGTATTGCTCATTGTTCATTAATAGCAAATGTTAAGCAATGAGATCTAATTGTAAAGTTACTGTATTGTAAAATTACTTTTTTTGAGTGTAATCTCTCTAAAATAATTTTGAATAATAAATAATAATAATACTCATCCTGGCAGCACTAATGACCAGAAAAGTCTTGGTAAAATTTTCATTTCTCAATGCAATGCACTGGTTCTGACCAGTATTGGAACAGATTGTAATGTGTCAGTGGGCTGTGGCCACAGTTTATGTCCAGGGTTCCTGCAAACTGTGATTGGCCACTTTCCATGTCACTAAAGCCTTTTCCTTTCTGTCTAACCGGATGTATTTTGGCCAGAATACACTGCCGCATGAACCAGAATTTATGGAGAGAGTCAAACATCTGACTCTGCAAGATCCACAAGATCATTTGTGTTTCCAGCCAATTATCCATTTACTGTAACACCTTTTCTAAGTCTTCAACTCTTAGACAATCTCTAAGCTATAAAATGTTTAGCATACTCCTGTTTACCCAGCTCACACATGCTTGAAGTCTGTCATTAGTTCCTGTAAATATTCCCTTGCGTGTTCCAATTACCTCATATACCATTAGGTGACAAATTAGCGAGATAAAAAACACACTTGTCACATAACAGTTTCTCACTAATGATAAAGCCACGTGAACGGCCAAGAAAACAGCTCTCACTTTGGTGTAAAGTTGTGAAAGTGTTTCTAGTCCTGCTCTATTGTTTTATACAGTACCAGAATTAAAAACCAGCATTGAAAACCTTCTACAAGCTCCAGCTAAACCAACACAGCAGATGGTTTCCGCTCTCAGCTCTGTCTCTCCTGAGTCCTCTCCTCTCCACCCTACTAATGGCACCCTCCTCATACTGCAGGAGCGGCCCACCTTAATTAAACAGTGTTAATTGTGGGAGTCGGAAACTGCTCTCCACCATTATGTAGCGCACAGCTGGTTGTCGCCTTCTCCCAAGAGACACTTTCCATCTCTCTCTCTCTCTCTCAGTATGGAGATTGCTTATGCTGGAGCAGAGCACAGTTTCATACTTCCAGTTATGGAACATAAAAAAGTGGGGAATATGGGGCACATGTAGAAATAAAGTCATCATGCCCTTAGCCTAATGCACAATGTTTACTGTCATTGAGCCAAGTAGGACATGTTCCTTGATCACCAAACTCCTACACTCATAAAAGTTATATTAAAGGTCCTTTATTTGCATTGATGGTTCCATGAAGAACCTTTAAGGGTTATAGGAACTAGCCATGAGAACTAAGGGTGTGTTCACACTTGTAGTTTGGTTCTCTTGGTTCTTTTGATCTGGACCAAAAAAAGACATTTAGTCCTGGTTCACATCATTTTTAACACCAAACATAAAGATGCAAAAAGCCCAGCTTTTACGACTTATATTTTGAGACAGAAATTGTCAAACATTTAAAACAATGCTATATGCTAAATGCGGTTGGTGTATGTGCGTATATTTGATGGTATATGATGGAGCTGACAACTCTTGAAGAGCTTATAAAATGTGTAAAGGAGTCAAAACAGTGGCAGGAATCTCTCCGTCACACACACAAATGAAGATCTGCTGAGATGAGACGCGATTCTGACTCCTGTACCGAACTGTGATGGGCAACATCGAGAAAATTTGAGCACTCTGTCCTTCTTAGTGTCCAGCTTGTGACATCATGTCCTGTTTTTTGTTTTAGTCACGTGTCTTCGGTCCATGCCACATTCATATTTCATTCGAACTGCAGTGCACCAGAGTTCGTTTGGACGTGGACTGAGACCCATCTTTTCAGCAGTCTCAGCTTGTTTGGTGCGCACCATCGTTCGGATGAACTGAACTAACAGAGCAACTGCATCAGGATTCCTTTTAATCGAACCAAACATGCCAAGTGTGAACACACCCTAAATTTTCCCCTAGGGCCATTTTCCTGGTTGCATTCGCACCACCAGTAGGAACTCTGAAGTGACGTAAACCGGCCGACATCGATGTCATTTAAGCACAACATTCAACAATGTCAACAACTCCGTTGCGTAAAGGTTGAGAAGTGCCTGGACTACAGCGCCGGTCCATCTATCGCTGTTATCCATGTTCGTGGAGTTAGTTCGTGGAATAATTATATGTAAACTGTTACACAGCTTTTTAAAAATGTACACTTACGTCACTGGTAGTTCCTATTGTGCTGGGTTAGACCCTACTCTGAAGATGGAGATAATTTAGACCCCTCAAAAGGCGTTCCTATAACCAGTTCCTGTGGTGCAAACGCCAAAAAGTGTGTACTTCTGCCAATAGCTATAGGAACTATGAAAACATTCCTCTGGTACGAAAGCGCCTTTAACATCCATGGAGTTTTTCCATTGCACAAATGTTTCTTTATCATTGCTTTGTACCAATGTTAGTTTTTTAGTCTTATGTAACTTTGTTGCTTTGAGTTTGATGAACTTAAACCATTTAAGGCAATCACTTTCCTCAAACCTTTTAAGTAGCTATATAGTTGTTAAGACTTGGTTAGATTTGTTCAAACTGAATTAGTGAAATAAACTTAAAATCTTTAAGTTGGGTTTACTCTAGCAATTGACTAAACCAACACTAAAATATAAGTGAATTTAACTTAATGTATATGAGTTTACAGTACTCATACTTGTTGGTTTTAAAACTCTTTTAGGTTTAAGGCAATAGTTTCCTCAAATGGTTTGAGTTACCGTAACTTATCAGGTTTTACAGTGTAGAGGAAAAAGGTTCTTCAGATTATTAAAATGTTAAAAAAAAAAAAAAAAAAAGGTTATTTTAAGAATTGTTCACCGAAAGGTTATACAGTATGTCATTGCTGGGAAAACCCCCCTTTTGGAACCCTTATTTTTAAGAGTGAATGTTGACCTTATGAAAAAAAAAAAATAGCATTGTGTGAGTTGGTAATATGTTTAATATGTTTATATTCAAAAAAAAAATTTGGAAAGTTACAGTATGTGCTAGTAAAACACGCAGCATGTAATGCAATATCCTAAACAGTCTAAAACTTAATAAAATTCACGTGAACATAAGCTTCAGCTTTCACAGGGACACTTTTCAAGTCATATTTTATGCCGATACATCTTTTATGTGTATGCTGTATGTTTAACTGAATAAATGCATACATTTTTCAAAATGTTTAAACATTTGGTTTAACAGTTTTATCATTTTGCACATTATTGTCAACTTGTAATATTGTAATATTATTTTTGTCAACTAAAATTACATTCAGGCAGTGTGAAATTTGACATGGCAAAATATTGCCTAAATAAGAACATTTTCGACAGAAAGCAACAACGATAAAATATTAACACTGTTTATATTGCATTTCCAAGGATTTAATTTTTATTCTGAACTATTTGGGGCACCTCCTGCTGTTTTAATCCTTTCAGATGTGCAGCCAAAAACTCCAGTCCAGTTTTTTTTTTTTTCTTCTTCTTTCTCCTCCTCGAACACTTAATAGGAGTTTTACACTCAACAGTGTTTTGCTTTGCAATCCCACATTTCCTCTATTTTATGCCATTTTTATGACCTGAGAGAGATTGACAGCTCAAACATTAGTGATTGACAGCAAGAAAATAACCCGCAAAGCATTCGTATATCAGTGATGTGACAGGCAACTAATGTCATTTGCAGTTCAGTTCATACAACACAGATCAATTCAAACTAGTGTGCTATGTGAATGTAGCTATTATGCTTTTGACCTTTCTTTCTTCTTCTACACTGTCCCTTGCATGTAGCATTAACATTTTGTTTAGACTGGATCTGGAGATTCTTCATAACTGGACTGCATTTACAGTTCCATTAACCAAAAATGTTCCATGCTTTAATGATTAAAAAAAAACAAAGACAGGTATTTGATAGAAGAATCATTAACATGTGGATAAGTGTGGATAGAGTCTGGAACAGCTTCAACTCACCTGTCGAACAACTTTAAAGAGATAGTTCACCCAAAAATGAAAATTATCCCATAATTTAGTCACCCTCAAGCATATCCTAGGTGTATATGACTTTCTTTTTTTAGTCAAACACAATCTGAGTTATATTAACATTCTGGCTCTTCCAAGATTTATAATGGGAGTGAATGGTAACCAATATTTTGAAGCCAAAAAAAGCACATCCATCCATCATAAAAGTAATTCATATGACTTCAGGGGGTTAATAAAGGCCTTCTGAAGCGAAGCAATGAGTTTTTGTAAGAAAAATATTCATATTTATAACATTATAAAGCTTGGAAGAGCCAGAATATTTTTTAATATAACTCCGATTGTGTTTGACTGAAAGAAGAAAGTCATATGCACCTAGTATAGCTTGAGGGTGAGTAAATTATGGGATAATTTTCATTTTTGGGTGAACTATCCTTTTAAGAAGAGCTGGAACGCACAGCTCTGGATCGTGCGATTTATGTCCGATGAGGACAGTAGTGAGCAGGTGGGAACATTTCACACCACTTTCTATGAGAACCGGCCATGGCCGCGTCTGTCTGGCATGGTTCCTATGCTTTATTTATGAAGCCTCATAAATATCATAGGCATATCAATAAACAATGTCAAATGTTAATTTTTTTTCCCTTACCATAATCAAATCACTCTTGCAGTAATTCTTTCTTCACACAGATTAATCTACCCAGATTGGAAAATTTAACTTGTGGGTTTTCAATCACATTAGGGACGTAGAGTTATATTTTATTCACGCTTGTGCACAAGTACTGTTTTATTTGTGGAGCTGGAAACATACAACCTTAAATAGTTCATGATAGCCTCTGAAACAACGGTCGATAAAACTATTCACAAATTAATGAGATTTGTTCATGCTTTTTAATTGTTAATTTGATCCAAAAGTTGCTCAACCTCTTTATCGATTGACTGACTGATTGCTTATTGAATTTGACTGTGAGATGTGTGTTAGAATGTTGAATTATGTAAAAAAAGACACTGCACTAACTCAAAGTTATACAAAGCAACACGTTTGTGCCTCAGTCCCAAATTCTCTGGTATTACCTCAGGAGATTATTTTTGGATTTGAATATAAATGTCGCTAACGGTTACACTCCGTGATATTTGTTCTTATGATGCAATGCCGTGCAAGATTTATGTGATACTCTGAAGAAGGTGGAAACAGAAGTGGAAGCGCAACTTCGCAGAAGTCTATTGCGCCATAATAGATCCCCGGTCTTCCTTTGATGAATGTTTTTCCATATCAGATGCAGACTTGAGGCCAGACTCATCTGTCTTATAATTCAAACTCAAAGAGCAATTTCTAGGCAAAATGTTTTGCTTGTGTATTTGTACATTTCACTGCATGTGCGCCAATAGCTTGTGGTGCAGCCGCTGGATTTTACACTGATAATGATGAATGCGCTATTTGTTTTGCTGTTTGTTTGACCTCTGCATACTTTTGTGGGCGTAAAAGCACGATGCTAACTGTAATTTATCGAAATGTGTGCACTGAAAAGGCAAAGTCCGCTTTGGAGGATGCATTATTAGCTCATTATGAGCCAAAGCCTGAGAGTAAAGGGGTGACGTTGGGTCACCTGACGCCTCTGGCTCTGCCACCTGGCCATACTGCAAAACCTGCATGTGGTTTGAACTGCTTCAAGTGACCTCATTTTTTCTTTTATTTCCCCCCTGTAGCCAACAGCATGTCTTCACACACATGATAATGACTAGACAAGTGCATTTTAATATGTAAAAAAAAATGGCATCGAGCATAAAACGGTATTTCACATGTACATGAGCTTAGTATTGTAGATAAATTGTAATAATTCATTCTGAGCAAAAAATAAATAAATAAATTTCGCCTTTGAAAAAAGTGTATCTGAAAGGATTCTGATGACCACATTTACATAGAATTCTGTGCATATATAAGTAGATACATACTATAATACAATGAAGTATTTATAATTTATATGGTGCTTGCAATAATAATAAATAAAACATTGTCAGAATATATGACTGCTTCTGAATTAGTAGAGAAAATTATTGCATATATCAGCAAGGTATATGGGCCATGCTAACCAGTAAAACCAAACTTTGATTTAGGTTTCCAGGCACAGCCCAATTGTGTGCCATACTTTTAGCCAATCAGATATGAGGAGCTAAATTCTTATCACCAGTCACAGCATTATCTCACCTGCAGCCATTCAAAAACAAACTAACTAACAAACAAGTTTTAGAAAGAGAAAAGGAGGGATTGTACTATATGGGAATAAGTGACAATATAGTCTGGAGTACAATACACCACAGAGTCAAGTGAGTTATAATCTTACCATCGTTTGTGTCCCCATTCTTGGCTGAGTCAAATCAAAGAAAGTTACCTTGTTACATATAATGATATCAGTTTTTTATTTTTAAATGTTACAAGCCATCTAGCTAACTGCACATAGTTTTATATTTTATTTAAAAATGTATTTAATTTTTTATAATTTTTTTTAAATCAATTGAATTGATTTGCCATTGATTTTGATCCAGTTGTTGTGACTTTGATGTGTGATGTGTCATTTGTCCCGGTTGGTCCTGTGTTTCTGGTTCCAGCATTATTGCATTCGTGAATCATCATTTTTGCCTTGCCTTGCCATTTTCTTTTTGCACTGTTGTTTTGCGATTTCTGCTGATCTAAATGTGTCGGCGTGGTAATATTATCTGGCTGGCTGTCACAGATGAGGTTTTGTTGAAATTGCGAGAATGACTTGTGATAGTCTTGGAATCATCAGTTGGAATGGATTGAAAAATATTGTTATTGTTGAGCCCTGCTAGTCATTATCATATTGCTTTGTATCAGGCTGTACATCATGATCAGTCATGTAAGAGTTTTCATTTTATCACTTTCTGAGTTAAGCAAGTGTTTGTTTTAAAATGGATTGTCGAAATTAGAAAGAATGTTTGACTAATGTGTTTGTGAGGTTTAATCGAGATGTTTGTTCATTCACAAATCTGATTTTAGTAGTTCTGTCTAACATTAAAGGATTAGTTCACTTTCAAATTAAAATTAGCCCAAGCTTTACTCACCCTCAAGCTATCCTAGGTGTATATGACTTTCTTCTTTTTTGATGAACACAATCAGAGTTATATTAATAAATATCCTGACGCATCCAAGCTTTATAATGGCAGTGAGCGGGATCATCGAGTATGAGCTCAAAAAAGTGCATCCGTCCACATCCATCCATCATAAATGTACTCCACATGGCTCCAGGGGGTTAATAAAGGCCTTCTGAAGTGATGCATTTGTGTTAGAAAAATATCCATATTTAACCATATCCATATTTCCATATTATAAAATATCCATATTTAGTTTGGCTTCTGCAAGACCCCCTTTCCGTATTCAACTTCAACATCGTGTTAGTTACCTTTTTTCGTAAATTGAATACAGAAAGCGGTCTGGCGGAAGCTAGATATTTTACTTTATAACATGTTAAATATGTATATTTTTTCTTACACAAATGCATCATTTTGCTTCAGAAGGCCTTTATTAACCTTCCAGAGCCGTGTGGAGTATGTTTATGATGGATGGATTGTAGATGGAAGCACTTTCTTGAGCTTCATACTCGGTGGTCCCATTCACTGCCATTATAAAGCTCGGATGAGTCAGGATATTTATTAATATATCTCCGACTGTGTTCATCAGAAAGAAGAAAGTCATATACACCTAGGATGGCTCGAGGGTGAGTAAAGCTTGGTCTAATTTTCATTTTAAAGTGAACTAATCCTTTGATCATTGAGGTGTAAAATATGGTCAACTAATGCGGCAACATGCATGCAACATTTAATAAAATGAATAAAAATGAGCTGACTTTGATTAAAAACCAAATTAATATATTTATTATTTAAATTTCTTTAAATATAGCTTGAACAAACATGATGCAGTTCAACCTTACCTTCGGTTTTGTACCCCATTGTTATATTGCCGTAGTCTTTGAGTAACACTGGTTATGGGAATCATCATTAGCTATGTTTCCATCCACCCATTTTAAAGTGCATTTTGGGATATTGCATTAAAAAAACGATGGATGGATACACCAAGATGTGAATATATTCGAAAATTCTGCATTCCTAGGTCAACATATTTTGTTGCTCCTGGAACAACTTTCCTGTCCAAACATTTAATCCTAACCATATCCCTACCCCTAAACCTAACCCATAAGTTATCCCTAAAATCAGAGTCAAATGATAGGTGAGTAACACTGATGTAGAAGCACCTAACCCTGGTTGTAAGCCTAAACTTGACATAAACTGTTTGTAATGTTGTTCCAGGATCAAAAAAGTTGATCCAGGAACATGTTGCGCTTGATGAAATCAGGTTCTGCCGCATGAACTGCGATGGAAACCCATTTACCAAACAAATCCATCGATGCCTCAACATATGAGATGTGATTGGATAACTGGACTAGCCAGTGGACCAATCTCATCACACAGCATCTCAAATGTTGGTTTGATCGTTCTGAAATGCCTGAGCCTGAAGTCTGTCATCAGAATGGTTTGGTTTAAGTCCCTTCCAGAAGTGTCTTACATGATTGCGTTCCCAAACACCAGGCATCCGAACGCAAGATAACACGACAGCGTTTATTGTTTCGTCTGCGTACTTTAAAACACAAGTCATTAATAATATACCAAACATCGTAGTTTACTGTAACACCTGGGGTTTTCCCAACATTACTTTAGCTTTCAAAATGTACCTTAAATTTGAATTTTAAACCAGTGGTGTGTTTTCAAAATGTTGCTATAAGGACTGCAATGGTTGTCTGATTTTGCATTCCTGTGGTAGTCATAGTCCCTGTGTAGCAAGTTTTAAAGCACAAAACAGTTTCACATTTATTGGAAAACATTTACTTCAGTGAAGATTATTTACTTCAGGTCTAGTTATGAGACTTTAATATCCACACTCTAAATGTACAGATCTTCTACATTTAGTCAATCATATTTAAATGTTGAGTTAAATTTTGATATATGTTTGATGCTATTAGAATTAGCTTTGTGATTGTCTATGCTTTTCTAAATTCCCAGCTCTTTTCCAAGATATTTCAGTTCAGTCTTTAATTGTGATAAGAAGAAATGCTTAACTGCTGTTTAATGGTTCTTTAAGACAACCTGCGAAGTTAATATGCAGTGTTATGTTCATTGAGATGATGTTATGCAAGCTGGAAATAGGTTTATTTGCTGTGCAACCAATCTTATGGTCAGAAAAAATATGTTTTGACATGTTATGGTGCCTCTGAGCACTTTGAAGGAAGTTCCTTCTAACCGTTGGGTAATATCAGGCATCAGGCCTTGGATATCAAACAAACGTCAAATAAATCCCCCAATTTCGGAAGAAATGCCATAGGGAGTCGATGGTAAATATTTGAGCTACAAATGAAAGGTCTAGGACATCAGACACATCTGCCCATAAGAGCCATACAGCCACTAAGTTATTTGTTTGCTCATTTTTAAGATGCATTGAAAAGATCAATGCAATGTATATGATTGACAACATTATATTTATCTTGATTCTATGCATAATATATTAGCATCATATCAATTATATGGTCGATTTTGGATACGTACGTTCATTTTGCATGTTAATTTCCTCTTGAGTCAAATGATCTGAGCTGTTATCCACATTCATTTTATAGCTCCATACAAACTATTGACTAATTTGTATCTGAAACATCCAGGATAAAAGCTTGCACTTAACTGAAACACAACTGATAATTGCATTAAGTCTTCAGAGATATAAAAATGCTCTCAGTGCAGTACTGTTTTTCTATGAAAATATACAATTATAGTGCAGCATATTTAGCAAAAATAGCACTTATGTCTCAAGAACCATTAATAAGCCCCCTTTGACCATTTAATTACTGCTGAAGCTAACATTTCTAGTCTTCAACACATAAGCTGTAGTTACTCCATTAAAGCCAAGAAGATGAAAGCCAAACCTTGGTCTCATAATATCAAAAGATTTGAAGAGTTTGAAGCCAAAACGAGAAGGCTGAACAGAACCGGACATTCACCTATCATAATCAGAGCAGAAGATCACAGAGGAAAAAGAGTCAACATTTGAGCCATAGTGTGCATTTTATCACTGACTTCAAGGGGACGAGCCTCGAATCGAGCAAATACCGTTTCCTGCAGCGAACTGTCTCACACCATGCTAATGATGGTAACATTTCCCAACAAAATCATTATGCCATTTTTTCTTGCAAAGAATATCGTTCCGTAGCTGGATGGATAATAATGAGCCTGAGTGCAAGTTCAGCTAATTTAACAGACTTCCTTTGCCAAGAAGCTCTAATTCTAACTCACGTCCACGCAAAATCATTAATCAAGGGCCATCTGCAATTACCAGTCAGACAGCGTGCTCATTCTCACCTTACTTCTGTTCTGGCTCATTTCTGCTCAGTGTCCGCAGGTTAATAAAGAAGAGGCAAGACTTCTTCCAGACCTGCGTGATGGTTCGTAACACTAATAAGGCCAGTCATATTTTCTATTATTAGACTGAAGAATCCCTCTGTGTGCTACAGTACTTGCTGGACATGACAGTGACCTTGGTCGTTCTACTCTGCACACATCAACAGTATAACCTACATATGATTTGGCACCTTTGTTTTTAAGTGACACATTTTGTAGCTGAATCAGTCATTTTCGATATTTTTGTCACAGTCATCTGCCATAGATCAGATTATGCATGCCTGTAAATAGCATTCTGGCATTCATTTTGGGACACTTCGGCATTGTTTAAATATTACATATTAAATATTTAGATGTTAATAATATATATATTTTTTTTTTACAGTGACCAACATCAAGTTGTTTCAATGGGACGGCGCCCTTGCTGTACAGGAAGTGAAATGCATCAACAGAGAATCTATTTCCTTGCATGATTCACTTGGTAGTGTGGTGCAAAACTTCATTTGGGCAGTGCAATCTGGTGAGGCTTTATTGTAAACGCCACTGGTGTTTGTAAAATGATGGGATAAAAGATCCAATACGTGCCTGTGCATTAGGCCTTGCAGTAGAAGTGCAACCTACATGCACATGTGTGTGAAAGAGTCAGACAGACAGATAGGGAAAGTGTGTGGTCATGTGTCACCATGCCAGATGGGAAAGATTTCTGTCAGAGAGGCTCTGCCTTAAGACCTAATGAAATCTTAATTCTAATGTGGCCGTCACTGAGAGGGATATGCAGGCAGGGATTTATGAGCAGTAGACAGAAATGGTCAATATTATAAATCTTGAGATCTGCTCTAATGCTGAAAATCATGGGATTAGCACAGTTTCTCCTCTCAGGAACAGATTGTGGGCTTAGACTGTCTCTGATAGTGTGATTAAATGTTTTTTTTTTTTTTAATCTGAACATTAGGAACGGGGCACTGTGCGATGCCTCTGACACCAAGGCCATGGTTTATATTGCAATGGGGATATATGGGCCGAAGAGGTCAAGCAGTGATATGTGAGAAGGAGGTCAAAAATCGTTTATGGATTGTGGATAGTAATGCAATTTTATTATGGATAGAAGCTTGAATAAGTTTACTTATTGCATTAAGTGTAGGCTAAGTTTACTTTTAGTTTCACGTTTGGTCCATATTACAGCTTACTCTGCCCAACAACGACCCATTTACAGTAGACAGGAATAGACCATCAAGACTGACATGCAGAATGACCAGTCATGTGACGTTTAGTGGCGAGGCAAAAATTGTGAAGAAGACAGTCAGTTGGATTGAAGTTGAATTTGTACTATATTGAAAATGTATTCTGTATTCAAACAAAAGTTTGGAATGATTACATTTTTTTATGTTTATTAAAAAAGCTTCTGCTGACCAAGACTGCATTTATTTGATAAAAAAATACTGTAAAAACAGCAATATTGTGAAATATTTTTACAATTTAAAATGTTTTTTTTTTCTATATGAATATATATTTTTAAAAATGTAATTTATTCCTGTGATCAAAGCTGAATTTTCAGCATCATTACTCCAGTCTTCAGTGTCACATGATCCTTTAGAAATCATTCTAATATGTTGATTTGCTGTGCAATTATTAACAATTATTATTGGTGCTCAATTATTAATAATGATTATTATTATCAATGTTAAAAACAGTTTTTGCTTAATATTTTTGTTGAAACTGTTATACAATTTTTCAGGATTCCTTGATGAATAAAATGTTCAATTAACAGCATTTATTTGAAATAGAAATTTGTTTATAACATTCTAAATATCTTTACTGTCACTTTTGATCAATTTAATGCATCCTTGCTGCATACAATTATTAGTTTATTTTCTTCTTAAATCTTAACTTAAACTTTTGAATGATGTCTCACAGTTTTCATAAAAATAATAAGCAGTACAACTGTTTTTAACATTGATAACAATCAGAAATGTTTCTTGAGCAGCAGATCATCATATTAGAATGATTTCTGAAGGATCATGTGACACTGAAGACTGGAGTAATGATGCTGAAAATTCAGCTTTGATCACAGGAATAAATTACATTTTAAAATAAATTTAAATATGCAACAGTTATTTAAAATTGTAATAATATTTCTCAAAATTACTGTTTTTACAGTATTTTAAACAAATAAATGCAAGTTTGATGAACATAAGAGACTTCTTTTACAAATCTTAATTATTCCAAACTTTGATGTGTTTTCATATTTGTCAGTTGTCATGTTTGATTATTATTTTAGCAATGACACAATGCAATTGAGCATGGGAATTTGTTCATTCCAAATTAATATTCAGTCTGTTTGGCATATATTTGCATAAGCCAGTATTAAAATATTTGACCAGCTTCAATCCAATCTGACAGCGAAAGTTTTTTGGTAAGTTTCCTCTCATTCCAAAAAAAAAAAAAAAAAAAATCACATCACAGATAACAAGTAAGTCGAGACAGCCGTGCCAGTCTCTCGTGGGGATCTGTATGTGTTAGGACTTGGAGAAAGTCACAGATCAGGTCCTGAGAGTACTGACCAAACATAACATCTCAATGAGATGTCCATTTGGCCAGAACCCAGGAACCTGCATCAAAAAGTGGGAAATGAAAAAGACACAGGTGGTAAAGCAACACTATATGTTGGAGTCGATGATGTCATGCCATCTATAATGGCTGTAGTGATGCGTCTATCATGTATACAATCACTGACATTTTATATCTTGATGTTGACCAGTTTTTGGCATAAGTACACATTTAAATTGCAGATTTAAATTTTATTTTATTTTATTTTATTTTATTTTATTTTATTTTATTTTATTTTATTTTATTTTATTATTTTATTTTATTTTATTTTATTTTATTTTATTTTATTTTTTATTTTATTTTATTTTATTTTATTTTATTTTTTTAATTTTTTTATTTTATTTTATTTTTTTTTATTTTATTTTTTTATTTTTTATTTTATTTTATTTTATTTTATTTTATTTTATTTTATTTTATTTTTTATTTTATTTTATTTTATTTTATTTTTATTTTATTTTATACATGTATTCAGTATACCCAGAATGATTTGTTGGGGAGTTTCTTCTTTAAAAGTCATTAGTGACATTAAATAACTAATGAAGTCTTACTAATTTATATGGAAGAGTAATTTGCGGAAAATATTAATTTTAGAATAATTACAGCATGTTGTACATTAAATTGAATGAAATGAAGAGGAGATACAGGCATTACTGTGTCTTAAACTTACCAGTTTCTATCAGAGTTATTCATATTTATCCTGTGAATATAATAATATCATATGGGATGTCCTTTCAGACACTTTGAGATTCTTTGAGATTAGTGCCTAATCCCTGTGTTATTTACTTTAGTGGTTGCCATGGTGTTTTTTGTAAGGGAATGTTAGGTGAAGTGCAGTCTGGCAGTAGGAGGACAGCAGATGTGTATTAGTGATAGTGGAGGCGTAACAGTGACAGATATTGAGATTTGTCCTCTTGCTGACTCACTCCCTCGCGCGCTGGGACGTGGATGCTGCTGAATCTGCAAAATACTGTAAAACAAAAAGACACTTATGGAGGTGTAGTGTCAAACAGCTGTGTTGAGCCACTTAAATAGTCCTCCCTCGTTTCCACTTTCTCTCTCAGCCCAATTCCCTTGTTAGTAGTGTTTGTTATGGCTATATTTACATTGCTTCTAAAAGGATCAGGAAATGGCATAAACCATGGCTCAACATATGTACACTCCGAGGTATTGGCTCCAACACACTTCTCTCTATTATTATTATTAAGAACATTGATTTAGCCAGAAAAAAATGATGTGCGCATTATCTAATGCTGTTAGCAATAACAGGAATATACAAAGAATTAATTTTGTTGTGAGCATGTTGAATAAATTTAAGACTGCATTAATGTGCCTTTTTATTGAGCTCTCATCACAAAAGAGACAAACTATCTCCATCTGCATCTGTTGTTATCTTCTGTAGTCAATTCTATTGATTGAAGGAAGCAAGATGATTTAACCTTCACGCCAGCATTTATAACACATTACCTGCTTGTCTGTAAGTTAGCCATAATCAGCCAGTCTGGGTGTATGTGTGTGTGTGTGTGAGCGCCTGTCATACGTGATGCTAGAGTTGGCGGGTCTCAAACAAATTAGCTCAGGGCTGTGTTTCCCAAAAGCTTTGTAAGTTGATTGTAGAGACCATTGGTGGCATTGGAAGTGACTTAAACTGCAATTCATCGCCTGGCCGCTAGGGCTCCAAAAGAGAGCAGAATCTCATTGACCCCCATGTTAAAATGGCCAACTTTACAGCAGAAAAAAAAAAACATGTTTACAGCCGGTACAAATTATGTCTATACTGCTGATTTTCCCTTCATTACAACTGTGAGGAGGGTGGATTTTTTTTTTTATAACTCATCCGTTTAAATTATATTAAGCCTTAAAGTTCTGCATAATTAAGGGCGTGGCAACTTGAGTGACAGGTGCTGTCTGTGAGCTGTCACTTTACCTCAGCTAATTCCAGCCGCTGAATTTAGCATCTCTGCCTTGTTTGTGCTTTTTTCGGGGATTATTTTATACAATTATAAAATAATATGGCTTGCTGCGTTAATGGTCGAGACTCGCGACAGATGTGCGTCTGTGTAGATGTGCACGCATGCGGAAGATAAACAGAACACACGTTGTTGGATCGTGGCATTGGCTAATGGTGCGTTCACACCAGACGCAAATGAAGCGTTAAGCGCGACATGGTAAGTCAATGCAAAGACGTGAATAGACATACTGCGGCGCGATTCGCGCGAATGAGGCGGTGCGAATTAAGTGTTTCGTGCGAGTTGAAAAATCTGAACTTTGGCGGATACTCGTGCCGTGTTAACCAATCAGGAGCTTGCTCTAGTAGTGACGTGATTACAACGTAGCGAGCGGAGGCAGAAATCCGAAACAACAATGGAGGACAAAATCATCGTCGCTGTACTAGTGATGGTCAAATGAAGCCTCATGAAGCACTGAGGCTTTCCAACTCATTGTTTCGGGAAAACATTCAAAGCTTCGTGAGTGTGTTGAAAACAGCGCCATCTGGTGTTTAGTAAAAAATAAAGCAGCGAAAACCCTGTGAAAGAAGCTTCTCGGATGAAGCAGCCACAGTTTCATGTTACATGTTCAAATAAAAGCCTAATAGTGCCAGCATGTGTGTTGAATTTATCTCCCTGATAAATGAATTTACCCATTAAACTGTGGCATTTAATGCTAGTATGAATATCAATATGATGTAACAATAATAAATGTAGCCTACACATATTTGAATTGCATATGGCAAATATTTTATTTTCCTGAATTAATTGGTATTCTTCATATTACTTATGACTGGGTATTTAAAAATGTAATTGAATAAGTCTGAATGAAAACCTGCTAGTAAGATCTGGGGGTTCGAACTTTCCAGCAAGCAAAGTGAATCGCGCACGTGATTGGACAGAAAGTGAGGCTTCGTTTGTCATTGGTCACGTGATTTCTACGTTACCAATACAAGCTTCGAATCGAGGCTTCATCTGGCACGCCCATTTATGCTCGACACAAGCTCCGAAGCCTCGGTTCAAATGTCACATCACTACGCTGTACGATACATCTTTGTACTTTTATAGAAACAGGAATAAAAAGGATCTTGCTTGGAAGAAAGTGAGGTCGGACAATCTGGTAAGTTGTCAAAAACGCTCTTTAATCTTTTAATTTGAGCTATATATAATATAATATATATAGAGACTACAAGCTAGCTAAAGCCGGCAAATTGAGCTTATTCGCCGTATTTTACAACTACTTTCCCGCTGACGAGTTTATGTGTTTATTCAGAGGTTGTGTGCTGAAACGAGACTGGAGCCGCCTGGCAGAAGCCCCTCCCATGACGCGAATTCGCGTCTGTTGTGAAGTGAATTTCACGCGCGAATGAAGCGAGTAAACTCAAAATGTTCAAGCGTCCAGCTACGCGCGAATAGCGCGATTTATTGGCGCAAGTCGCATCTGGTGTGAACGCCCCATAAAAGTTTTGTTCGTGATATTTACTACAATGACTCATTTGTTTGTGAGATATATACAATCATGTACAGTTTTACAACATAAGCTAAACGCTGCTCAGGTTGCAAAATTTCTTGAAGAACGATGATGGAGAGCAGATCATTCAGAAGAAATGTGATGCAAATATAATGGTGTGTAAAAGTGTTAAATTGATACATAAGTTATAAGTTGGTATGTTGTAAGATATATATATATATATATATATATATGTGTATATATATATATATATATATATATATATATATATATATATATATATATATACAGTTGTTTTAATGTGTTTAATGTATTAATTAATTGTTCAGATTGAATTGCGCATGTTCACCGCAAGGTGGGGATGTTTCCCCTCGAATTTAATTGTTCAGTATTTCATTGATTTGTGATCAATTCTTTAAAAATGTCTATTTAAGTTGTCAGTTTGCAAAGTTGTATACACTATACGATCACAACGCATAAAGATTTCATTGGTTTAAAAAGATTAAAAAAGAAAGTACTGTTTTAAATAAACAGCAGAGATAATGAGACATGCTGTGGAAATGATTTAATTCTCCATGCTGTTTCCCTTATTTCCACGTTTTCTCCATTATGCAGTTCGACAGAAAGACCGCCCAGGCAAGACCGTCACACAAACAATGGACAATATATCAATATTTCATGGATTTAACGCTTTTGTGGACAATAAGTACGTTTTTTTTGTTTTTCAGTGGACACTCATTGGACATTTTACCTAAGTGCCACGGATTGGATTCATCTCGTGATCGCCATTTCTTTATAAAGGTATGAAGTCCCGTATGATTTTTCGTGTTGTCATTTGAACACCTGACACAAATTACAATTACTGGTGCCGGTGCATCTATATCGTAAAAAAGACACTGTAGATTGACAGTAAACCTTTAGAACTTTCTAATGATAAAACTTATGTTTATTAATATTTTAGATAGTATCTAAGATAGATCGATAGCTCCTTTGCCTGCTAACATGATCATGTCCAGCTAGGCGGGTGTGGTTTCAGCAACCAGGCACCTCAGTTCCAACCACTTCCCGCCTCTTTGCTCATTTTCAATTATCCGGGAGTGACGTGCGGCTAAGATGGCAGCGGCCTCATTTTCGCTTCAAAAATGCTCTTCAGAAATCTACGGGTGACGTCACGGACACTACGTCCATATTTTTTTCAGTCTTTGGCCACACATCGTGTTCTCATGCAGTGAAAAATACATCGCAGAGCAAAGAGGACACTGACAATGCACCGACTAACAAGACAAGACAGAGCAGGTTACTTCTGATGTGTACGATGTGAATGGATGTAATTCAAATGCCAAGCACATCCCTGAAAGAAATATTTTAAATTTTTTTAAGCTAAAATAATTATTTACTTATTTAAATCATTTTTACCTTAAAGTGCCCTTATTATGCCTATGCTTTTTCGAAGATTACTTTTCATGCAGTGTGTAATATAGCTGTTTGTGAATGTAAAAAGTCTGCAAGGTTTTAAAGATCAAAGTACAATTTAATAAAGTTATTGTCTCCTAAAAGAAAGAATTAATTATGAACTGCTGAAACAAGTTGTCAAATTTCTGTACTTCCTGATACATACCTTCATAACATGTAACACATTTGCATAATGCCAGCCTGTGGTCTTCATTGGCTACCCGCGAACGACATCTACTTTGACCCTCAAACACTGTAGTTGTAGCTGAGACTGGAAGAGTGTTCGTGTTGTCAAAATGTCATGAAGATGCTGTTTTCTGCGCTGCAAATCCACTTTGCTGCACTTCAAAAGGATGAGGACTCGGGCTGGAATTGATACGGAAAAACCAACACCATTGTTACTGTTTGTATCACTGTGTATCAAGGGCTGAGGAAGAGCTGAAATTCAGATACGATAATGGCCGTTTTGTTTCTGACATGTGTTAAACGCGGTCGACCAGTCACAACAGACCGGGCCATCTGACCAATCAGAGCAGAGCAGGCTCTCGGGAAGACAGGGTTTGGAGAGACTGAATTTTCGAACGAACCGTTTTCAGACTTTTTGAGAAATGAGGTGATGTGCAGTGAATTTAATGAGAAAATTAAAGTGCTTTTTGATATTGGATGCATGTAAACCTGTTGTAGGAGACTCAAACAAAATTAAGAACCTTTAAAAGAGCATAATAGAGGTACTTTAATTTAATCTTGAGGGCATCCCCAATGCACACTGTAAAATATGTCTGCATTGACTCCTTTGCTTTAATCAACACAATTAATAACTAAACTTTGGGCCCTTGTGAATTATTCACGAAAGTGACAAGCCAATGTTTTGAGTTTTGATTTGCATCTCATTACCCTTGTTTCTACGCTGACCGGCTTCAGTGCCCTCACAAGACCCGTGATTCCCTCCGATTCTTCCACATCTGCCGCATGCAGTCCTCATCAACAGGTTTATTTGCCAGTTTTATCATGAGACAGGCCTGTGCCAGATAACTCATTAGCTGGTGGCCTGTGGCAGCGGTGGAAGTGGACCGGGTACAGTTAATCAGGGATGAGAAGTCTTTGCGTCTGCCAGAATTGAGCGCTCGTAGTCATACAAGTCACCAGTGATTTTCACTTGTGCCTAAAGCCTGATAGGGTCTTGCTAGGAACATCATTTGAAACATTTACGCTGAATAAATGGTGTATATATATTCAGAATATATATATTCAGCTTTATTTCAAATGATAGGAATGTTTTTAATACATTTAGTTAATGATAATAGCAATTGGATGTGACACAATTGTTTGTTTTTTTTGGTCATTTTAATTTCTGATCTGGACCGCTTTCATGTGTGGAAATGAACTGGATATGTAAATTATTTGATTTGGGGCATTGTGAGGTCCGAAATCCTTGCAGTTTTTGTATCAATACAGCTTGACATTATAATTGTGTGCTTGATTTACTCTCTGTGTGAGAATTTATGAATTGCATTATATGAAGTATGACACACAAAAGTGCAAAAATATATGAATGTACTTTAGGTCTCTAATGTTGTGGCACTTGCTTTGAACAGATAGTGACTTTAGAAGTAAATGCTACATTTAAGACTAGAAGTTCTTCTAAAATTTAATATAATAACCCAATATGATTTCATTTTAAATGGGAATAAGCATGACAGGGAAGGTGCATTTTATGCATGTGGGTCTGTAAAGGTCTGATAAGGGTCACATTTATCCAATTTGAGCAGAAAACTGGAAATGACCCTTGTGGTGTGAATGTAGTCACTGACGCCCGTGTTGTTCTGTTGGATAATTATCAGATGTTTTTCATTTAACTGTGCAAGAGACAATGGGGGAAAAGGGGCTGGTTTATGATTTTGTTGGACTGTAAAATAAATAATAGTAATAAAATTATTTTTTTCATAATCAGGAATTGACCCAGTACTCAGCTGATGAGTAATGCCAGGACCTACATAATTTACATAATATTTATTTATTGTATGAACTCAAAAAAGAATATGTTGCATAACTGATATAGTTCATCATGTGGCTTCTTAGTATTACAAAGCATGAGAATTAAAAAAAAAAAGTATTTATCAGTAGTATCAGTTTGTTGCCATTGTTGTTGAAGTTGTAAGGCTTTGCTGTGTTATTATGCATTAGAATGTTAAAAGTTGTCTGTTATTTGTTGATTTACTCATTGTGTCAATCATATAAGAATTTATGAATTTCATTATATGAACTATGACACAGAAAAGTGCAAAAATGTAAAAGAAATTAATGTACATTAGGTGTCCAATGTTGTGCCCTTTGCTTTGAACAAATATATATATGTATTTTTTACTATATGTAGTAAAAGCTACATTTAAGACTAAATATATATATATATATATATATATATATATATATATATATATTAGTCTTAAATGTAGCTTTTACTTCTAAAGTCACTGTCTGTTCTGGAGTAATGATGCTGAAAATTTAGCTTTGCATCACAGGAATGAATTACATTTTACAATATATTCATATAGAAAACAGTTATTTTAAATAGTAATATTGTGAAATATTATTACAGTTTTTACAGTATTTTTGATCAAATAAATGCAGCCTTGGTGAGCAGAAGAGACTCCAAACTTTTTGACAGGTAGTATTGATTTATAAAGACAAGCCCACAATGTACAGTAGCCTATAGGAAATGTAACCACAATATGCATTCACTGGATTTTGAATCATTATTTAAATAAATAATTAAATAAAAAAACCATCAAACTAATTTGGCAACCCTGTTGGACTTGTGGAGATTTACGATGAGCTAAAGATGTTTTGTTGGTGACAGATCATGAGATTAATTATTTTTCTTTCTTGTTAAGTGACTGTAGACACAGATTAAATTTGTGATATTTGTATGTCTAATCTGAAAGGGTCTGTAGACATGCAGCAAACTCATACAACATTCCCCCATGGGGTTCAGCTTCATTTACTTTAGCTATGCGCTCTTGCTGCTTTATTTAAAGACACCAAATTAAACAAGGTAACTCTGGCCTTGACGTTATCATAGAGAAGAAGCAGTGGAATCTAAACGAAATTATAAATAAATGTAATATATAAACACGTAATAGATCAAAGTGGCTATTTTTGTGTTTCGTGATTAATGAGTCCAGGATTGTTTTTTTTCTCCTCATACTTTAGAAGATCTTCCACCTCATTAAAGCCCAAGGGAATGGCATGGGAATGCAGGGGAAATATCCTACTTTCCTGAAGTATCTGCCAGTCTGTTCTACCCTTAGATGATTTCAGTAACCTCTTATGAAATCAGTAAACGGGAAGTGAGCTCATTATTCTCTATGAATCACCCTCTTTATTGACTAATAGAAAGAAAAAGAAAAACAAACAATCATATCATTTTTGCATGCATAGGTCTACATCACATACAGATTTGATTCAAATCAGACTATTTATCTGTTATATTAAATGTGTATATACAGTACCAGTCAAAGGTTTGGAATAATTAAGATATTTTAAATATTTTTGAAAGAAGTCTATTCTGCTCACCTGCTACATGCACTAGGCTGCATGGATTTGATCAGTAATATAGTGAAATATTATTACAATTTAAAATAACAATTTGAATATATTTTTAAATGTAATTTATTCCTGTGATCAAAACTGAATTTTCAGCATCATTACTCCAGTCTTCAGTGTCATTGATGGATGAATCAAAGTGTTAAAAAATAAGGCAGCAATAATGGCATCTTTTCATTAAGTGGACATAAACCACATGGAAGGAGTAGATGCACTGAACACATGGAGATCAAATACACTCCACAACAAGCAGCTAATACACATTATGTCCTCATTATAGAGAAATCAATTCCATCCATCAATGTCTTTTAAATGGCACGTATTTGTTTTCTCTGATTACTTTATATGTTCTAAACAGCAGTCTAGTTCATGCTTCTTTGCTCGGTATCATTTTTCTAATGCCACAGTGCCAGCTGGCTACATTAAGCCGCGTCTCGCGCTGCTCAAGCACTAGTGACCCAGTGTAAGTAAATGTATCTAATGATCAGGGAAGGAAAAGGCCAACCTACACTGCCTGGCAGCAGGGGAACAGAGTTATATTATAGCACAGCACAGCAGCAAAAACAATCTATGACCCAGTTTTCCCTCAAAATATTAATGTCAGTAATATTAAAGAGGTCATTTCATGAAAAACAAACACACTTTTTACTGGTCTTGTGAAATACAAGTTCAACGTACTTTGAAAACCCATAGGTTGCAGAACAGAAATGAGGTTTTATCCACTTTACATGAAAAGATCGCCAGTGGCCACAGATTGTAACTAGTTTGTGAGATATATATATATATATATATTTATATTTATATAATATTTTAAAATATATAAAAAAAAGTTTCCCCAATTATAAGCAGCACAACTGTTTTCAACACTGATAATAATAAGAAATTGTTTCTTGAGCAGCAGATCATCATATTAGAATGATTTCTGAAGGATCATGTGACACTGAAGACTGGAGTAATGATGCTGAAAATTCAGCTTTGATCACAGGAATAAATTACATTTTACAGTATATTACCATATAAAACAGTTATTTTGAAGTATATTAATATTTCCTGATGTGCCTGTTTACAGTTTGGGAATTAAGTTCAATGGGGATAATGCTTTGCTTTGCAGGGATATTGAGTTCAAACTTAAATTCACAGTCAATCACAAAACCAAAACTTGTAAATAAAATCTTAATGCCATTTGATTGTTTGTGAATAAAATCATTGTTCAAGGACACATAAAAAAATAAAAAAAATAAATTTTAATGCCATCTGTGTTCTGCGTTCCGCCTCTTAAAAATGAACTTTTGAAGATGAGTTTGACTGTGAAAAACTAAATTATGACCACAAGAAACCTTGACTAACATTATCTGTGGACTTCAGGAAAAAATGTACGATATGTCGACTTCAAGCTTTCCATGCTGCATTAATCAATTGAGATTGGTCCATGCAAGTTTAGCTGAATGCATTTGAGGATATTTTTTTGTGGATTGTCTTTGTGATATTTGTGGAAAGCTTTGCTGTACATCTGTGCGAGTTGTGCCTGACTCATGACTCTCATTGTCTGATTCACTCAGTCACTGATGTCACACATCCCGTCTGTGAAGCAGGCATGAGTTGACATGTGGGACCGCAGACGGCGAGCATGAGCGCAGCTCCATTGCTCTGACATACTGTATGTCCCTTCTACCCTGCTGCTGCCGAGGATATTTTTAGCTCCCGAACAGAAGCCCGGCCTTCAACAAACAACACACGGTTCTCCAGAGCAAAGCCCGTGGTTATCTGTGTTAATTACATCGTTAATGTCAGCCCTCTGTCTCACTCACTTCCATACACTCTCTCTGACACCCTTTTACTAGCTCTATAGCTCTGTTCCAAAACCTAGTGAGCTACCTTGCTGTCTAGATAGGCAGCATCCTAAGGCTCTATGTAGGCAGCAGCTCTGCATGCAGCACAAATAAAGAGACTCTGACTCACAATTTTCTGATTCCAATAGATTTTAGTGCTAAACTAACAATTCAGTACTCTAATAAGCACATTATGTTGAGCACACAACTAAAATAGTCAGTTTTACCTTTATTTAGTTACTTTTGTCTCTCTACGTTTGTTTTGGTATTGAATAAAATATAAACAATATATACTTGTAATTCTGCTGACTCATCCGATATCTGAAATTTAAGTTCATCATAATGCTTTAGACTTTTGCAAAAAGAATTTATTTTATTAATACGAATTGTCAGTTGATTCAATAGATGCTGGCAGTATTATTTTGCTATTATTTATATATTTTATATTTAATTTAGATTAAGTTTTAGTAATTTTGTTATGTACTTTTGTTTAATGATTTTTGTTTATTCATTTTAGAACTTCAACTAGAACATTTATTTCAGTTGGAAAATATCTGTTTTTAAATTTTTTTATTATTATTATTAATTTATTTTATTTTATTATTTTATTTTATTTTATTTTATTTATTATTTTATTTTATTTATTTTATTATAGAATAGAATAGAAATGCCACACACACACACACACATATGCTAAAAAAAAAAAAAAAAAAATGAGCGTTTCTGTCCCAGCAATATTTTGGAAAAAATATAAGACCATTGGATAGCAATCATAAACGTTAGCCTGGTGTGTATGACTCTCAAACAGGTACGCTATGTATAGTGGGCGTCCATACGGGTTTTTGCACAAAAGATTAACATGACGGCACATGCTAGTCGATGAGTTGAATCAGCTCCACAGCAACTACATACGTCCAGTTTCATTCTAAAAGTTGTAACTTCTTCCTGAGTCTCTCCATCAGTGTCGACTCCGGTTTGAACAATGTAAGGCTGAACACCGGTACTGACAATCCTCATTTTGGCTGCGTGAGATTCTCCAGTTTTGTTGTTGTTGAGCAACAGAAGCATGAGCAGTTAAAGCTCCGCCCTCTTCTGGAAAGGGGGCCGGGAGCAGCAGCTCATTTGCATTTAAAGGGACACACACAAAAATGGCGTGTTTTTGCTCACACCCAAATAGGAGCAAATTTGACAAGCTATAATAAATGATCTGTGGGGTATTTTGAGCTGAAACTTCACAGACACATTCTGGGGACACCAGAGACTTATATTACATCTTGTAAAAGGGGCATTATAGGTCCTCTTTAAACAGATCAGTGTAGTTCAACACCATTTTTAGCTTGTCATCAGCTATCAGTTGTTAGTTTGCTAGCAGATTTGTAGAGTGTGGTTTTGAAAAGTGGTAGAAGTTCCAGAATGGCTAACATTGCTTACAGCACCTTTTAAAATGCAGTCTAAGTAAGCAGTTCACTAGGTTTTGAACATGACTTCTCTCTCCTTTTTCTCTCCCCATGCACCTGAAATTTTCACCTAAAATCCCTGGGGCGTCTTTCACAGGCTGATTTGCCAACACCATCCGCTTCTCAAGAACCCATCGGCTCTTTCCAGAGTCTAAGGCCGTCTCGCTTGAAATGACATGGAGTGCTTCAGTCACGCGGGGTGACCTTAGTTTTGATGTATGTCCCGCTCTCGTTCGCATTTGCCTTGTGATGCTGAGCAGCTGCTGACTCAGGGGCTGAAGGGAGTGAAAACTCTCTCTGTGCATCCATCATTAGATTTACAGGCTCCGCAGGTCTCAAGAGCTCCCAGTCTATTGGATTTATGACTCTCAAACATATTCATGCCCCTTTATTAATACCCTTGCTCCCTGTAGGCGCCTATGTGTGGGAGTCAGTGCACTATGTGCTCTTCTGAAGGTGGAGGGTCATGCCACGTCACTGCTTTGTTATATTTGTATGATAATGCACATATCTGCATAATCTCTGCTGCGTACCCTGATGTAGTTATAATAAAATGTTGTTTAATGAAACCGTGAGGGGGGTTTGACCGTGCATAACTCGTTGCCATGATGCACGGGTGTTCTGTGGGGTTAATATTCAGTCATGAAATCAAAATTGGCTTTTTTTGTGGACAACGTTCACACCATTTTTTTTTTTTTTTTTTGTGCCTAATAAACTGCAATCAAAATAACTTCCCGTCCCTCTTCTCTGATGACGTTTACTGTCACGAGGGCGGGGCAACCTGTCACTCACATGAGATCCACCAATAGCAAACCACAACCATCAAATTCCCCATGGACAAAATCAAGCCTTGCCCTACATTTGTTTTTGTTCGAGAAGCTGTTTCACCCGGATATGCGTCACAATAGGAAAGAAAATACTATGAAAACTTACGTGTATGGCAACTTTAAGCCAGCATTCAACTAAGCTGTTTTTCAGTTGTAAGCATTTATATAGTCTTGCACAGTAATTTAAAAAATTCAAGCAGAAGTAGTCATTTTTGAATCTCAAAATACTGCCCCCACACTGAGAAAAAGCCTTTGAAACAGTTTTCACCTATAAATTGCTGGCAAATTTCATAAATAATTACAACAAATTGTCAAGTAACACATTGAATTTAAGGGTGCGTTCACACTTGTAGTTCGGTTTGTTTGGTTCATTTGGTCCGGACCAAAAAAGAAAAAAAAAACATTTAGTCCTGGTCCGAATAGCGTTCAGATTGGCAATTTTATCACTGAACCAAAAGATACCGAACCTAAAGGCATAGGGATACATTCACAACCTTTTTAGGGTCTCATCTTCCTGTTTTTGGTTTGTTTACATGTCTTTGGTCCGTGTTGCGTTCATATATCCTTCGAACCGCACCAGAGTTTGTTTGGAAGCGGACCGAGACCCATCTTTTCAGCGATCTCGGTCCGCTTGTTTGGTGCGCACCAGGGTTCGGATGGCAGCGCTCACACATGGTTCACACATGCTCAGATGAACCGCACTAACAGAGCAATCGCACCAGGGTTCGTTTTAATCGAACCAAACATGCCAAGTGTGAACGCACCCTAACATTGAATTGAAGGACTGAAATATTTTCTTTCAAAAAATACTTTCAAAAAAATCTTTTTTTCTTTTCTTTTTTTATACAGTGCACCAGGCGACCTACTCCATGTAAAATAACATGTTTTTAGGTTTTTATGATTCATTAAACTTTTTATGGAAGAGAAAAATGACTTAATTCACCTTTTAAGCTAGTAGCTTTTGTGCTGTGATCTTTGCACTGAACTTCTGTCAACGTATTTAGAGAGAGGCATTCATTTTTCTCAGAATATGACAGCAAAAAATGGGTCTAATTTATCTCGTGCCCCTGAATGCACTGGGTCTTTGTGATCATTTATGCTCGCTGCACTCTTTAATTTGTGTAATATTGAACATTCGGAGATGTGTCGAGTTGCTTGGACACCTCTGACATCATTGCAGAATTCAATCTTGCCGAAAGGCAGCGTCCACATTCTGACTGTGTCACAACAATTAACAATGATGATCTTCAATGATGACCATTGCCTTGAGATAATGTGTTGTCATGCTGGTGTGAATGACTTTAGTGTAGGAAAATGAACAAATCATTTCCCCCATAATACAAAAGACAGTGTCTGTGGCTCAGTCACTCTATCTATCTATCTATCTATCGTTCTATCTATCTATCGTTCTATCTATCTATCGTTCTATCTATCTATCTATCTATCTATCTATCTATCTATCTATCTATCTATCGTTCTGTCGGTTGGTCAGTCGGTTGTTCCATCTATGATCTATCGGTCGTTCTGTCTTTTTATGGGTCGTTCTGTCATTTTATCTGTCATTCTATTTATCTGTCTATTGATCTCTCGGTCAGTCAATCGTTCTGTCGGTCAGTCTATCTATCTATCTATCTATCTATCTATCTATCTATCTATCTATCTCTCTATCTCTATCTCTATCTCTATCTCTATCTATCTATCTATCTATCTATTGTTCTGTCGGTCGGTCGTTCTGTCGGTCAGTCGGTTTTTCCATCTATTATCTATCGGTCGTTCTGTCTTTTTATCAGCCGTTCTGTCATTTTATCTGTCGTTCTGTCTATCTTGTTCTATCTATCTATCTATCTATCTGTCGTTCTATCTATCTATCTATCTATATGTCGTTCTGTCGGTCAGTCGTTCCATCTATCATCTATCAGTTGTTCTGTCATTTTCTCTCTTTCTGTTGTTCTATCTATTTGTCGTTCTATCTATCTATCTGTCGTTCTATCTATCTATCTATTGTTCTGTCGGTCGGTCGTTCTGTCGGTCAGTCGGTTTTTCCATCTATTATCTATCGGTCGTTCTGTCTTTTTATCAGCCGTTCTGTCATTTTATCTGTCGTTCTGTCTATCTTGTTCTATCTATCTATCTATCTATCTATCTGTCGTTCTATCTATCTATCTATCTATCTATCTGTCGTTCTATCTATCTATCTATCTATATGTCGTTCTGTCGGTCAGTCGTTCCATCTATCATCTATCAGTTGTTCTGTCATTTTCTCTCTTTCTGTTGTTCTATCTATTTGTCGTTCTATCTATCTATCTGTCGTTCTATCTATCTATCTATCGTTCGGTCGGTCGTTCTGTCGGTCAATCGGTTGTTCCATCTATCATCTATCGGTCGTTCTGTCATTTTATCTGTCATTCTGTCGTTCTATCTATCTGTCGTTCTATCTATCTATCTATCTATCTATCTTTCGTTCTGTCGGTCGTTCCATCTATCATCTATCAGTCGTTCTGTGTTTTTTATCGGTCGTTCTGTCATTTTCTCTGTCATTCTATCTATCTGTCGTTCTATCTATCTATCGGTTGTTCTGTCGTTTTATCTGTCGTTCCGTCCTATCTGTCGTTCTATCTATCTGTCTATCTATCTATCTATCTATCTATCTATCTATCTATCTGTCTATCTATCTATCTATCTATCTATCTATCTGTCAAAAAAAAATGGTTTTCTTACTATATATGGTGAATAATTGTAATAGATCTAACCATACATTCAGTGTAATTTTACTGTAAAATACTGTTAAATTTACAGTTTTTGGAAGTGAAAAAGAACATGTCATTGTGTGATTTACAGTGAAAAAACGTAAATTGACATTCCCAGTTTCTTCTTAATTTTTTTTTTCTTTTTTTTCTAATCAGTAATGTACATTAGGGTGTTATGTTACAACTAATGTTGTTAAATTAATGTTTATTGCATTTTTTTAATATCATGTCTGTTATCATGACATTGTATATTTACCTTCTCAGCTTGTTTTTTGTTTGTTTTTAATTTCTGGCAACCACAGCTTCCAACATTTTCTTTTTTTTTTTTTGCAAATTTCCCAGTAAATTTTTTAGTGAAACAATGTTCACTGAGAAGTAAATTTCACAAATAATTATAAAAGAAACAGTAAATATTATTATTTAAAAGTGAAATATTATTTTCTTGTAAAACAAACTCCAATAATCCTTGATTTATTTACAACTGCGAAAAAATGTTTACAGTGACATTATGCTTTTATTGGATCTATAAAGATGTATAATTATTATTATTATTATTCAAAGTGAAGTTAGTTTTGAGAAACTATCTAGCATCATTTGTTGCTTATATGTATATTTTATTATCTAATAATGCAAAGACCTTCAGATGTGTGATTTAAATCTCCAAACGCATTTGTGACCACTGAATATCTGCATTATGATGACATTTTGGGATGATTTTTATCTTGAGAAATTCTACCAAAAGAACACAATCTTAGTATAGAAATATCATGCTCAATATCTGTTTTCAGTAGCTCTTCATCAGCTCTTCAGTAGCAATTCACCATTGTATGCCGACCCCACATGCACCTATACAGTGTGAAATGTCTATACAACTCAAAGGCGAGAAGCTCAAAACATTCTGCCACGGCACACGCTTTTAGTCTTCAATCAGAGCTAAAAGATTTACATAGAAAGAGAGAATACTGAAATTTCACACTCAATAATAGGCACTTTGTCAAGTCGGTTGACATATCCTTGACAAGTTTCATCTCTGTTGAGCATCTGAATAAACACTGTGTGCTGACAATGTCATGCCTGATTATTGTATTCCTATTCCACAAAGCATTTATATTCAACCCGTGATTTCTGATGGTGAATGAAAGAAATGTGCTACTTTTTATTTTCATCTTCAATTTATAATGGGATAAGTGAACGTGATTATATTTAAGGTTTGGTCAGTGTCCAGGGCCACGTAAATATCTTTTCATTCTAAATCTACTGATATTTATGGTTTCATTTCCATCACACACACACACACATATACATACACAAATTGATTATTTACGACATGATAAATTACACAGACATTATGAATTGACCTAGTAATGAAAATGTAGACTGCCTGAATTTTAATTTACTTAAATACGACTCACAGTAAGATATTGGCCCTCCTTATAATGAAAGGCTGAATCAATGAATACACATTCCACTAATATTGTCTTAGATTTATACACTGTAAAAAATTATTTTCATGATTTGTTATCACAACATTTTTTCTTTTGTCAAATCAACTTAGATAATTGTTGTGGTTCAGATAACATCTTGAGTTCTGCTGAACTAAATTTTTTAATTTCAATGAACTCAAATTTTTAAGGCAACCAGGTAACTTACTTTCTTAAAGTGTTAGTTCACCCAAAAATGAAAATTCTGTCATTAATTACTCACCCTCATGTCGTTCCACACCTGTAAGACCTTCGTTCATCTTCAGAACACAAATTAAGATATTTTTGATGAAAACCGATGGCTCAGTGAGATTGACAGGAAGATAATAAAAACACTTTCAGACGCCCAGAAAGGTACTAAAGTCATATTTAAAACAGTTCATGTGGTTCAACCTGAATGTTGTAAAGCGACTAGAATACTTTTTGTGCGGCAAAAAAACAAAATAATGACTTTATTCAATAATATCTAGTGATGGGCGATTTCAAAACACTGATTCATGAAGCTTCGAAGTTTAACGAATCTTTAGTTTCGAGTCAGTGGTTCAGAGCGTGTATCAAACAGTTTGATACACGCTCCGAATCACTGATTCAAAACAAAAGATCCGTAAAGCTTCAAAGCTTCATGAAGCAGTGTTTTGAAATCGCCCATCACTAGATATTGTTGAATAAAGTCGTTATTTTGTTGTTTTTTTTGCTGCACAAAAAGTATTCTCATCGCATCATAACATTAAGGTTGAACCACTGTAGTCACATGAACTGTTTTAAATATGTGTTTAGTACCTTTCTGGGCATTAAAAGTGTTAATTATCTTGCTGGCAATAGAGGCCCACTGAGCCATCGGTTTTCATCAAAAATATCTTAATTTGTGTTCCGGAGATGAATGAAGGTCTTACGGGTGTGGAACAACATGAGGGTGAGTAATTAATGACAGAATTTTCATTTTTGGGTGAACTAACCCTTTAAGTTAAACCAATAATTCTTTTTTTACAGTGTAGTTTATATTTACAAACATTATATTTACATTTGTATTTTAAAATGAAACTCTAAATATAATCGTGTTCGCTTCAACATGCTTACAAGTTTTTGTCTGCTGGATGATATAGTTAGAAAGTATTGTGACTTTTTTTATTTTTTTTTTTATTTTCAACTCAACTTAAAACAAAATTTCCCAGTGGTTTTTTGACATTAATTCTTAGAAAGAAATCATATGATGAATGAACCAGGATCATATTGTGAGTGGCTTTACGTGTCCTCTGGGCATTTTTAATCCTGGATTTTGAATCAAAATCTGGAATTAGATGTAATCCATGGATTTTTGGATGATACAGGTAGCTCTTGATTTTAAATGTGGCTCAATGAGATGCAAAGGTCATGCTACGACCTCATGCATATTAAAAAAAATTAATCTAATGGTACAATAAATCATTAAACCATTGATATCAAATCCTGAATGCATTAACAAGCTTGTGTGCTAATTAGAATACTAAAGCCAGAGATAATTAGCAACATATTTTGCTATTCATTTATATCTGACCCATGTCCATATGAAATGGTTGAAATATTTCATTGTTCATGTCCTCACTGACTCATGATTGTGCATGCATAATACATCAGCAAATCTCTCATGGTAGTTTTGAGCACCATCTCTTGGAGTCCAGTGAAACCGGAAACCTGTTCAGATCAGTCAATATTCGGCTCGGAGTCAAAGCGAGGAGGCGGGTGTTCTTAATCTACAGCCCCTCTTCTGTGGATTCCCCGCTGATGGGAGCTCAACGCCTGCGGCACGAATCTCACTTCCCGCTGTGTGAGCATGTTAATCAGCCGCTCTGAGTCCGTCACGTTAGCCTGGCGCTGGCCACCCACCGCTGTGCATTAGTTCTGCAAACCCTGTGGTCTGGGGACACTGAAGTCCTGCTGCTTAATTATAAAAAAAAAAAAGTTTGAAAATCATTGAAAACCCGGCCACAGAACTAGTTCAAGTAGTCCAGGTTCAGATATAAAGACTGTGTTCACAATTGATTTGATTGCTTGGTTTGAAACTGTGTAGTTTTGAGTGTGTATGCACACACCCTCAGAGCTGCATTTATTTGAAATACAGCAAAAACAGTAATATTATTAGTTTTATTAGTTTTTTTTTTTTAAATTAAAATGTAATTTATTCCTGTGATCAAAGCTGAATTTTCAGCATCATTATTCCAGTCTTCAGTGTCACATGATCCTTCAGAAATCATTCTAATATGCTGATTTGCTGCTCAAGAAATATTTTGTATTATTATCAGTGTTGAAATATTGTGGAAACTGATTTCTTTTAGGATTCTTTGGTGAATAGAACAGCATTTATTTGAAATAGAATTCTTTTGTAACATTTTAAATGTCTTTACTGTCACTTTTGATGAATGTAATACATCCATGCTGAATAAAAGTGTTAATTTCTTACTTAAAAAAAATCTTACTCTAATGGCAGTGTATCACAGTTTCCTCAAAAATATTAATCAGCACAACTGTTTTCAAAATATGATAATAAATAACTGCAAGCAGCAATTACAGGGCCAAGCACAAAAGCGGCACAACAAGTCATGCTAACATGCAACCAACTGGAACAGTGAGCAATTAAAGATCTATTAAGATCATTTTAGGCAAAATAGATGTAAATACAATTCATAATAAAGATTTACTGGTTTATCACTTTCGAACAATAGGTGGTGCTGTTACCAAATTAATGTGATATGGTCAGAGTGAGGTGACAATGACACTCGCAAAGTTTGGTGTCAATATGTGAAAGCATTGCAGAGATACAGACTCAACCGTCATTTTGGCATCAAGCCTCTAATTTGTTGATGTTGTATATGAATACGGTTTCATCTATCAACACGAAATAACTTTTTACTGGCATGGTCTGAAGATAATATTCGATTTTGATGAAAATTGGACCAACAGTCTAGGAGTAGTTCAAAACAAGTATGTTTTTAAAGAAAATCAAAATGGCGCACAAGACGTTTGGCTGACTATAGCAAAATCGGCATCAATGTTCTCAACATGACCCCCGGAATCTATTAAGACCAGACTCATTACTATAGGACACATTTATATAATTCTATTAGCATTATTTTAAATGTCTTGAAACCATTTGAGAACCTTCAGAGCATGGTGCCGATGTCACATACTGAGTTTTGTAATGGTACACCAATGCATTCATATAATATAGCATTATATATCATAATACAGTATTGTAGTTAATGACAATTTCATGTTTTGTTTAATTATAGCGCCACCAAGAGGCACAATCCTCAGAGTGAGCCCATACATATGTGTGTCAAATTTGGTGAAAATATCTCATTTCGTTTTGGAGTTATAGACATTTCTATGTATGAGATCATAAAAAAAAATGACACATGGATTTTTTTGCCACTTCCTATCAACGTTTTGACATTTGGGCTGTGACATTTTGTTAACCAACAAGTTTCTTTGTTTCCTACACTGGTTTTGTCTCGATCAGACTAACGGTTTCGAAGATATTCACAATTGTTTTTTAAGCACTAAATCACCATGTCGCACAAACCATTAGGTGAAACATAGCATGTCTGGTATTGTTGGACTCGGCAAGGAATCAGGAGTCTAAGGATATGACTCCCATGAAAATAAGTCAACCACATCCAAAGTTATAAGCATATACATATTTTTTTTGTCCACTAGGTGGCGCTGGTCCGAAACTTCTCAAGCTCCTTCAGGGCATCGCGATGATGACTGAGTTTCATAACAATACACTAATGCGTTCATAAAATACTGCATTTTCGTTCAGAATTCAAAATGGCTGACTGACACAATATCATTCGACTCGGCATGATGCCCTGAATTTAACGAGATCACATTTATGATTTTTGGACAAACCTATCAGAAGTTATAAGCAAAAATATACATTTTTTGTATCTCTGGACCAGTAGGTCGCGCTGCGCCGAAATGCTGCATGTTGCCTCTGGTTATGCTTGTGATGACATGTACCAAGTTTGGTCCAAATATGATAAAGTGTTGTGGAGATATAGCTTCAAGTCTGATTTGGCGAGCTTTTCGTCTAATTTAATTGTGCAGATTTCAATAGGTGCCTACGCACTTTCGGTGCTTGGCCCCTAATAAGAAAAGTTTCTTGAGTAGCAAAGGTACCTAAGTCTGTACTTTTGACAGCACTACCACAAACTCACATAGGTCAACTAAGATTTCTTGTGCCACTTTTGAGTGTAAGTGGATGATTCTTCAGAATAATGGGGATTTAATGCCTACAATCAAGATTCTAGTACTAAGCTGCACTATATAGTCAATATACTGGCTTTGTCTTAACATAGACTACAACACTGACATAGAGTAAGCGTTGCTCTATTATTCATGACAACTGCATATATAAAGTATGTGCTGTAAGATAACCAGTGTGAGCTGCTCAAGCTCAAGCACTTTAAGAGTTGTAACACTTAGAAATGTAGCCAAAATGCACCGATCTTGTTTAGTCCTGTAAAGTCTTTAGGATATTACAGGTCTATGACTGATGGATTAAATCTCCACCATAGACTTGCACAGCACATCATTACTAATCTCTTCGGCACTTCCATGAAAATTGATTCCGATGTATAGCCCGGGCCAATAAGTCATAAAGTGCCTTGATTCATTGTGCTCCGGGGGACAGCGAAAGCACAAACTCGCTAAAATGTTGGGATAAAAAAAGATTGTCTAATGTAAGTGGGTTAACAAAAAGGCCTTATGAGCCCGCAAGACGGATGCGTTTTACTGCCACTGAGGCACTTAGTGAGAACTCTATTAAAGTTTTATTTCTGAAACTCCACCCAAGCATGTAAATCTTTAACATTCCAGCATTCTATGGAGTTTGACATCGGACAAGCAAAGAACTGGTGCAAGAAACGAGTGGAACTGGAATATAAAGGACGGAGAAATACAGTGGATTTTTCTGGGCATTTCTATACTGCAGAGAAATGCTCAGGTTTGTCCAGTGGGCTTACAGTCAGTTGTAACATGCAACATTTCTTCAGTTGAGTCACATTCTCAGTAAAATTCTTTGTGAAAAATGTTTCAACAAAAATTATTTTGAGGTATAGAAGTGTTCAATATTTTTCTCCTGCTGTCTAATTTTATGGTGGCAAAAAAAATGGTGAAAAAGAGAGAAAAAAGATAGAATCTTTGAAATATACCAAATTTCTGTCATGACGAGTTAAAGGACCTATTAGCCTGCCCATTAGTGTTTCATGCTAGAACTTTGTATTTATTATAGCATCTATCCATCCACCCATTGTTCTATTTTTCCACCCATCCATCCAACATATCATTCCTTCCATCCATCCATCCATCTGTTCTATTGTTCCATCCATCCCTCTATTGTTCCATCATCCATCCCTCTATTGTTCCATCCATCCATCCATCCATTGTTCTATTGTTCCATCATCCATCCCTCTATTGTTCCATCCATCCATCCATGTATTGTTCTATTGATCCATCCATCCATCCATTGTTCCATCCATCCATTGTTCTATTGTTCCATCCATCCATTGTTCTATTGTTCCATCCATCCATCATTCTATTGTTCCATCCATCCATCATTCTATTGTTCCATCCATCCATCCATTGTTCTATTGTTCCATCCATCCATCCATCCATCCATCTATCCATTGTTCTATTGTTCCATCCAGTCCATCCATCCATCCATCCATCCATTGTTCTATTGTTCCATCCATCCATCCATATATTGTTCTGTCGATCCATCCATCCATTGTTCTATTGTTCCATCCATCCCTCTATTGTTCCATCATCCATCCCTCTATTGTTCCATCCATCCATCCATCCATTGTTCTATTGTTCCATCATCTATCCCTCTATTGTTCCATCCATCCATGTATTGTTCTATTGATCCATCCATCCATCCATTGTTCCATCCATCCATTGTTCTATTGTTCCATCCATCCATCATTCTATTGTTCCATCCATCCATTGTTCTATTGTTCCATCCATCCATCCATTGTTCTATTGTTCCATCCATCCATCCATCCATCTATCCATTGTTCTATTGTTCCATCCAGTCCATCCATCCATCCATCCATCCATTGTTCTATTGTTCCATCCATCCATCCATCCATATATTGTTCTGTCGATCCATCCATCCATCCATCCATTGTTAAATTATATCTTGTATTAATTGAGTATTATGATTATTATGAGTATGAATATTATTATTATGAGTATTATGATTGAGTATTATTGATTAATTGAATCTTATGATTTGGTCTTTCTTAGTGTAAAACATGTAATGGTAACATTCCTGTATGCACACACATGTTTCTTGTACCAATCATGTTAGGTAGATTTGCAGTCGTTTGTGACATGAGGAAAATGTGCAAAAATGCCCAAGATCAATGTGTTGTTTTTTTGTTTTGTTTTTTGTTTTGTTTTTTCCCTTCATGGCAGATATGTTGTTTTGGAGGCAGCTTGACTCTAATGATGTGGGTTGGTCTGTCGCACGCTGACTCACTGCCCTCGTTTCAACATGGGTGTCGTACTAGTTCTATCTGCTAAACGAAGCGTTCAACACTCTTGTTTAGATTTCAGCATTTAAGGGGCTAATGCAATTAGACAGTTCAGTGATTCTGGGAAGAAATATCTCTCATTCAACAAAAGCCTCGTTTGTATGATTCAAGCCCTCATCATCTTTCAGCAGGTCTCACACTTGCGCTCATTTGCATAAATATTGTATGATATTGAATTACCGTTTATTTAGAGGTGATATTCTCTTCACGCTTGCTGCAAAATCATTGCTTCGGGAATCTTAAATATTTTCATACTTATTTTTGTTCATTTAGATAATTATTTAAGAACATGATCAGCTGTTGTTGTGTGACTATTTTCTCAAAATACCAGCTGCTAAATAATGAACCTTTGATATGGGACTCGCTGTGAGAACACGTTGGAGCTTAAATTCAGATATCAGAGTTTGGACTCCTTGTTTGCTCTCAAAACTGGATTGTTAGTTAAGCAATGTATTGGGTATTCAAAGAATATTTGTGATGATTATTTCAATTTATGAAAAGTTGAATGATATACTTATACATGATGGTGCATGTCATATATCTGTAGATGTCTCTCCGTCCACCATTTTTCACTTTCTTGTGTCCACTAGTAAATTATATGACATCATGTAATACTTACTGATACAACACATTTGACCCTCTCAGGTTTCAACGCTAAGGATTTTTTTTCTGGTTCAAATTTTTACTTTCCCTGCCAAAACTTCCACTGGCCCCACCACAAAAAAGTAATAAATGAATAAAATAGACCTCTTATTGTCTGTCTATTGTTGTTTTTGACCTTAATAAAATAGGTTGTGACACCAAAAACTACTAGCCTAGCTCGTATAAATTGTAAAAATTTGGTAAGGACAAGTAAACTGTCTGTCTAATGTCTAATCAAATTACAGCACAAATACAAAACATATTACATACAAATAAACACTGCTTTTCATGTTTATCAGGTAAGTCTAACAGTAATTTTCAGGTTGAGAAAATGAATAATCGATTGTAAAATAGCACTGCATAGTCTTCACTGAATAAATTAAATATAGATCAATCCTTATTAAAGTTACAAAAGTTATTCAGCAAAGAGCAGTGAATGATTAAAATACAGACAGCAGCAGGTTTATTAGGCTCACTTTAAATCCAATATACTGTTACACATGCGTTTTATTTCTCAACTGTTTATGTTCACTGAAGATATAACAGGCTATGTTTACTAGGATACTCGCCGAAACTGGCATTTTTTTTATTTTATTTTTTTTATGTAATTTTGTGTGAATATGTCTGTTCAATTGCAGGAAGACGTGAAAGAAAACACAATTCAGCATTCACACGCTGTCTGAGAAGCAGCTTTCTGGGTGCGCGCTTCGGATGTGTGCGCTTTCGCATCTTTTTGCACTTGAATATTTAAATTGGCAAGGCTTAAAAATGTGCAATTAATAAACTTTCGTGATGCAGCACTGGCAGGTCAGGCAAATGACAGTTGCGTCAACCCAGATAGCAAGCAGATTTGGCCCGATTCCGGCTGAAATGCGGCACTGGTGGCTCACTGTCGGCATCGGTGAAAACATAATGGGCCAGAGCCACGCCGACTGTACACAACACTTCTGGCTGACTGATGGCTTTTTCTGTATGGGGACAATCTCGGCTGAAAGCAGTTGTACACCTGGCAGATGCATGTTACAGTTTTTTTCAATTGCTAACAAATGTTTACCAATACTTAAAGTACTTTTTCTAAACTCTTAACACAGCAACACACCTACATCACACAATTAGCCAAATAGTTAATTTTCTGCCCAAAACCATATTTTTTTAAATAAAAAAACCCCCATAGAGGGTGGGATGGCGTCCTCTTGGTATAGTGCCCTATGCAGACCACATATTTTGTAAATATGGAACAGTGGTAGTGTAATCGTTATAATAAAATCGTTGTAGTATAAAGCTTTTACTGAAATGAAAACATGGAATTGCTGCCATTGATCAACAACAAATCCAACATACATGGTCTTTGGTTATTATGGAAGCTTTTGTTTCCACCACAGAATAAAAAAGCATAAAAAGTAATTGTGACTTTTTATCAAAAATATTTTTTATTTTGCAATTGTGAGTTTCCATCTCACAATTCTGATTTTTTTTTTTCTCAGAATTGTGAGATATAAACTAGGAATTGAGAGAAAAAAGTCACAATTACCTTTTTATATTTTCTATTCATGGCAGAAATAAGCTTTCATAGGTTCTACATGTGTAAGGGGGGAAACCATAGAGATGCACAATCCAGCACACATTCTTCCTCCTCTCCCATACCTCCTCTTCTCCCTTTTCCTGATCCAACTTCTCCTCTCCTCCCTCATCCACTCTTCTCCCTTACCCAGATATTATTTTCTCTCTGCTCCTCTGTGTTTTTCTTCATACACACTGAACAAAATCGATTCAAAGAGTCTTATTTTACTGTGTGTCCATGTAATGAAAATAAATTCAACACCTGACTATGCCTCCAACTGAGATTGGAATCAGCTATTTCTAAATATTTAAGTAATCTGCTAATTAAAAATGCTTATCAATTGTTTCAGTATTTTTTCCAGTACTCTTCCAGTACTGCTGTTGTTGCAAAAGTATAGGTTTTATCCCATATTTAAAGACTGGAACATTAGGTCTTCATTTCTGACTGTGTTTAAGCATTTGCAAATAAGATGAGAAAGATCCATGATTTTGGTATGGGGTAAGCTTATATGAAAAGAAAATGTAAGCATTTTAGAAGCGTGTTAATTGACGTTTCAAATAAACGACATCAATTGTGTTAATGGTATGGCCACAGCAGACGGATGTTCTGCTAAATGTGTTTAGTGTTTTGAAAATGTGACTACAGATTGGACAAATGTATGATAGCAATTGAAAATAACTGTAAATGTTCAAATATATATTCCATGTTAAAATATATTATTAAAGGTATGTGTAAGTTTTTTTGTAGTTTTGTTATATTGGTGCATATAAATGAATATGAATATATGATGATCTTTTTTCATTCTTTTTTGTGTTCCTTTAGGAAAAAACTGGGAGATATATATATATATATATATATATATATATATCTTTTTTTTTTTTTTTTTTTTTTTTTTTTAACCTAGACTTTTATTTTACCTCTTGTATTTAATGTGAAGTCTGTATTTTCTGCACCACAATGAATGGCTGCGGAAGTCTTTCATTATTTAAACTCAGATAGAAGAAAGAATGCCCTAAATACTTTGACTTATTGAATATTGTAATCATATGTAAACACGTTCATTCTTCAGAACGCCTGCTTTTGTGCCAAGTCAAACATTTTGTCAGTTATGCAAACGTAACAGTTGGAAATTTATGGTGTGTTTGACATTGCTATGGGGAAAGCCACCGTTTCCTTAAATGGCAAAGCTTTGTCAGCAACTTTTTGAGTAGCTTATGAAAATGTTAAAGACTATGGAGCATGGAGATGTTAATGGGGTCTTTTGAGAATATCTCAAGAGTTGTGATTATACGGGCAAAAAACCCTCTCATCACCTGTGATCAGATGAATGAATATACGGCCTCCATGTAACTCCAGTACTATTGATTACTTTATCTTGCACTGATAAACCATTAAAGCTTTTCATCCAGTTCAAGGGAAGCATTGATCTCCTGAAGAAGATCTTCAAATTATGTGAGTGATGTCACGAATGCCCTGCAAAACCTCATGTTACAAGGCCACTGCAAAGGTTAAGGAAGGTAGTTTGATGTTAATACTCCAACACTAAATCCAAAGGACCATATCTTGACATTTTTACAATGACATATTCACTGTATGTGCATATGTGTATATATATATATATATATATATATATATATATATATATATATATATATATATATATATCTTTTTAAATGTTTTTTTTTAAAGATAAATGTTTTAATTTATTATACATTTTTTTAATTATTATTATTACAGTATTATTGCTCTGCATAGTCTTTATTGTAGTTTAATACTCACTGAATATTACTGTGTCAAAAAGCAGAATTTAATCAAACAAACACCTATGAATATGAATGAGATCATATGATATATTATTTCATTTGATTTAGTTGTTGAAATCCCTTCAGTAGGGCTATTATATTGCAAAGTTCTCAGTTTTCTTCCTAATGGTCTAGTTAAAGGTCCTGGGTCATCATAATATTTAATTTATACTTCTATTATGAGACCCTCAGTGGCAAAAAGTCTCAGTATATACTGTGATAAAACAATCTGAAGAGTAGGTCAATCCACTACACAGCATGAGAAAGAAACTCATTCTGCTGCCTAATGGCTCTCAACACTTTCTGTGTGGACTTAAGCAAGGGGTCAAAAGTAGTTCAAGCAAATAATATTAACTCAAATGTGGTCTGATTATTGTATATGTGCTTTTGCTGTTTTGATTAACGTGTTTTTCCTTATACAGAGCAGTTATGTAAGGGATCATGTATAGTGAGGCACTCATTATCACAAAATAAACCTAAAGCAGAAGGAACCAAATGAACAATAATCATAAATAATTATTTGGACATTGTTAGGGCCCAAGCCCCAAAGGGACGGAGGCCCCATTGTTTTCCTAAGGATTATTATTATTATTTTTCTTTCAAGCTTTTGGGCACTTTTGGGGGCCTAACATGCTCAAAACCTCTTGAAACTATGCACAAACATTGAAATCGTCGGCCATTAGGTCCGTGCACAAGTTGACATTGGGGGGCTCTGTGGCGGACCCTTTTATATCTTTTCTTTTTTTTAGGGCCTCTGTAGCACATTGGAAATAGAATACTTTCTAATTTACAGTCATTCAATCCGACCAACAGGAAGTCAGATATTTTGGTTTGAATGTGATTTTTTATTTTTTTTTTTCTCTCAATAATCAAGCTCTTAATTTTTAACTACTCCTCCTACAGGATTCATACGATTCACACCAAACTTTCTGAACATGGTGGCAAGACATTGAAGATGTTAAACAGATATTGGAAATCTCAAACAGTGCTGACATGTCTCATATCTTGACATAATTCTTTTACATTTACCCAGTTTAAATGCATACTGCCCTAAAGCCACCGGGGGTGGCGGTGGCGTCGGGGCTTGGGCCCATCATTGCTGCTTGCAGCTATATTTTTAAGTTAAAATTACTGAATTATGTGAGACTAACCAGAATGTGGATTGATATAAAAGGCATTAAACTATGTTGGAAATAAGTTTCCTGCATGGGATGGCGGTAAATGATAAAGTTTAGTGTCATAATACAAAATAATTTGACTGCGGAATGCTCTGATTGACCAATCAGAATCAAGCATTCCAGTGAAACATGCATTATGCAAAAGTGAAGTGGAGAAACAAGGCAGTTCAGGAGTCAGACCCAACCTTGATGTATTGTCACTCTTGGGAAAATCACTTACCAAATGAAATAAATAATGCTTGCAAATAGAATAAGCAGAGACTTAGAAGTTTGCAATTTTTCTGGCTAAGCGAGCAAGGTCAAAAATCAACGCCTGCCCACCCTCTTGTAAATTTCATCTGGTCCACTGATCACATGCATATGTAGATATCAGGGACTCTTAAAGGCCCTGAATTTAAATTCACTCAAGCATGAAAACATTTCTATTTTCCAAACGTATCTAGACCTTGTGTTCGAGATCCAACTTCAGGACTTTTTTGAGTTAGCCGACCTTATCAATTCACCTCAGCATGCTTAGACAGAAAGTAAATAAAAGCTTACTAATGGACAGTGTAAAACAAGTGCATTCTGTTCAGTTTAATGGAGTACAATGTTTTGTAAGATGAAGAAAAACACTATTCTTTATTCAGACTAGATTTTATGAAGGCAGCCCCATAGTTCAGGGTTTCATACAGACTATTCTGTCTCCTATTAACCTCCGTTTGGCCTTTTCTACTGATTTAGAGTTAGCTGAGATGTTATTAAGATATCAGCAGAATTAAAAGAGTTGACCTCAGATTTCCCTTTAAGGGCAAAGAGTTGCCGTATATCAGCAGGAGATGAGGCAGGCGGGATATGAGCAGGGCTGCTGTCCGTGGTGCTGATTTTTCATGCAGTGCTGAACGAATAGCTCCTTTTGTAATTTCACAACAGTCAATCATGTTAAAAACAAAAATTGGAGGTTGGTGTTTTGTTTGTGTCTGTTAACTTTGAGGTCATCTATAAAGTATGAGTGGTTCTTAACTTTTAACTTTTACTTCAGGAATTTACACTGCTTATTGTGTAAAAGGAACAATGTTGCTGTTGTAAGCAAACAAGCACAACTAAACATTTAATCAAACACGTAGGAGATCACTAGAGAATCAACAAATGCAGGACATCGCTGGAGAGACATAAGAGAAATGCTAACCACAATGTAAGTTATTAACAAGCAGCAATAGTAATTAGGGGTTCAAGCGCGTTATGCCTATTGTAATTGTTAAAATTTCCAAGGATCAGCGTTCTCCCCTAAAAGAAGGAGAAACTTTGAGGGTTGGTAGTACTCACATCATCTGCAACATCAGCAAGGCTCGCCCCAATTGGCCTGACGGGGGCGCAACAACGGTGAAAAGTACGAAATCGCTCACAACTCCTGAACCGTTAGGTGTGGGCTCAAGTGTCATTATATTGTTGGAATCCTTGGCTCAAGTCGGACAAAATGCATGCCTCTGATTTATCCATTGTTTCGGCGAAATTTTTGAGTATTTTGGATTTTTTGAAAAACGTACTTTTGCAAGCTAGTCCTAGGTTTTTGGCCCGATCAGAACCAAATCATTGCAGTGAGATTCTCCGGAGTCTGATTGTCAATAATTATCAAAAAAAGTTCACGGTCTCTAAGGGCCGCCAAAACGTTTGAAGTGGGTGGAGCCACTTTTACTAAAATGGCTATAACTCATGAATAGAAAGAGATATTTTCACCAAACTTGGCACACATGTAGAAGCTCAGTCGCATGTAAAAAGATGTGGCAACTGACCACTTGGTGGCGCTATAACAGCAAAAAAAACAAAAAAAAAAAACATGAAAATGGCTATAACTACTTCACCGTTAGTCAAATTCACACTTGAATTGGCATGCAGTGTCTTTGTTCAAGGTGCCATGATTGTCTATGAGGACACTGACGTATCTCAAAAAACATGTCCGGCATCAGCCAATGAAGTTTGAACAGCTATGAGACAATCGGGCTTGTTTGACTCACGACATTCATACCACATGGTAGAACTCCAAATTCTGAGCAACTTTGCCTCTACTGCCGCCGCTGTCCATCGAATCATTCGTTAAGTATCGGAGATTATTTCAAAAAACAACTTTGGTGAACTAGTCCTAGGATTTTGGCTCAACCTTGATAACTGTTAAAAACCTTTAAAAACCATATATTTCATATGGTAAATTGCCTGTATTGGATGTAAATGGATTGAGATGGTTACATGCTTGCTAAATAAAACATAATACCTTTTTCCGTTTGTGCTTAAAGGCCTTAAAGCGTTTAAACCCCGATAATTCCTGCTTGCAGCTTTACATATAATTTTAAAATATTTAGTTTTCTGAATGTCTCTTGTATTTCAGCCAATAATTCACTGCATTTTTTATTCTTATGTATTTGGTTCTTCTTTATGTAAAGCACTTTGAATTACCATTGTGTATGAAATGTGCTATACAAATAAAATTGCCTTGCCTTGCACAAAACTCATTGTGGCCCGCATGTTTATTCTTGCTGCATGTGGACTCATATTTAATGCAGTTTGGGTTGTATTTTCTTTTTACTTCTGGAGTTTTGTTCATGGTTGTCAAGAATGAGGGCATGCTGTCCATGAAGTCTTCTACCAAGTGACAGATGGATTTGTGTAAAAATACTGCAGTTTGACTGGAAGCACCGCCATTGACATCAACAACAAATGCTGTGGCTGGAATTTGTTTAGTTTGAAAGTGCCTTCATTGTTGTTGTTCATGGTAGAAGTCTATAAATATGTTTTGCCCAACATAATCTCACACTCAAAACAATTCCCTCTTGTTCAGTTTAATTAATTAAAATGAGCTAAAGTAACACAATTTCTGAACACAATTTCATTGTGCTCAATCCATCTAATATATTTAATACTGATGTTTACTTAATTCATTTGTGTTAACTACATGATTGGTTTTTGTTGACAACTGGATGGTGGATCTGTAGTTCCCTGTATGCTTTGCAAGGGAGTGCATTAGTAGAGTGAATTTAGAGATTAATGCTGCCTTTAAATATGCCTTCCACACTATGCGAAAAACCGTATGTGAGCCGAGTAGTATTATGTCCAAATTCATAGTATTCATAAAACAGGCGAAAAGTTCTCAAATGGTCTACAACTTCCGGCGAGATTCTGAAGTGTGCATACAATGGAAACTTTACTATCCCATGAGGCCAGGAGAGAGGATTTGTGAATGGAAGTGAAGCGATGCAACTGACGCCATAGGTCACATGACAGTGTCAACATGGAAGATGTAGTACATCCAAATTTCTTTCATACTACGCACATTCATACTATATAGAACATACTTTTTTTAATGGTCGCAATGTGAGTTTTAAACCAAATGTAGCATCTACAATACAGAATGCAATTTATGACACAGTGTATTATTTAAAGAGTTTTTCAGTAAAGGGAATGACATGTTAAGGCCCATTTACAACAAGAACGATAACTATATTTGCGTCCACACCAACTAACGATAACGGTATGTTTATTCTAAGATCACGTGCTGTGGTTTTAAAATGTGTGTAACGTTTTTTGCTGTTGCATTTTGGGCATGAGTGTATTTGCTATTTAAACAACGTGGGCGATGGACGTGAAAATGATAACTGCGTCGGGCTGAAACTAGCAAAAAACACTTGTCGTGCTTGGATGATAGGGCCCTTAAACTATGTGCAATCTGTGTCCAACATTTCTTCAAGTAAAGTGAACTTGTTTTAGTACAACTATGCCATTTTGTCAAGACAAACTAGTCAGGAATCAACCAATTGTTACTTCATTTGTGCCCAATAGCACATGGATGCAAAAAGTAATGAGCTCCGTATAACTAGACCGTCCCTGTCAAGCTGGCGTCTTCTCGCTCTGACATGTGCGCCATTAGCGCTCTAAAGAGATCCCCATATCCTGAAGGCTTAACTCACGTCCTTTAAATAAAACAACATCTACCCTTTTACCAGCTGATCCGTGCTTACAAATCCTTAGCTTTGAGAAGATAAGCTGCAGTGTTTAAACCGACACAAATCTCGCCATCTCATCACCTACAAATATGCCGCAGTGTACATGCACTGACCCCTGCTAAAGAGACGCTGCTTGATACGGGGATTATTCAGCGGCCCGTAACCTTCCACCAGTATCCATTACCCACTATCAATCGCTGATCTGTTTATGCAGTGTTTGTTTGTTAAATGTCACATTTGTTACATCAGTGCACAATTATCATGTGTCTTCACAGCCTTATCGGATTTCTTTGAGACAGACGGGGCGACGCCAATGACAAACATTTATCTGCGACACGAGTGGATGTTCAAACTGCTTCCTCTGGATTTATCCCCAAACAAAGCCAATTGACTCTCATCGGCATCCCTTTGAGGATGAGGCCGAATCGGAAGAGAGCGACGCATTAAAATTAAAAGTGCACGCAAGAGTTACACCTCACCGCCGGTAATTGAGTGGAGCCGTCATTCTTTACACTTCATCTAGCATTGAGATATTCAGGGTCTCGAGTCTTATTAACGTCAGGAGCATGTGGGAGCATCTTGTGTGCATATGACAATCTCAAACAGTGGAATCATTCTTCGGTGACCACAGCTAAATTAAATCATCTGAATGGGAAGGCAGCCCCGCAATCCTCTTTGTTTTATGTGTTGACGTGGAGAGCTGGGGTGGATCCAGCTGGATAAACAAAACCTTGTAAAACAATGCTGAGGTGTGTGAGCTGGCTAACAATAGGGTGAACGCATTGGCAGGTCCGTCGTTTTCGAGCAGGAGAGGAGTTTAATATATAGCATTGAACCTTGATAAATGTCATGTTGTGTAAAAGGTCATTTACAACTCAAGCAAGCAACTTATCTCAGTGTTGTGTCATCTGTGAGGGACATATTGGAGGGAAAAGGGGGGTATATATGGGAGTCTGAGACAGTGAGTGAAAAAGTTTCTTTATTGTGTAGTTTGTAAATAAGATATGTTTTTTATCACAAGTTACACTACCAGTGAAAAGTTTGGACAAGTTTTTTCTTCTATTTTTTTTTTTTTTTTTTTTTTCCCCATTTTTGTTTAGGATTATTATAGTTGCCTAAAACCATAAATTTTCGTTACATGAAAAAAAACACTTTAACTTAAACACAATATTTTAAACTTTTTATTTCAGCTAGTAACAGTTTAACTTGATGTACGAAAATGAAAATATATATAAAATGGAAAAAACACAAAAGAATTACTAAAACTTTACCTAAAATTATATATATATAATACATTTATTTATAATGCGCTTTTCTAAAACCCAAAGCGCTAAATAAGTAAAAAAAAAAAAATATATAATATATATATATATACACACACACACAGTGGGTACGGAAAGTATTCAGACCCCCTTAAATTTTTCATTCTTTGTTATATTGCAGCCATTTGCTAAAATCATTCAAGTTCATTTTTTTCCTCATTAATGTACACACAGCACCCCATATTGACAGAAAAACACTGAGTTGTTGACATTTTTGCAGATTTATTAAAAAAGAAAAACTGAAATATCACATGGTCACCCTTTTGATCTAATACAGCCATGAGTCTTTTTGGGAAAGATGCAACAAGTTTTTCACACCTGGATTTGGGGATCCTCTGTCATTCCTCCTTGCAGATCCTCTCCAGTTCTGTCAGGTTGGATGGTAAACATTGGTGGACAGCCATTTTTAGGTCTCTCCAGAGATGCTCAATTGGGTTTAAGTCAGGGCTCTGGCTGGGCCATTCAAGAACAGTCACGGAGTTGTTGTGAAGCCACTCCTTCGTTATTTTAGCTGTGTGCTTAGGGTCATTGTCTTGTTGGAAGGTAAACCTTCGGCCCAGTCTGAGGTCCTGAGCACTCTGGAGAAGGTTTTCGTCCAGGATATCCCTGTACTTGGCCGCATTCATCTTTCCCTCGATTGCAACCAGTCGTCCTGTCCCTGCAGCTGAAAAACACCCCCACAGCATGATGCTGCCACCACCATGCTTCACTGTTGGGACTGTATTGGACAGGTGATGAGCAGTGCCTGGTTTTCTCCACACATACCGCTTAGAATTAAGGCCAAAAAGTTCTATCTTGGTCTCATCAGACCAGAGAATCTTATTTCTCACCATCTTAGCAAACTCCATGCGGGCTTTCATGTGTCTTGCACTGAGGAGAGGCTTCCGTCGGGCCACTCTGCCATAAAGCCCCGACTGGTGGAGGGCTGCAGTGATGGTTGACTTTCTACAACTTTCTCCCATCTCCCGACTGCATCTCTGGAGCTCAGCCACAGTGATCTTTGGGTTCTTCTTTACCTCTCTCACCAAGGCTCTTCTCCCCCGATAGCTCAGTTTGGCCGGACGGCCAGCTCTAGGAAGGGTTCTGGTCGTCCCAAACGTCTTCCATTTAAGGATTATGGAGGCCACTGTGCTCTTAGGAACCTTAAGTGCAGCAGAAATTTTTTTGTAACCTTGGCCAGATCTGTGCCTTGCCACAATTCTGTCTCTGAGCTCTTCAGGCAGTTCCTTTGACCTCATGATTTTCATTTGCTCTGACATGCACTGTGAGCTGTAAGGTCTTATATAGACAGGTGTGTGGCTTTCCTAATCAAGTCCAATCAGTATAATCAAACACAGCTGGACTCAAATGAAGGTGTAGAACCATCTCAAGGATGATCAGAAGAAATGGACAGCACCTGAGTTAAATATATGAGCGTCACAGCAAAGGATCTGAATACTTAGGACCATGTGATATTTCAGTTTTTCTTTTTTAATAAATCTGCAAAAATGTCAACAATTCTGTGTTTTTCTGTCAATATGGGGTGCTGTGTGTACATTAATGAGGAAAAAGAATGAACTTAAATGATTTTAGCAAATGGCTGCAATATAACAAAGAGTGAAAAATTTAAGGGGGTCTGAATACTTTCCGTACCCACTGTATATATATATATATATATATTTACTTATTTAGCTTTTATATATATATATATATATATATATATATATATATATATATATATATATATATATATATATATATATATATATATATAATCAAACCAAAATTTATTCAGACACCTTGAACATTTTATTCATTAATACAGTTTATTCACTATAGTTTAATTAAACTGGTAATAAAATATGACTTTTTTTTTTTTTAATCAATTTTACTGGTAGTCCACTGTATGAAGAACTGTTGGATATAATATGTCACAGTTTACTTTATTTTGCTATCCTCACTTACATAAATGAACTATAGTGTCCTGCACCCACTAGTAAAAATATATCAAAAATATAAAAAAAAAGTCTATATATATATATATATGTAAACCTGTTGTTGGGGACTCCCAAAACAAAAAATAGGAACCTTTCAAATGCCATAATTGTTCAAGGTTTTGTTCAAATCAGCTCATGCTCTGCTTTCAATTGGCTAATGGAAAAAAGAGACACATACCATAGTAACAAATTGCTATTTGAGACACATAAATTCTGTAATGTTATTTTTTTCAGTTTATCTGTTTACTGCTGTTGTTTTGCTCATATACACAACTGGTGATACAGTTAGACACAAGTACTTATTAATATGTTTTACATTTTTTTAATACTAGTAAGTTGTAAATAAATAAATGTAACTTTACAGTTAATTTTATTTATATTTATTTTAATCAGTGTTATATTATATATATATATATATATATATATATATATATATATATAATAACACTGATTAAATAGCAATTTGTTACTATGGTATGTGTCTCTTTTTTCCATTAGCCAATTGAAAGCAGAGCATGAGCTGATTTGAACAATTATGGCATTTGAAAGGTTCCTATTTTTTGTTTTGGGAGTCCCCAACAACAGGTTTACAAGCATGCAAGGTCAAAAAACACTTTCATTCTCTTAAAATATGCATTTATTTTTACCTTATTTGCTCAACGATTCATTTTGCCAAACCCCTTGTTTGCGTGACGCTAATCTGCGGTGATTGGTATTACGGTATACAGTGCTTGCATCACTTACATTGTATTATAATAGTGATGGTGCTCCGCTCTGTTCTAAAATAAAGACTCAGAGAGGAAATAAGTTGTTTTGTGTTTATGTTAGCGAACCTAGCCCATAGCTCGGAGGTAAACACAAATAGTCATGGTATATGCGTTAGACCACGTATTGATAAAGCACTGCAGTTGTGCACCAAAGTATTGCTCTATTCTTTATCATAACTGATTCAACACAAAAGATTCATAACGCTCCGAAGCTTCCTGAAGCATTGTTTTGAAATCGGCCATCACTATATAAGTCGTTATTTTGTTGTTGTTTTTTTTTTTGGTGCACAAAAAATATTCTCGTCGCTTTATAATATTAATATTGAACCACTGAACTCACATGAACTGATTTAAATATGTTTTTAGTACATTAATGGATCTTGAGAGAAGAAATGTCATTCCTGGCTATGCAGGCCACACTGAGCCATTGGATTTCAACAAAAATATCTTAATTTGCGTTCCGAAGATTAATGAAGGTCTTACAGGTGTGGAACTGCATGAGGGTGAGTAATAAATTACATTATTTTCATTTTTGGGTGAACTAACCCTTTAAGAATATCTGCAGCCTGTTGCAGTGGACTCACAGAGGAGGGAAACATCACTTGATTCATTTACTATGTGTTTGTCAGTGCTTTAAGTGTGCTGGCCATCAGATGGTGATATCATGAGAGGAGAGAGGCAGTATGCTGTTACACCTTGAGATGAGAGCTATTTTGCAGAAAAGAAAATCTTTCAACCTTTCAGTGAGAGGAGAACAGTGGATTGCAGACTCACTTATTAATCCTTCATAACACAAAAATGTCAACATAAATGTCATATCTTGAAATACGGCCCAAAGTGCAGAACTCGGCTTTTTGCCTCTGCCCTCATACGGCCGGTCAAAAGGGCATCTTTCACAGATGGTTATTATCTCTTCTATAAGAAAAAAGCAAAGAGAAAAGGTAAAGGAAGCTTCAGGTGTGAAAAGAAGGGAACATGCTGAAAAATCAAAGACGGACACTCAGGACAACAAAAATTAGATCAAAGCTGGGATGACGCTTGGGCTGACAGGCAGGGGCGGCACAGTATCAATATGGATAAAGCTGAATAAAATGTGTGTAGTATGGGAGATTTTACAAAACAATCTCATTGTATGATCTCAGATGTATTAAGAGATTATACACATCAGTGGTTTGTACAGGTGTGGTTGTTTGAATATTTCTTGGATGCTTCTTTTCAAAATGATTGATATTGGTGATATATTTTGAACAGTTATTTAAAAAAAAAAAAAAACAATATTTTTTTTCTGTATGTTATCACTTGTCTGATTTGTTTCCATTTTAAGTCTCTATAAAAGAAAATTGCCCTCTGTGAAGTGAACGACACTATGTTGCCTTTTTTGGAATGCCTATTAACACCAAGTGCAAATAGCCCTCCTTATTGGCTGATGCTATTTACACTAACTCCGCCCACCAATTATCTGATTGAGCCAGAGGAAATTACAAAAGAAATTCCGCTGATAATAGGATCAATCTCATTGAGAGTGACGGGTGGCGATAGTTTTTGATGTGACTTTGCTTTTTCTGAACCCATTCTTCTCCCTCTTTCAGTCGCTTATCAGCTCGGAGAGTAGTTTATTTTAAATAAAAATTATGAAAATTTTTGAAAAGTGGAAATAAAGTGCCTAACCAGTACAGGATAGTAGGAATAAAGTGTTTAATAGGGTTAGGTGTAGGTGTAATGTCAAGTACATTTAATATCCTTACAAGGCAGCATCTGTTTATGATTTTAATATACAGTGCTGCTTGAAAGTTTGTGAACCCCTTGCAGAATCTGTGAAAATGTGAATCATTTTAACAAAATAAGAGAGATCATACAAAATGCATGTTGAGTAAGATGTTTTACATAAAAAATGTTTACAGATGGTCCACAAGACAAAAAAAATAGCTGAATTAATAAAAACTACCCGCTCAAAAGTTTGTGAACCCTTGATTCTTAATACTGTGTGTGGTTGCCTGGATGATCCACGACTTTTTTTTTTTTTTTTTTTTTTTTTTTTGTGATGGTTGTTCATGAGTCCCTTGTTTAAACTGAGCTCTGTTCTTCAGAAAAGTCCTTCAGGTCCCGAAAATACTTCAGATTTCCAGCATCTTCTGCATATTTGAACTCTTTCCAGCAGTGACTGTATGATTTTGAGATTCATCTTTTCACACTGAGGACAATTAAGGGACTCAAACACACTACTATTAAAAAAGGTTCAAACATTCACTGATGCTCCAGAAGGAAACACATGCATTAAGAGTCAGGGGTGAAAACTTTTGAACCGGATAAAGATGTCCACATTTTTCTTATTTTGTTTAAATATATATATATATATATATATATATATATATATATATATATATAATTTTTTTTTTTTTTTTTTTTTTTTTTTTTTTTTTTTTTACTTAGTACTGCCCTTCGGAAGCAACAGAAGACACTTAAATGTTTGCCAGAAGACAAATTAGGTATAATATTCCTTGATCTTCAAATTAAAAAAGTTTTCACCCCTTGGCTCTTAATGCATCGTGTTTCCCTCTGGAGCATCAGTGAATGTTTGAACCTTTTTTAATAGTTTTGTTCGAGTCCCTCAGTTGTCCTCAGTGTGAAAAGATAGATCTCAAAATCATACAGTCACTGCTGAAAATGGTTCAAATACGCAAAAAATGCTGGAAAACTGAAGAATTTTTGGGACCTGGAGGATTTTTCTGAAGAATACTGGGCAGAACAAACAAGCGACTCATGAACAACCATCACAAAACAAAAAAAAAAAAACAGTCGTGGATCATCCAGGTAACCACACACAGTATTAAGGATCAATGGTTAATAAACTTCTGAATGGGGTCATATTTATAAATTCAGCTATTTTTTTGTCTTGTGGACTTTTACGTTTATGTAAAATATCTTACTCAGGACAGTGCAAAATAAAAAAATGACATGCATTTTGTATGATCTCTCTTATTTTGTTAAAATTATTCACATTTTCACAGATTCTGCAAGTGGTTCACAAACTTTCAAGCAGCTCTGTATATATGCCACTATTTTTTTGCATATATAGTATACATTTTTGTATAAATAACAACCATTTAGATTTAGTGCAAAGAAAATACTGCTATTTTCACTAAGTGTGAAGAAAATAAATGGCATCTGTCGCTATAGCTGCTGCCCTCTTCTTTTAGTGATGTCCATCTCAAAGTGATGCTAGGGTTTGGTGGGTCATTGCCAGGGTGTTGCTATGCAGTTGGTAAAGTGTTCTAATGGTTGCTAGGTCATTAATAGGCTATTATGGTATTTATTTAATTTATTTTTTTATTTAATTTAATTTGTATTATTTAATTTTATTTGATTTTTAATCATTTTATTTTATTTTATTTTATTTTATTTTATTTTATTTTATTTTATTTTATTTTATTTTATTTTATTTTATTTTATTTTATTTTATTTTATTTTATTTTTTTTTATTTTTTTTTATTATTTTTATTTACCTAGTTTCATCATCTGCCAGGTGAAGAATTTTCTTAGCAAGCTGATTTTTGCTTTTGGTCTTTGAGCTCATTTTGAGATGATCTCTGCCTTTTGATTTCAGACTTTGGTGTCTTGGAAAAATCTGAGCTCAGTTTGAGATGTTATTGAAAATCTTTTCTGAAAACTCTAGTGGAGACACATGCCAGATTATGGCGGTCTTTATCGCAGGATAAACCTGAAAAGCAGTAGATGCAATTAAAATGGCCATAAATATCTTTTGACTTGTGGAGCTCTTGTCATTCCTATAATAATGAAATGGATTATGTACAGCTACAGTACGCCTCCTCAGATAACAGCTGTGGAAGTTATTAATGCATCTTTACTGTTTAGTCGCAAAAGGCAGAAAATGCACGTCAAAGTTAAAATGCAAATCTTGTCACTATAATGAGGCCTGGAATCTCATGAATATTATAATGCTATGTCACTGTTTTCTCAGGTCATTAAAATAGAGGTGAACACAGGCCTGTTGAAACAATTAATCAAAGGAAATGTATCATATTGCCTTCTTCCTTGGCAGGTTTTCATTCTTAATGAAATTACTAAGCTGGTGGCGATGGTTTGAAGGTATTGTTTGTATATAAGGCAAACTGTCTGGAGTTTATCATCAAACCGTTAAGCTGCTAGTCACATCCCATAGGACAGAAAGACAGGAAGCTGTAATTAAACCTAAATACAAGCTTGATGTGAAGGTCTTATAAACCCAGTGGCAGCATTGTTTCCTGTCTGACCCACAGGAAGATTTTATTGCTCAGGGATTACCTTTTCATAGCTCAGGAGACTAAAGGAGCTGTTTCATTAAAGTGTCATTCTCAGATGTTTCTTCTAAACATTCTTGGGAAAAATAACAATAGTTGAGCAGTAAGAGCAAAGAGCTATGAAATAATGGATAGCAGGACAGATCATTCGATTTTGACGAATTTGATGAAAAATGTTTCATAGTGTTCATATTGTTCATACTGAGATCTGAGTTTTGCTGACTTGGTATCTTGACAAATCTGAGTATAGTTTGAATCATTCCTGATATATTTTATGTAACTTTGTAATTTTACATTGGGCATCGAGTCCTATATATATATATATATATATATATATATATATATATATATATATATATATATATATATATATATATATATATGCTTTTAGATACTTTAAATAGATACTTTTTCAGTTTATGTGTTACTATTAAATTCTGGTTCTCGAATCTGATTGGCTGATAGCCGTGCGATATTCTAGTGATAACAGCACTCCTACCTTTTCACCATTTGTATCATGCCGCTTGAAGTGACTGTCATGGCCGAGCAAATCTGCCGTATTTTTTTTTACAAATACTACACTTGTTGTTCCATGAACTGTAGTTTTAAGTGTTTTTTAGATGAAAATGTAGTTGTTTAGACCTGAAATATGTGACTCATATTTAATCATAGCGCCTATTTTACAATTTGTTTAGACGTTTTCGGAGATGCGAGCTCCAGGCCATCAGTGGCCGTTCAGTGCTCATTTACCCGCTGAGAACAGCTTCATCTCGGCCAGTGCTTTGGGGATTCGCCGCTGTCTCTTAAAGTTGTTAAACACAAGATATAATTCATTTTGGGTATATAAAACGGGCCATCTTTGAACTTATTAATCTATTAATTGTTCCTGAGCAAATCGAATTGGGCTATGTTAAATTTAATCATTTAATATTAAGGCTATATTTAAGTTACATCCTGTAGCACTGCTTTTGTACGTTTGACTGAATTGTACAATTGTGTTTATTTCCTATTGTCATTTATAATGGCTGTTCAATAAATATTATTTTATATAAATAATATGTTGTATTTGGTTCACTCAATCATGGATTGAGTAAAAATTACATTAGTACGCCATAAGAAGGCAGCAAACTTTACGAGTGAATGAATCAGTCGCAAGAGACTTTACTTTGAAAGGGACTTTTGTAAACAAAGGACGTTGTTTTAGTGCTGTTATGGAAAATTCCCTTTACTCTAAAAATGGCAAATACAAAGATCGCTTTCCTCAGCAAATAATCAAACAGATATTTATATTAAGTTTAATATTATGGGCATCGACCTGAAGAATGAATGTTATATCAGACACAGGTAATGCTCGCTCAGGCAATCTCTCTCTCTCTCTCTCTCTCTCTCTCAATAATACGGTACAAAATACAATGAGTTTCAATGAAGGAACTCAACATTCCTTCGTTACTAGTTCTAAAGTGACGTTTTAGAAGTAGTAACGGAGGCTTGGTAAAATTGTCAACTCGAGATTTGAATCCGTGGTGGAATGAAGTAGTTCTGCACAAAAGAAGGACACTCCGTTGTTATTTCTCATTTATTTCCACACTTGTGCCGTCGAATTGTATAAATGCAAAATCACACTTGTAAATATGGCTGTATATCAGCAAGCACGGCTACGAGTGTGATATTGTTCATATATATATATAATATATATATATATGTGTGTATATATATATATATATAGGCATAAATGAATATATTTTTATTTCTACTCATATGAAATATCTACTCTATCTACTCTTCAGCTGAGTAGCAGTGGTCTAAAACTAAAAGATGACAAAAACTTGAGATTTTTCATTTCTTGTTGGGAACGAGGCACTAAAATTTGGCATTTCCACTTTTTGTTACCTAGAATTTTTGTTCCTTATTTCCCCCTTCGCTCACACCAAGGTTTACTGCTGGGCTTGCTTCGTTATCCAGAAAAGAATCAGGTTTTTCCATTGTTCAATTATTCACTATGCAGTCACAGACAACCATTAAACTTTCATAGGTGGCAATTTGGAGGTAGAGTTAGGCCTGCAGTGAGGTGTGTGTGCCTCCGTCTCTCTGTACCGGATTCTCCAACGACATGCCGTATCTCTGCCAGGACCACGTCTGACGGACTGAGACACGCTCTGGCATGTTGAGAAAAACAGATAACACTTCCCGACCTGACAAGTGTTCTCCGTGTCTTGGCACTTGCACGCCTGTGGCAGCGAGCGGAGGCAATGATGTCAGCCTAGATGCTGAAGCTGGAAGTGAGAAACATGGAATGTGTGTGAGCTTTTACAGCCAATTCGGTCCACCCACCTCTGCAGGCTCTGAAAATAAACAATTAAATAAATAAAAAATCTACTGCTGACATCACAGCCCCTCAAAAGATGAGCGATCGCTTGACTGAAAATATGTCTGCTTGTGAGTCAGATGTGCTTCTCATCTGGAAAGAGGGATTTTTTTTCTCCCGGATCAAGTGAGGCTTCACTCAAATCGTGGGTGGGATTTTTTTTTTTTTTCCCTTGTTTATTCTTTCTTCTGTTCTACTGTTGTAAGTCGATAAACCAATGACTGCACTACAGACTTGAAATTTATTTTTAATACACCTAAAAATGTAGGTAACACTGTACAATGAGGTCACATGACTACTAACATTAACTAAAAATGATCACTACATTTATTACAGTATTTATTCATCTTTGTTAATGTTAGTTAATTAAAAATAACTGCTATTGTTAGTTCAGGTCCGTTATTAACAGATAAAACATGATTTTAATAAAGTATTAATAAATGTTGAAATTAACTAAGAATAACTTGAAGTTAACTAAAATTACTAAATCCTTCAAAAGTAATTTTCATTGTTCATTAATGTAGGTAACTAATGTTAGCAAACGGAGCCTTAATGTAAAATGTTACTAATATATATAATATTTTCACCAAAACAACTATTTTATTCATTTAATACAATTATTTTCTATTTTATACAATAAAAATACATGGTGATAAACAGTAAGATTTAGCTACATATGTTTTTACCAAAATATTTAGAACATGTACAAAGCTAAGTGGGGGTTTAGATGAACATTTTATTGAATCAGACTTTTTGTTAAATCAAATTCATTGAAATAGTTTAAAGGTGCTCTATGTAAGTTTTTGACTGTACTAAAGCATAAAAATACCATAATATGTTTGCAGATATTTATTAAACATGCTGAGTTCACATACTCGTTTCTCTGAAAACCAATGCTACAGCCAGTTATTTTACTTTGAAATTTGCTTTCCGTGTCAGAATTTCTGTTTTTGTTTTGGTCTGTGCAAGACCGCACAGTTCCCAATTTACCCAATAGTATTTCGCCACTCTGGGTTGCCATTTGGCGGAAAACACATGCAGCGAATTGCAGCCATGGAAGCCAGCGAACAAACTGGGTCAGAGATCGCAGATTCTACCTGACCTAAAAAGCCTCAGCATCCATCTAAAAATCCTTATGAACGGGAGCATATTAAAATGCGATAATATCATAAATCAATAAATCAAATAATTATCTTACGCAAACCTATAGACTAAATATGTAAATGAACGGCAAGAATGCATTAAAGGTATTCGTAGGAAAGGTGTCATTTAAGCGTCCCCTAAAGTAATAATTAACAATTTTTTCAACGGAAGTGATTCAATCAAAAACCAACTTTAGCTTGATAAGAATTTTCCTATTGTCACTCTGAAGTTGCTTTGGAACAATATGTATTGTGAAAAGCGCTATATAAATGAAGATGACTTGACTTGACTTGACTACAGTGTGTAAGTCTCCTCACCTTCTAATGTCAATTGAGCTCGCTCCTGTTGCGTCTTCAAAAGTCGAGTCTGAGAAGGAGGGGGCGGGGCAAACAATATTTTGAATTTGGACTGCAGTACCCATTTCAACCACTAGCTGTCATTCTTACATAAAGCACCTTTAAGCTAATTCATGGAAATTAATTACATTTACAGTGAAAGTGATCGTGAAACCATGCGTTAATGTGACATTTAACATGGTAAAACTGGATATTCAGTAATGTTGGGCTGAACTGATTAAATGACAGATAGTTAGATGGGAGGAGTTAGTAGGCTTGATGATGTCAGCAGAAAAGGAAATATTAAAATAACATATACATCGTCTAGCACTGATTCCCTGCTAAACCAAATTTTGCATAGAAAACATGCTGATTTTCTTTTTATAGTTCCTGCATTGTCAAGTTTTGCATTTTCTTGGGGTTTGCTGGATCGGTTGCCAGCTCGTGTTGGTTGTGTGGTCTCCAGACAGAAGATTCCCCTTCATTGAAGGACGTAACACGCTCCACAATGATGCCCTTTGTGCCTGCATTCTTCCAGCCTTCAGAATGGAAAAGAGTCGCATGAATCAGGCTGTGTGGGCCGACTAACAGCATTTGCCCGAACAAATAACTCCCACTCACAGCACCTTCACTTCTCTGTCCTTCTGCTGACAGAGGGAAGCTCATTTTATTTACATAATGTACACAAACACACACAAATAAAGAGACAGATCAAGATAAATAATTATATGAATGATCTAAACTGTGGAAAAAGCTGTTTTCCTTTTACTGAGAACAGCAGTGAAGAGAGAGTTTAGAATACAGAAGCCAATATTAAATCTGATTTACTTCTCAGAGCAGCTTTATTGCTCAGAGGTTGCTCTTTCGTAGCTCAGGAGAGTAAAAGTTTTCTAAAAGTCCTTAGGAGAAATAAAATAGACACAATTATTGATGAGAATAGAGCTTACAATTAATATAGTTCACAGGATTTGACCTTGGCAGAATTGAATGAGAAATGTTAAAGTTCATATTGGGATCTGCTTGTGATTGATTTGGCAAATCTGAGCACATGTTGAGACATTAAAGGCCCACTGAAGTGCCTTGAAACACGCAGCATTATTCAATGTGTTGACGTAATTTCCACTGAAACAGGAAGACAGGGTGGGACATATCGAACAGCTCCTCCCCTTTTTTAAAATAGCCAATAGCGTTTCATTTTTATCACAGCTCGGCCAGAGCTGTTGAGCTCGGTAAAGCCTCAGTTTCCTCCTAATCTCCTTTAAAATATAGCATTCTGTGCAGAATTCAAATGGGTCCGACTCACGCACATGATCCACTCTGTGCTCTCGTGTCACTGAACCGGAGCAGACTGTTTGCGGAGGTTCGCGTGACACTAATGTGAAACCAGACTTCATTCGCCCCAATGGAAAGCATATTTACACTGTCTGAATCGTTCCCTATCCCCTATATAGTGCACTATGTGCCATTCACCATGTAGAAAATAGTAAATGTGTGAACAAGTGACCGATTTCAGCCGCAGCTTCAGTGTCTATTTATAATGTAGGGGGCGGGACACTTCTAAAAGCATTTGATGAAACTGAAGTGCAGAGTGATGTCATCAAAATCATTGATCCTTATTGGTGGAAGTGAGAGACTGTAAGTTTTGAATGCTTATATCTTCTAAATACAAATTTTGTCATTGTTTTCGAGCACACTAGCTTATAGATAACGGTAAGGCTAACATATTCATACTAAAAGCTAAAAAAACTTCATGGGGACTTTATGATCTCTTCTGAAACTCCATTTGCATTCAGTCTCATTGTTGATTAGTTATTTGATGCATTATGGGATTGAATGAGTGCACTTGATAACGTTCACTATGGTTTTGGACACAACTACAAAGGGCTGTCCCCTCAAATAGTGCCCTTTTTAAAGGTATAGGGGGGGATTTCGGACACAACCCTTGACTTGCATTGAAGGAGGGACCTGAACCACATTAAGAGACCAGAATATCACAGACCATTTTGACTTTGACCAATAATAAACCACATAGAACACCATAGAATTGTGGTGGCTATAGTTTTGCACCGTGCACTCACTTTTTTTTTTTTTTAGAAAAGTATAAATCTACATTTGCCATGAAGCCTGTGTTTCAAGGACATGCTTGAGTTATGCAAATCCAGTGTCAATCAAATAAGTCACTGTCATCTTATGTTAGGACACAGCGGGACTGGACCACATCCAGGATATGAGCTCGTGCCTAGAATCAAGACGCCTAGGCTGAATAATGTAAAATAAGCAGTATGTGGAATAAAGGGCTGGTAGTAATGTGCCGTGAGGGTGGATGATTTGGCCCCCAGATGAACTCTGTTTGTACTCACAGAGTTTTATTAACATCTGAGCAGCTTTCATTCCCTCTGCAGAATAAGATATTACTGCCCTGTCAGAGCCGAGGTCAAATAACCGCCCTAAAACAAATCATTTCTAAGGCGATTGCCTTAACTGAGAGCATTCTCTTTTATATACATAAAAATCAGGTCGGAGTCTTTCTGATGTGTATTTGGGTAGTGAATTTTACAGATATTATACAAAAATTAGTAGCTTGACTTATTGATTTGTTTCTCTTGATAGTAAATAGAGATTATATGCATTGTAATCGCAGGATGCCCTGCAGTGGGGCTGCTAATGCCACTTCATTGGTCAGTGGGTTATTTTTCACCCAGGTCACTCATTGATTCTCCTTTGACCTTTATTCATCTGTGTATTTCTGTATGCATGAATCCAGAGAACTGGCTCAGTCACTCCATAATCTTTATTCTGGCACTGAATGGATACTAATGTAAGGATTTCATACCAGTGAAATAATCTAAATGTATATTTTTTTCTTTTTTTCTTTACTTAAATTTTGAGAAGTTCAGACGGTGAATTAATCTCTGTGTCACCCCTCAATTCCAGATAAAACCAGTAAGATCACCTACATTTGCTCACAGATAAATGTTAATGTTAATAACTTAAGGTTAATTCATTTATATATTTATTCAGGTCACAGTAGAAGTGTAAATGGTTCATGGTGATTATGCTGTTGAAATATCTTATCACTGTTATCAAATGAGTCTTTTCTCTTTTCAGTGTCAGCGAGAAGCATTTGCATTGATTCTGATTCTCAGTTTGTGAGGTTTTTAATCACTTTACTGTGTAATTTAACTATGTATTTAAAGAGAAACAGCAGATTTGGCCAAACTACAGTATGGAAGACCGTGGGGAGTTTGTTTGAAACTTTTTGCAAACAGTCATTATTCTTGCAGTTCTGTTTAGTGGGACAGAAATGGCATACTTCACCTTTAAAGACAAACGACAGCCTCGGGCACCTTATGGAGAGTATAGAAATGATTATAACTGCTTATAGCTTATAATAAACAAAACCCTTTTCCCAGCTGATGGAAGGTCAAGCAGGTCCTGTAAAAAACAAAATGCACATTTCCTCGTGTTTAAATGTCTTTACATGGTATAATTAAATATTTTTGTTGTTTGTTCCCATTAAGATTAGAACGGAGTAATCTCTTCAATACAACATCAGGGCATTTGCTTAGAAATGAAATGGTTTTTGCAAGTATAATCCAGTGTCCCTGGATGCTGATGCCAATCCTTTAGCTGAAGCAAGAGAAGCTTCAGAATGACAGCGTTCCCCATTGGCATCTTTATATGAGCCTTTGTCTATTGCGTCAATGTTGGATGTACTTACAGAGTAAGAGTACGTACAAATATTGTTTTGGTGACTGTTTTGTTTTACATTTTCAGCTTTCTTTAGTGTGTAATGTTGCTGCTTGAGCATGAAAAAGGTCTGCAAAGCTAAAAAGCAAAGTCACTCCAAAAGGTGTTATTCTCTATATCACTGTTTCTGAACTCACTGAAACGCCTCCATTATAGTCTTGAGTTATTTTCCAGGAACGAACATGTCACAGTATTCATCATTTAAATAATTCCCGCCCAAATGCATCAGCAAAAACAAAAGGGGCGGGACCTGGTTGAGTTGCATTAGTTTATGGGAAGGGGCGTGGCATTTCCCAAACACACTCAAAGCAGTTGACCAATCACAACACACTGATCCAGCTGACCAATCAGAGCACATTGCGCTTTTTAGAAGGAGGGGCTTCATAGAGACAGGAACTAAACAGAGCGTTACTGACAGACCGGGAAGAGAGGAGCTGCAACAGTGTAAAATATGTGAAAATAATGTTTTTTTTGTTTTTTTTTTAACATTAATCATGAGAACCTATTCTAGTAGAGCCCAAAAACAAAATCAAGACTTTGAAAAAGGGCATAAGTCCCCTTTAAATGGCAGGTTTTTATGGACAATATAAAACTTTTGATCTTCTAAACATGACATGAACTGTGTTAAAAGACAAATGCAAAACTGCCTTGCAATGGAGTTTGATGTTATTATGTATTAAGGATAATTTATTTAATTTTAGTTCATTTTTAATTAGTTTTGAACATTTTATCAATACCTTTGAGTATTAAATGCATTAGAAGTATATCATCAACACTTCTCTTCAGTTATCCACCATTATTTTCCCTTGTAATGCATTCTGGGAACAGCCTTTGTCTCAGGAGTGCTTTCTAGGTAGGCAGCTCACTAGAAACAAAGCTAACGTTGGTCCTTCTTGTTGGGGGAGGGAACAGCTTGACTTATTGATTTGTTTCTCTTGATAGTAAATAGAGATTATATGCATTGTAATCGCAGGATGCCCTGCAGTGGGGCTGCTAATGCCACTTCATTGGTCAGTGGGTTATTTTTCACCCAGGTCACTCATTGATTCTCCTTTGACCTTTATTCGTCTGTGTATTTCTGTATGCATGAATCCAGAGAACTGGCTCAGTCACTCCATAATCTTTATTCTAATGGGTCATAATCTGTGCTTGTCATTCAAATGAACACTGGAGTGTTTATGTGACATGTACAGCTATAAATAAGTGTGAGCAGTAAATAACCTCCTTTATTCATACAGATTACATCTTTTTAAGCCTGTAATTGGAAGTGATGTAATTAAGAGATTGTGGAGAGTGGATTTATGATGTTGTTTGTCTCACAGAAAGGACATCGTGCATCATTGCCAGAGTTTGATTGGCGAATGCTTTTCAAATCCAGTTCAAGTCCTGACTTTGATTTGAGGCAGAATTGCAGTTTTGATTGTGATAATAGGCTTGGTTAGAGATTTTAGAGATGGATGAGTTAGGCTCAAACGTAAGCCAAAAAGAGAGGCAAGCAGCACTTTTCTCAATTAAGAGGATCCGTTTGTGCGTGGGAGAGAAAGAAGGAGAATCATGAATTATGAAAGAACCATGTCTTGTCATATCAGAAGTCTGTGGATGTGCTGTGCGTGTTGGTTATCGCATTTTAGCAAGTTTATATCACTGATTGTTTGGTTCACCGCTGGAAGCTGCAAACACTCCCATTAGATATTTTCTGATGTTTTCATCAAATATTTCTCAAAGTTGTAAATAAAATTGTTCTACTTCAAAATTTCATGGTTGGTTAAAAGTGTTACTTGGCGTTTCTTTGTAAGTATTTGTGAAATTTACTAGCAGTTGAGTAAAAATTGTTTCAAAGTAAATCCTACACCAACTTTTTTTTCAGAGTAGATGGGATTTAATTTGATATTTAGCTCTGATTTATCACAAGGAACCAAATATCAGTATATAACCAACATATTTCATGTTTTATTAAGTTGTGGTGCTGTTTGCCAGAATTAAAATGTAAATTGTTTTATAGTACTGAATGTATATTTCAGAGAATAAAGAGGCAAAATTAGTCAGAATTGCATTCAATTTCCTTTGTGTCATTCCAACTCAATATCTTGTGCAATATGGCCAATGCAATTCAAATTTCAACTCTTAAATGTGAAATTTGCCAATCTCTGATTTCATCTCAAATGCTGGACAGCATGTTGTTCATCTGGTTTGCTGTGTCCTGAAACAAGCACTTTGTTCCTGCAGACTACAGCTAACGATGCAATTCACACAAATTGCTTTTTAATGAAGACTCATGACATCTGTAATTGCTTTTAATGGCCGTTATCTAAATGTAACTTGGAATGAAGAGGTTGCTTTCTTGGAATCTTCAAAATAATGTGAAGGAAGCATGAAATGTTGAGGTCCACCGTAAGTCTCTGTAGAAATGCAGTTATTTGACACTGGCTTTAACACTTGCAGGCATGAGAACATGGAGAAATGTTGACCCTTTATCCATCTTTCCAGCATTTCCTTGTTTTTGGAAATAAACAGGCAAATGCACCAGGAAGATGATAATTCCATGCATGTCTGATGGGCCCTTCAACTGGCAGTTAATAAGAATTAATGACAAGCTTAACGCTGCGACGCAGTCAAGAGAGGAAGATCCAGGGTTTGCCACTAAGTAGGGAGGTCACTTCTTTCTCCAAACGCAAGCACTTTTCTGCAGTAACGGACAGGTCAGTTCAAGGACAGATAATGCATTTGTGATAAGAACTGAACCTTGAAGCATGTGCATGATGTATGATGCATGGAGGAATTGGAAAGACTTCTTATTTCATGCAACAATTCTATCTTTAAAGGAACAGTGCATAATTTATGAGATAATGATTAAATTCCAATATGTTTCCCAAATAGTTGATCTTCCACTGGTGCACAAACTCATGCTATTGATTGAGCCACACACAATAGAATAGTATTGGTGAGTTTTGTATTGGCAAACACCACTCAGTAAATATATAAATGTAATATGCAATACTGTTTACAAACAGCAGCTTTTAAATCTGTTCTTGACAGCATTTGCAGTCCAGTTTAATACATGTCACTTCCAGTTGAACTCACAATTTACATATGGCACAATTATTCTGACATCTCGCCTATTATGAGATGTGGCATATCAAAGCCAAATGATATTTCACATTTCCAAAGAACCTCCAGTAAAAACAGAAATTAACTCTAAAAACTGTCAAGATATCAGCAGTATCAGATTGAAGCATGCAAAATACAAAGAAAGAGAGGATATGGGTCAGAGCTTGCTGTTAAAAATATTGTGTGACAGATGATGGTCACACACTTTCACCCAACGGGAGGTTTCCCTGGCTCTCTGCAGGATGGCATGATGGGACATTTGCAGGAAATAACAGGCCAAATGAAGGTTAATAATTGGAGAGGAACCCTGCTGTTAATGCTATGTGACAAGACTGGAAAGCACACTGTTCAAGCATGCCAGATAAGATAAGATAAGATAAGACAGACAGATAGATAGATAGATAGATGCCTTTGCTCACATCAGGGCTGAAGCACACACTGTTATATAGGCAGTTATGCACTATTTAAAGTTTCATGTCACATGAAAGTGAATTAATTTTTTATCTGTTTCGTGGTTTAAATGTTCTTGAAAACTGGATTAATGTCCAGTTGCATTTAGGTCATCGTGCTTTTATGGACTGACCCAATAACTAAACTTTCTGCCATACCACTGAGATGAGGAAAATGTTGATCTGAGGTTGCATCACTGGAATTTCTTTTGGCCTCGTTCAACTTTTAAAATAAAGCACACACAACCGTAACAAAGAATAAAACATGTTTAAGAAGAAAGTCATTTGCTGGCCTTAACAAAGGTCTAAAGAGGTTTAAATGGGGTTGTTTTCCTAGTGGGGAATAAAAGTGCTGTAGCTGAACTGAAAAGTTGGGAAATAATGTTGCACTAGTCATTTTCACAGCAGTCCCATGATGCCACAGAAGCGGAGACTCTGTCCTAATCAGGTCCCTGAAGAAAAAACGTTTTCGCCCATGGTGACTCCGGCCACAGCTTCAGGAAGAAATGTGTTAGCAGGAATACAATATGAACAAATTTTTCAATCTTTGCAAATAATGATCGCAGTTCCAGCAACATTAACCATTTGTTGATGTACACAGTAAATAATTTGAGCTCACTAAACGTTTAATTGCTACCTGTGAAAAGTGGTAACCTGCAGTGATAAGTTTAGCGCACCTTTTCGACCAAGTAATTATTGATGCAGAAAATTGAGTAGAAATAACATAAATTATTGTGACAAGCTAAATGGATGGAGACAAAGATGTTGTTATATGCTGTAGAGAGCCGCACAATCAACAAAAAACTCCAGGGAAGCTCTTGAAAAAGCGTACAGGTCCCTAAAGAGAATGAGCAACACATTTTGCCCCCCTCCACTCCAGTGACCACACACTCGCCAGACTAAGATGCTTCACTTTCACACTCCTTATTTAAAAACCACACAGAAGCTGACAAATCATGGCCACGGGGGAGAAAACTAATTCCGCTGCATCTCGGCACACTGGAGCAGGCATCTGTTTCTCGCACCTTACAGCTCGGCGGCCTTTACAGAGTCCACGCAACAAATACAATTATCAGCCGGCAATGCCTCGCCGCGAGCTTTGATGCCCAATAATGGGCCTGTGCGGCAAGATTAACTTTGTTTTATGATGCAGAACATGAAGTTATGAGGCCTGATTTTACTGCCTCGAACACTGTAATTATTAAGGAAAAGTAAATCATGAAAGCAATGATGATGACTTCAGTGAAATGCCACTAGAGAAGTTCTTTTTGAAGAGAGCACCTTTCACCACTAATGATAAATGTGCGGCTGAAGTATACAGCAGTTCTGCAGAATTATAAAACTTGCACAGATTGAATTATTCATGGCTTTGATCTGTTGAACAGGTGTTGCAGTATGTCTGTGAGTACTGTATTGCATACTACAGAGGCTTCAATTTGGACACTTAAAATGCCCCAATTATGCTATTTTAAAGGTTCTTAATTTTGTTTTTGAGTCTCCAACAACAGGTTTACATGCATCCAAGGTCAAAAAGCACTTTAATTTACTCATAACATACACTGCACATCACCTCATTTTTCAAAAAATCTAAAAACGGTTCTTTCGAAGAGTCAGTCTCTCTAAACCCCGCCTTCCTGAGAGCCTACTCTGCTCTGATTGGTCAAATGGCCCAGTCTGTTGTGATTGGTTTACCGCTCACAGTGTGTGTTGGAAACAAAACGCCCATTATCATATCTGAATTTCAGCTCCGGATCTTCTTCAGCGCTTGATACACAGTGATAGGAACTGTAACGATGCAGTTGGTTTTTCCATATCAATTCCAGCCCAAGTCCTCATCCGTGCAAAGTGGATTTGCAGCGCAGAAAACGGCGTCTTCACAACATATCAACAACACGAACCAAACTCTTTCAGGCCTCAGCTATAAATGCCTAGTTCTGTCATGAAACTCTAGATGGCGCAGGCTGATTGGTCCTTAATGCAAGCTGATGATAATTACAGCATTAACTACTTGGTACAAGCTGATTGGTCCATGTCACATCTGCAGACAATGAGCTTGTTTCTCCTTCGTCTAAAACCCTCCACCTTCCCTAGCTCCACCTGTATAGATCTGCTATGGTTATTGATATATGCTATTTGTGCAGCACTATGTCTTACTCGCAGCAGTGTATCAACATATGTATTGGCAATAGCAAGTTCCTGTACTTGCTCTGCAGCAGCAGCAATAATCTACAACAACAGCAAATCAGCAGCAGATCTATTCCGAAAATCATTGAACTGAATTTTAGCTGAGGATCTTCTTCACAGCTTGATACACAGTAATACAAACAGTAACGATGGCGTTAGTTTTTCTGTAACAATTCTAGCCCGAGTCCTCATCCTTTTGAAGTGCAGCAAAGTGGATTTGCAGAACAGAAAACAGCGTCTTCTCGACATGTCGCCAATGAAGACAACAGGCTAGCCATTATGCAAATTTGTTACATTGTTGTGGTATGTAACAGGAAATGAGACTGGAATTACAGCACTGTAAAAAACAATTGTTGGATTAACTTAAAAAAGTAAGTTACCTGGTTGCCTCATTTAAATTAAAAAATTTGAGTTAATACAATGAAGGCAATTGTTTTATTCAACAGAAACTCTAAATATTGTGTTATCTGAACAAAATTAATTATCTAATTTGATTTGAAAATGTTGTGATAACAAATCATGAAAATAATTTTTTACAGTGTGACGACTCGTTTCAGCAGTAACTTTATTTGTCATGCACTTTGATCTTTAAAACTTTGTAGATATTTTACATTCACAAACAGCTATATTACACACTGCATAAAAGGTAAAGAGTAAAAAAAAAAAAAAAAGAAATTGCCATTGGTCAGTTTTTCGCGGGCAAGTTCACTACTGTAAATTGATTTACAGTACAGAAAAATTACAGTAGTGACCATATATTTTCCCATAATCCTTTGCTGTTTACAGTAATATACTGTATACACATTTTACATATTACAGTAAAATAATGTTCAAATTACAGAAATCCGTTACAGTGTACTATTCGAAAAAGCGTAACAGGCGCATTTTAAGATACATTTCAAGATATTTGAATGTCATTATATAACAAAATATTAAACCAGGTGGCATTTATTTTATTTTAAAGAAATCTCCTGCCTTTGAATGCAGATACAGACACTTGATTTAATATTTTGTTATCTTATGCAATTAAATATAGACATAACTGTCCCAATCATTTTTTGTGGCCACTGAATGTGAAGGTTTGAATATTAGAATATGAATATTATTGTGTAGGTAATGTGGTTTCTTCTTCTACTCATTCTTCTTCTTCTTCATGAAATCACAATGTCCTAAATGTAATTGAGGATTGATTTTTAGGAATATTCAATCAACTAAGAGAAGTGTGTGGAATTATTATTATTATTATTATTATTATTTCATATTGGCAATATTTCTTATCGCAAACGGAGGAAAAATGACACTCATTCGAGTTGCTCTTCTTAAAGGTCAGTTTCAATTCTGTGACCATGAAAGCTTTTCATAGCAAACCCTTAACCATGACGGCAGTGCTAGAGACAGAAAACACAGTGAGTGCTGTTGGGACACGTCTAATCAGTCCTGGAGCTTCCATGTAATTATTCTAGGACTGCTGTACCTCATTCCTGTGGCCTTGTTGAAGACTGCGGCTCTCAGATTGGGGTAGATGGGGAAATGATTAAAAGGGCTTTTTGTGCTCTATGGAGCAAAGCTAAATCAATCCACATTGATGTATCACCAGGGTGTAATTAGCATGAGTCTACAGAGCAAAGCCGATCATTTAGGTTGATGTGAGCAGGTGTGCCCCATCTGAACACTGCATCAATGAAGAATGGCCCCTACCTCCAAATCTACATACATTAACACTTCTTTGTGCTAAGACCGTCCCTCGTCACCCCTCAGCTGGGTTATAAACCTGCTCTCAGGGCACGTAAACACACCATAGTTACCATCTTAATCATCTACAAACACTTTCACCGTGTTCTTTGTTTTAGGCTGTTATGCACAATCCCAATTGGCAGATGCTTATTTGAGTGTATGAACTGCTTCTTCTTCTTCTCCTCCTCCTCCTCCTCCTTCTTCATCTCCTTCTTTTTCTCCTTTGTTGTCGTCTTCTCCTTCTCCTCCTACTCCTTCTTCTTCTTCTACTTCCCCTTCACGACTTTTTCTTCATCCTGTCCTCCTCCTTCTTCTCCTTTGCCGCCTTCTTCTTCAGCTCCACCTCCGCCTTCTTCTCCTTCTCCTTCTTTGTCATCTCCTCCTCCTCATTCTTCTTCTCCTTCTCTTTTGTCTTCTTCTTCTCCTCCTTCTCCTTCTTCATCTCCTCCTCTTCCTCCACTTTCTCTTCCTTATACTTCTTCCTCTTCATCTCCTCCTCCTTTTTCTCCTTCTCCTTCTCCATCATCTTCTTCTCCTCTCCTTCTCCTTTGTCTTGTTATTCTTCTCATCCTTCTCCTTCTTCATCTTCTTCTCCTCCTCCCCTTCATCATCTTCTTCTCCTCCTCCTTCTTCATCATCTTCTTCTCCTTTTTCTCCTCCTCCTTCTTCATCTTCTTCTACTCCTCCTCCTCTTTCTCTTTTGTCTTCTTCTTCTTCTCCTCCTTCGCCTCCATGTTCTTCTTCTTCTTCTTCTCCTTTTCCTTCGTCGTTGTCTTCTTCTCCTCCTTCTCCTTCTTCGTCGTCTTCTTATTCTTCGTCTTCTTCTTCTCCTTCTCGTCCTCCTTCTTCTCCTTCTCCTTCATCATCTTCTTCTTCTTCTTCTTCTTCTTCTTCTTCTTCTTCTCCTCCTCCTCCTTCTCCTTCTTCGTCTTCTTCTCCTTCTCCTTTGTGGTCTTCTTCTTCTTCATCTTCTCCTCCTTCTTTTCTTCTGCTTCCTTAATCATCTTCTTCTTCTCTTTCTCCTTCTCCTCCTTCTCCTTCATCTTCTCCTCCTCCTCCTCCTCCTCCTCCTCCTTCGTCATCTTCTTCATATTCTCCTCCTCCCTTTCTTCTTCTCCTTCCTCTCCTTCATCTTCTTCATCTTCTCCTTCATCGTCTTCATATTCTTCTCCTCATCCTTCTCTCCTCCTCCTCCTCCTCCTCCCCTTCTTCTTCTCCTTCTTCTCCTTCTCCTCCTTCATCTTCTTTGTCTTCTCCTTCCTCTCCATCTTCTTCGTCTTCATGATCTCCTCCTCCGTCTTTTCCTTCTTCTTCTCCTTTGTCGTCTTCTTCATCTTCTCCACCTTCTTCTTCTTCAGGGATCAGTGATCTTCTTTTTCAACTGTGTCTGCTCATAATGATTATCAAATTGAGTAATAAGCATTTATTACAATGGTCAAACTGTTTGGAAAATAATATTTTAGCACCAAGAATGAGCATTGTTTGTATTTTTAAAGAAACATTATTAATAAGTGAGAGCAGCACGTTTTGTGCTTTAAATCATTGATTATAATAATAGCAGCTATTAATAATTGAGCACCAATAATAATTGAGCAGCAAATCATCATATTAGAATGATTTCTGAAGGATCATGTGACACTTAAGACTGGAGTAATGATGCTGAAAATTCAGCTTTGATCACAGGAATAAATTACATTATATAATATATTCTAATAAAAACAGTTATTGTAATAATATTTCACAATATTACTGTTTTTACTGTATTTTTGATCAAATACATTCAGCCTCAGTGAGCATAAGAGACTTCTTCCAAAAACACTTTTGGCCAGTAGTGTATTAAAAAAATAAAAAAATAAAATAAATAAATGTAATGGTATTTTCCTCAGCTGCTTATTTTGGTTCTCGGAAATATTTTTCAGCTGTTGCTGTTCATAATGATAATATGATGATAGAAAATAAAATTTTAGTTCAATATTCAAGAATGAGTACTTATATATGTAAAGAAACATTATTTCCAAGTGAAAGCAGCACTTTTTATGCTCTAAAACATCACCTCAAGCAATCAAAACAAACCATTTTGCAGTGAATTATTTATATCACTTCTTTTCTCTTTATTTGTCGTGCATTGTTTTTGTTGGGTTTTTACGGATTGCACAGGAAAGCCAGAGATGTCAGGGGAGTGTTGCCGCTGTAGGAGGTGTGCGGCGAAAGCAATGTTCAAGGAGCAACATAGAAACATACTCACATTAGTGCTGTTGCCAGGGAGATTGATAGTCCCCGTAGAAACGTCGCTGGCAGTAATCAAGGATGTGATGTTCCCGCATGCTAGAACAACACTGAAATCACAGAGGGCAGAGAAACACAGCATTATCCTGCTACAGTGACGCTTTTCTTTGGGTTTGAGTCAGCGAGAGGATGCTGCAGGGTCGGGATGATTTAATTCCTTTACTGTCGGCGGATTCGCTTCAGATGCGCTTGTACTGGAATGCTCACTAACACTTTATTTTAAGATGATATTTTAGGTAACCCTAAATCAAACCCTAACCCTAACTGTAACTCAATAGTAAGGACATGTAGTTAATTAATATTACTTAGTACTTATTTGAGTAAGTACAATGCAACTACATCACCTTAAATTAAAATGTAACCAAATGCTCAATCATATGGCAACTCATCATGACTAGAAATCATTAGGCAGGTTTATTTATAGGCTATTTATATTTCATGCCTGGTGGTAATTCAGAGTGTTTTATAAGCAGATTTTTGTCTTGTTTTTCATTAAAAATAGCTAAGCCTTCCTAAAACAGATTTTTTTTTTTTTTTTTTTTTCTGAGAATATGTTTATTTTTCTTACTTCTCTGGCAAAGAGTATATAATGTCGTATTGTTCCTTCTTCCTCTTCTTCGTCTTTTTCATCTTCATCTTCATCTTCATCTTCTTAATGTGTTTCCTTTTCATCTTCGTCATCTTCTTTGTCTTCATCTTTGTCTTTGTCCTCTTCGTTTCGTCCTCTTCGTCTTCTTTGTCTACTTTGTCCTTTTTCTACTTCATTGTCTTCTTCATCTTCATTATTGTTAAATTTAAATAATGGAAAATAAGTTTCAAATGAGGTTATATATATATATATTTCTTATGCAGATTCTCAATCAAATTTTATATCCTCAATTCTCAAATAAATAAAAAAATAAATGAATTAAAATTTAATTTTAGCTTTATATTTCTTATTTTCTCAAGCATATTAATCTTGTTTTATATGGATGTCTTTATTTTGATGGTCCCCCGTGTGTTACCCAAAAAACTTTGTTTTACAGAAAATATATCAAAACATCCATATAAAACAAGATTAATATGCTTGAGAAAATAAGAAATATATAGCTAAAATTAAATTTTAATTCATTTATTTTTTATTGGGACCATCAAAATAAAGTGTTACCCTTTTTGGCTCCCAACTTTCAAAATTTTATATTTCATTGCTATGTCTCCTTTAGCAATTAAAACACTACTTCTTACAAATTCTCAGTTAAATACTCTGTTAAAAGTCTTAATTAAATGAAGCTCTAAATAAATATCCTAGACCTTCAAACACATCAATAATTTTAATAGCTCATATGTAATTATTTGTTATGTCATGGCTCAAGTTGATGAATTAAAGAAGGGGGCTAAGAGGATGTAATAGATTGGAGGGGTCTAATTATCCTTGAGCAGATGGCAGCCCTCCAGAGGTCAATAGACTAGATGGGTCGTTTGATTAGACACATGATGCAGAAATCACTAAATATCCCACAATGTTTAGGGGCCATGCAGAAAATCAACAAAGCCAATGAGTTCATGAGGGCACGTGTTTCATGCATGCTTAACATTAATCTTGATCTTCATGTCACACTGGAGATGTATTTCAAAGTTACAGTTACATTTATTGATTTTATGGCATGAACTAGTGCAGAACAGCATTTGAAAAATGACAGAATAAGGAAAAAAGTCCATATTTAGCTGATTCTACTAAATTTTATTGCTCAGAGATGTTGCTCATTCATAGTTCAGGGGACGTATTTCATTAAGTATCAATTTCAGTGTTAAGTCTCAGATGATTATTTTAAAATCACTTAAAGGGGTACTTCACCACTGGCAAAGTGGGCTTTCAATAAAACGTAGCTGACTATACAAGAAAGGTGAAAAAATAAATAAATTGGTGCTACCTAACTAAAAAAAAAAAAAGGCTGTCATCTTCCCTTTTGCCAAATAGGTAGGCAAACTTCAACACCCATAATGCAGTGGGCATGTTGCCGTCCAAGGCCACTCCTACCAGTCTGCTATGGGTATGATTACCAGACTCAAATACCGCCTTGCTTTAGTAGGAAATACTTCTTAGCAAACTTTTAGTCACAATGGTGTCGACTTGTATTGTTACCAGGTGCAAGAATTCAAAGAGTAACTGTTTAGCAGGAGTTACTTTCGGTTTCCAGTAGGGATGCACCGATACCATTTTTTATGGACCGAGTACGAGTACCGACTTTTTTTTCTAGTACTCGCCGATACCGATGCCTATACATTTATTAATTTCTCTCTCTATGTTTTTTTTTTTTTTGATGTTGCAGTTTTCCAAGCACAACACAGTGAGACTAATGAATGTAGGACAGCTTCTTTATTATTACTCTAATGAAAAAAAAAGTAATATTTTTTATGTGCTTGTCACAAACTTAAAGAACGAAAATTTCAGTGTCTAATAACCTTCAAAGGGCATAATTACCAATATATATAATTGTTGTTATATAAAAAGAAATTTACAAACAAATTACAAACAATACAACAAATACTATAGAGATACAAATTAAATAAACTTGTTTTTCAGATACAGTAGGTTTATTTACCATACATTTATTTAATATATTTTGTTGTTTTATTAACATTAATGACAAATATAGGCTACGGTCCCTTTAAAATCCATGGATACTGACACATATCGTGTTTTCACCCAAATGTTTTCGTCCACTTAAGCCAAGCAGACTGTATTTATGTGAGATACTCCACACGAGGGACATTTTGACAACTATGTGTGCATTTGACCATTCAGGCGCGAGGAGAACTGATCGCGCGCAAGAAAGAGAGAGCGTGTGCGAGAGAGACAGTGGATTGTAGACAAAATGCATTGAAAATGTTCACATTTTCTCAACTTTTGTTTGCATGACAAAACCCCTAATGTTTGTCTTCATTGTCCTTGTGAAGCACCATCCTTATTGAAATCAATGTATTGGCAGCATAATTCAAATCTCAGACAGAAAAACTTGTGTGCTTGTGAATTTGAACATGAGCGCAGTGCACCTGTTTCTCTTTCTCTCTTGCTCTGTTTCTGCACAATGCAGTATATGAGCCCACACACCGGTCTGTGTGTCTGCCGTGAGCCGTCTCAGTCCTCACGCTCCATTAGCCTTGGCCAGTGACGGTTTCCTGTGCAAAGCAGAAGGCCGGAAACCATGGGCGTCACTTTGTTTTAAAAAGTACTGCGGAGTGGGGTGGGTGTGTGTGCAGACGTGCTGATTTTAATGTGGTGATGGCTTAGTTCTTGAATATTAAGTTATGTGCCAACAATTAAATATATTTTACTGTTTTAATAAACAGTGGCCCGGTTTCACAGACAGGGCTTAGATTAAGCCAGGATTAGGCGTTAGTTCAATTAGGGCATTTAAGTAGCTTTTATAAACAAAAGAAAAAAACATTACTGGTGTGCATAATGCAACAAAACAATACAACTGACATATTTTAAAGGGGACTTATAATATAATATAAGTCTCTGGTGTCCCCAGAGTGTATATGTGAAGTTTCAGCTCGAAATATCCCACAGATCATTTATTTTAGCTTGTCAAATTTGCCCCTATTTGGGTGTGAGCAAAAACATGCCGTTTTTGTGTGTGTGTCCCTTTAAATGCAAATGAGCTGCAGCTCCCGGCCCCCTTTCCAGAAGAGGGCGGAGCTTTAACAGCTCACACTTCGGTCGCTCAACAACAACAAAGCTGGAGAATCTCACGCAGCCAAAATGAGGATTGTAGGTAACGGTGTTCAGCCTTACATTGTTCAAACCGGAGTCGACACTGATGGAGAGACTCAGGAAGAAGTTACAACTTTTAGAATGAAACTGGACATTTCTGAATGGTTAGTGGATAAATTTATATAGTTTCTGTGGAGTTGATTCAACTCATCGACTAGCATGTGCCGTCATGTTAATCTTTTGTGCAAATACAGCGTTGAATTGACCCTCGTTTGTGAAGCAGTCTGGCGTAAAATAGCGATATAGCTACAACTCTTCCTCTTCTCTAAAGCAGCCCAACATGGCCTCACCCCCTTTGTTGCATGTTCTAGGAGGTGGGGTTTATGTAAATGTTGGGGTTTGTGATGTCACTATCTCGGGAAGAAGCTCGTTGTAGTCCCAGACATTTGTTGTAGTCCTTAAACAGAGAGTTCTTTAAAAGAAAATATCTCCGTTTGCATTGAACTTTTGAGCGTCTTAACTTTGCAGATGTTTTTTATGCTTACACACTAACTAAAGTTAAAAAATTGAAATCAAAATCAACCACCACTTTAAGATATGCTTTCAGTTAAAACAGCTCAAAGACGCATTTTAGTCTGGGACTAGACTTAAGCCTGTCCTTAAGCCAGAGATCCAGCCTGTACTTGAGACTTTGCTAATTTCAAAGTCAAAATTAAACATAATTAGAAATGTCCAATAAAATTGTTCAAACAACAATATCAGAAGCACATTAAGTGCAACAGCACATTTGAGCATTAGCAGATATTAAGCAGACAGTCTACTAATACTCTAATGACTGCTAATTGACATGGAGTTGCAAAGTTGAGACAAATAAAATGCATTTGAAAAGTAGCAAAAAATAATTGTTTAAGGCATGGTAAAATGTTTCTAAGGCTTTTAATGTGACCTTCATATAACGTTAAAGATAAAGAAAAGTGGAAAATCTGTTAATTTGAATAAAAATCATCCCATGAACTGGAAATGCATGAACTAATAATGCACAAAGTAATAAAATGTATGACTTGAATGCAATGTATTTTGCTTTAGATAAATGTGTCTGCTAAAAGAATAAATGTAAATGCGCCTGTAGTTGAAGAAACCCACGCTTGTGGACTATGTTTCCGCTCTAAGAGCTTTTGCAGTGGTTGTATTCCTCCTCTCTGCTTTCTGTTGATTATCAGTGTCATCCTTTGCTTGTTTGTGTTTGGGAGATGTCAGTCCCCCCCGACAGACCCATCGGACGCAGAATGACAGCAGGAGGAAGAGCCGTTTTGGGCCCCGGTGGAGAGCAATGCAGTACAGCAAAGCATTTCACCCAGAACTCCCTCACGGAGCCCTGCACTCTGACAGCCGAGCGCGCTCATTTTAACCTCGCGCAAACACTCCGCTTATTCTGAATGTATCTTCACGACTGAGAGAGTCGGAGTGCGTGGCTTCTTCTGACAGCTGGTAGGAAAGGGAGGGAGCGTTAAATGGCTGCCACGGCGGATCCGGTGCCTGCTGTGCAGAACCATATTTTGGCATTTACTTGTCAGGCATATACAAACACAGATAACACACCTGGACAGAAATGGCAATGGTTTGGTTGTCCAGAATGAATTTTTGCGTGGGATTTACTAAAAGCATGTTTCTCGAAATGACCTTACAGACCTTTCAAAACATCCTTGTAATGTGTGTTCTTTTATTCCTCCTGTGTGACCTTGGGTCTGAAACGAAAGGACCGTCTGCTTATTGTGAGAATTAAACAACTGTTTACCTCTCTGAAATGTGTAAAATTCCAGAAGTCTTGCTTCACAAATGCAGTTCAATGTAAACGTATTTGACTTATCACAGTGTCTTTTGTCCATGCTTTATATTGCCGTTTAATAAATCCGTTCTTATATACAGAATCACATTTCTTTCTTTCATAATTCTTAAAGGGATAAGTTCACCCAAAAAGGTAAATTTTCTCATGATTTACTCACCCTCATGCCATCCCGATGCATATGACTTTCTTTCTTCAGATAAACACAAGCGAAGATTTTTAGAAAAATAATCCATCTCTGTGATTTCATATAATGCCATTCAATGGCTGCTGCTCGGTTGACGCTTGAAAAACCACACAGAGCGTTCTTCATGGTAATCCATACGACCCCAGTGGATCAATCAGTGTCTTCTGAAGACAAAAGATAGGTGTGTGTAAGAAAAATACTAATATTTTAAACACATTTAACTATAAACCAGGGGTGTCAAACATACGGCCCTCTTCGACCAGCCATAAATCGGAATAGTTTTAATTTTTATTTTGATCTCTATTCCAGACTTGCACACAAACTGTTTTGCAATAATTTCCCAAAATGTAATTTGTGTGGGAATATTACAAAGTCTGTAAACAGGATGTTCAACTCAAACTTTCTGGGAAAATGTTTTTAGATCAAAACTGAAAGAGTTGTCGGAAGCTTAGTGGTGGTGACGTTGAAGTTGAGCGACCGTGGTGTAGTCTGTTTATAGCCTACCTTTAGCTTTTTACTTCTGGCAACTGTATTTTACGGAGCCCCGGACATGACATGCAGGAAAAAAATAGTAGGCTAAATCGTGCACACGATTTACTAATTTGTTCCCTCGATTTACTATTTTTGGGTAGGGGTTTATATGAATGTATCTATGAAAGGGAATTGTCTTCAGAATAGTTTCAATGGCATTTTATTTGTCCTCTTACCTCCATATAAAGTAGTGTTTATAAGCGCAACTCTGCTTTGTTTACAGCAGTAAACAAGGAAATGCTATATTGCTGCTGTTTCATAAGCGCCACCTACTGACAGAGAGTGAATTTGCATTTTCATTCAGTTCGTCTGCTGTTTTTGTTTTGTGCATGTGTCTTCTTGCATAATTTCACAAAGTCAGACCATTCTGTTTTTGCTTTAAATCTTGAAATTATACAATCTAGGCTAATTTAAATAAAAAATAGCTGCTTGTGCTAAATGTGTGTATCATCTTTGTTTGCATCATGATTAAAATGTAGTAGTTGCCTCTAATTTCAAATTGCTGGCTACTGATATTTTTTGTTTAAGGCCAGTTTGGCCTGTTATAGAGCAAATAAACAACAAATAAATGTGCTTAAAGTTGCAGTTCGTAACCTTTTTTGGTTAATGATTGTACAAAATCAATTTTTGAACAAGTACAACCAGCCTGTGTTCAAAACTGTCTCCTTACATTAGCCCGATTCACAACGGTAAGCTTGTAATATGTCATATGTGTTCTAATCCAAGTGGTACTGGTGGGTTTCCGCGGGAAATTCGAGCATGTCGGCGTTCGTCTTTGCATCATTACGCCACGTCTGTTTAGATAAAGAACGAGTCCCAGCTAGTAGACTATATTGCATGTGAGGCAGATCCTTTATAGCCTTTTCTCACTACAGCTGCAACAATTAAACTTATATTTGGCGGATTGTATGGTATGACAAATTAACGTTAGAGATTAGACAGTACAGAAATTGAAATCTACAGGTAATGCTAATACACACTAAATACACATAGTCACACAGTGCTGATGTTGTTAACTTTAACAATTTGAGAACAAAGTATATCAATAATAATAATTTGCACTGTTTGATGTGATATGAGCTAAGAGATTGTAAGATTTGATTACCATTGGTAGCGTGATTTATTGTAATTTTTTTTTTTTCTTCTCTGAGTTGGTCAGAACAAAAGTGTCAGATTTGTTACTTGTTCAGAAGACATTTACCGGTGTAAATTCTTATTTTGGTCATACTTCCAAGACTACAATCTGTCTTTCCAAAGTACATTATCAACCGGTGCGGTGACTGACAGCCACACATTCTCCTCAAAACGTTAGATTCATCCGCGCTGAGGAGTTGTGCCGATGCACAACCCACGTAAAGATGATAATTCTGCAAATAACTCCCATTGCAGGTTTCGAACAGAGATGGCGACAAAGAGGCAAAACTTACGGACTGCAGCTTTAAACAAAGAAATAAGTCTGCAGCCAATATCTAAATCGGCCAATTTGCTTGTAAAAAATCGTGAAAAATCACAATCAGGGCATCCCTAATAAAAAAAAATATATATATATTAAAACATTATTTAAAAACTGTAATAAAGTCTTTTCACTGTAAAAATGCAGTTTTCACAGAACAGTGTGTTTTTCTAGTTTTATTAATCTGTAGTTTGTATGGTTAATATTAATGTAGGCTAATTGTCAGCGCACTAAGATTTAAAAAAGGTAATTTAGCCCACACATGGTTACATTTTTCCCATCCGTCCCTCAACCTAAAATGAGTTTGACAGTCCTGCAAACCATTGCTTCCGGCCAGCTTTCCAAGGTGTTTAGCTATACATAAACGTAAGTGGGTTGTAAAGTTTGCGCAAGAAGTAACGTGGAAGCACAGAGGACTGCCTCTTCAAAATGCACTTCAATGGCATTACATGGACTCACAGAGATGGATTATTTTCCTAAAAATTTAGCTTGCGTTTATCTGAAGAAAGAAAGTTAAATGCATGGGGGATGGCATGAGTGTGAATAAATTTTCTTTAAACTTTTCATCCAAGAATGCTAACGTTATTTGAGATTTAAAAAGAAATGGATGACTGGATTTCATGATATCTGACCATGGCAGATATTTTAGCTATTAAACTCATTTTTCCAACCTAACCTTCCAATGGCTTTTTTCTAACTAATAAGTCCACTGGCCTTTTTAACACCTTTCTTAATGACTGGTAGCTTTCCTACACTGGCTTTATGGGTGGCCGGTGATGCAGCTCAAGCAACATCCTTATTAGTACAATAAGGTTAATTAGTGTGTGATGCCATTGAGCAAATTCCATTTTCTGATGTAACCTTGGAGGATTTTTCATGCAGTTCACAAAATGGACGTGTCACACTGATGGCTGAGTACCGCAGCTGAATTAGTCAGTGCAAAGGTATAATCATAAATCTGATTTGAAATTACTAGAGATGTTCGTAATAAAAAAGTTCTGTCTGTCAGGAAAATTGTGTGATCGTTAGTGGGCGTCTTTTCAATTTTCCATTTTTGTTCTGCAGACAGGCATGAAAAAAAAGACTTTTTTACATGCAATTTGGACACACTATTTTTTTTTCATCATTTCCAGATAAACAGTCTGCACGATACAAAAATATGACTGTTTGGTTTGAATAAACTAGAAGCCTTATTTGCACCTGAGATTATTTTTTGCAGTGTAGATTCTTTTATCCGGCTGAATAAAGGCAGATGCAGTGACCAGGCTGTGTAATGCTTGAAGAAGCATAAATGCAATTGAGGTTTTATCTATTCAAATACAGATATCACTCTGGGAAGCAGACAGATTTGTATGAATATGGCAGCTTCATTATACCTGACAGTTCAGGCAGGTTTGCAGTGAATAATCTGCACCTTTATCATTTTCATATTTTGTCTTGTAACTTCAAAACAAATGTTTAAAATGGCATACAATATGTTCTTTATGTTTTAATTTAACAGTTTGACTGTAAAGTGTTACAGCTAACAAGACATTTTTAGTTGGTATGAGTCAACTCAAAACACTCATCTTTCATTCTGTAGATGCTCACTTACTGGTTTGGTTTCTGATTGGATCATGCAAAAGTGATCCAATCATTTCATTTCATTTCATTATTCTATTTTATTTTATTATTTTTCAATTTATTATTTTTTTATCAGCTTGATTTTCTTTATCAGCAGTTTACATTTATGCATTTGGCAGACATTTATATATATATATATATATATATATATATATATATATATATATATATATATATATATAATTTATGCATTCCCTTTATGCAATTTATGAATCGAACACATGACCTTGGCATTGTTAGCAAGATGCTCTACTGTTATAACTACAGGAAAGATATGCAATTAAATTCAGAGTGGTCAAAAAATGTGTAATAAAAAGTGTAAGGAAATTTTCTGTTAAAAACAAAATGTTTTAGGGCTTTTTAGTGGGCTGAAAATCTTTATGGCCAAGTAACTTTTACAAAAAAAGTTGTAGTTTTTTTTAGTATAATCAATGAACAATTAACCTAGTACACCTGCTAGTACTTGATAGGTGCATAGAACAATTGTCAAAGTCCAATATAAACTAGAAAAAATAAATCCAGCACACTATCCCAACTTGCAAAAGTAATCAAGTTTCGGTCCCATGACTTTCATCATTTACTGTACCACTATTTATATGCCTGATGAAGGAATATAGGAAAGAAACATTGCTAAATAAAGTTTGATAACTTTTAAGTTGGGATGGTAGAGCTGCATGATTCTGGATTAATTGAGAATCATGATTTTTATTTATTTATTTATTTATTTTTGTTGTCACGATTCTCCCACAATTCTGAATTCTGAATCTAGAGCTTCTGACAAAATGTTAATTGCTGCAGTCTATTAAAAATATTTAATTACTTTGAATTTTTTTTTTTTTTTTTTTTTTTTAATTGGTTTGAATGAATGGTTCAATGACTCGTTCATAAAGACATCACTTGTTTCATAGTCTCGAGTAGCCAGACCTTCAGACTGATGGCAGAAGGTCTGGACTCTATCTCAGCTTTCATTGGTCAAGGACCGCCCAAGGGGATGTTTGACTGACATGTAACACAACCAGTCAAAGTTTGTTTTGTTCCACGTCATGTTTAGGGGCGTGAAAATGTAAAGCCGATGTCCCTACAATAACAGACCGGTGTGCATCTAATAAATTATTCATTCAAGAACATTGAGCAAATTTATTGCAACAATGGAGCCGCAAACTTCACTGATCCTGGAAAACTCACTTACAGTTGTAAACACAATGGCTTTTTTCTTCCACGAGGGGGTTTAGCGTCACGGCATTTGTTTCTTAGGTGGACCGTTAAAGGGTTAGTTCACCCTCATGCCGTTCCACACCCGTAAAACCTTCGTTAATCTTCGGAACACAAATTACGATATTTTGGTTGAAATCCAATGACTCAGTGAGGCCTCCATAGCCAGCAATGACATTTCCTCTCTCAAGATCCATTAATGTACTAAAAACATATTTAAATCAGTTCATGTGAGTACAGTGGTTCAATATTAATATTATAAAGCGACGAGAATATTATTTAGTGACTTATTTAGTGATGGCCGATTTCAAAACACTGCTTCATTAAGCTTCGGAGCGTTATGAATCAGCGTGTCGAATCACAATTCGGATCGCGTGTCAAACCGCCAAACTGCTGAAATCACGTGACTTTGGCGCTCCGAACCGCTGATTTGACACGCTGATTCATAATGCTCCGAAGCTTCATGAAGCAGTGTTTGGAAATCGGCCATCACTATTTAAGTCGGTATTTATTTATTTTTTTTTGGTGCACCAAAAATATTCTCGTCGCTTTATAATATCAGTATTCAACCACTGTATTCACATGAACTGATTTTGGATTTTGAGAGAGGAAATGTCATTGCTCCCTATGCAGGCCTCACGGAGCCATCGGATTTGAACAAAAATATCTTAATTTGCGTTCTGAAGATTGTGGAACGGCATGAGGGTGAGTAATAAATGACAGAATTTTCATTTTTGGGTGAACTAACCCTTTAAAGAATGCAACACACACATCTTCTGGACATCCTGTAGAATTCAACCGAACAGATGACGACTTCCAAAATCCTGAAGTGTTTCCAGTTAAAGCAACAAGTGTTCCATATGCATCAGATGTTCAGTCAACAGTCCGTGGGCGTGAGACTACTTGTTTCACAACTGGATGAATCAGCGTTTATGAACAAATCTTTTGAATGAACGATTCAATGATAATACATTTTCTAACAGTCACTTGTCACCACCTACTGGTGTAACGATGTCATTGATACAGTCAAGAAGCTTCAAGTTACATTCAAAAGGTGACTTACTGTATTTTGATTGCTGCCATAGACATCAGTGTTTATATTCGAAATATAAACTTTTATCCCAGTACTTCTGTGATAATTTGAAATACTGTAACACAGAAATAATGATACTGTGGTTGAAAAGAATGTTTGTGAAAATGTATACATGACAATGGCTCTCTCTGGCTCAGTGGCAGTGCCAACGCAGATCTGAATGCTCGCTGTGATCGGACTTGTTTAACAGACAGAGCCGAATCATAGTCATTTAGAAATAAGATTGTGTGAGTGTGTGAATCGAGATCGCAATCTTTTAATGCTTAATTGTGCAGCTCTAGTGTTTTAGTATAAAACTAAGTTCATTTATTGTGGTTATTTAGTCTAATTTATATCTCAGTGCTGTAAATTCTCTTTCTTGTTTTCCTCAAATACCTCTTATTGTGCATACCACCCATGAAGAAGTGGATTTGTTTTCCATGCATCACCGCAGTGTGTCCAGAGCTCATCATCACAACAGAGACCGGCCTTCTTGAGTCTGAACGCACAAACAACAGACGTACAACACAAACAGTCTATTCCACAGAGGCCTAAACCTGCTGTCGCCTTATTGTCATTGATCATCTGCATCCTCAATAGCGATTGACAGATTCCCTCACCATCCAGCCTGTTGCTGAGTAGCGGATTTGTCGTGATTGGTGCTTCCCAGCTGTATTTTCTGGAGCCAAATGCAGCATATTAGAGATATGAGCTCAAGTGTCCATTATCTCTAATTAGATGGACCGTACGGGGCAGATACAGACAGCCACTTTGGAAATTATGGTGTTGACCCTGACGCAGAATGACATTAGAAGGTCATATTCTCTTGAACTGCTTCATAAGGTGAGTGGGATGTTTGTTTGTTTACAAACAGAAGTGAACTGTTTATGTAAACCACTGAACCCTTTTTTCCCAATGTTTAGCTTGCTTGTATTTAGATTATTTGCGTCTAAAAGTGTTTTATAGCAAATGATTTTCAGATATATATACCTTTTATGTTACAGCTGGGCAGTTGTTTCGAATACAGACCTCTTGCTCTCTTTTGCAAGCTGATGTCATGATGGATAAAGGTCTCAGTGTTGCTTGGCAATAGTTTTCGTCCTTCCAGATGGATGCACCCTTCTTCATACTCCACAGTGGCCACAAAAAAAAAAAAAAAAAAAAAAAAATCTGGACATGTAACTCGCACTTAAAAATGTATGAATGTAATTTGCAGTGAAATATCAAAGCAAGTAGCATCAGCATAATAATTTGATCACATTTCATCACATTAACTATGGACGTGATCCACTATGTTTGGTATTTATTCTGAAAGTTATATCTCATTTGAAATCTAACAAACTTGTTTTTGTGATATCTTTTTATTTTCATGATTTATCACCACATTTTTTTTTTTCTTTGGTCAAATCAATTTAATTAATGTAGTTCAGATAACATAATATTTTGAGTTTCTGTTGATTAAATCAATCGCCTTCATTGTATTAACTCAATTTTTTTATTTCAATGAACTCAATTTTAAGGCAAGCAGGTAACTTACTTTTTTTTTTTAATCTAATGCAATGGAATTTATGCATTGTTTATATACAATTAATATATATAATTAAATATACAGACTATATCTTCAAGTAGCCTATAATTAATGGTATATGCAATCTAATATTAATTAATGCATTTAAAAGAAGCACCACAGAATAAATGCTAAGGACCTTTAAACCTTACATTTACGCCTCTAAGACACAATGAATCATGTGTAGCCCTATAAATGCAATTACCTCATTTTAATATTTTATGCCGTCATTTCAAAGACGCGCTCAAGAATACTTAGCCTCACTGTTAACGGGCAAATGCTCTGAACGGGCGACGCATGTCTCCTTTTCCCACCAGAAGAGGGCAATCCGATGCATAGCACTTGCAAAAGAAGGTTAAGCAATGACTGCACCAGTGCTGAGTGCAATCACACTCACACACTCCTCTTAAAAACCTTCTTCTGTTTTTGACAGATGTTCGGATAAAGAATAGCGCCATAAATGTGGCTTATACAGCACCATCTCTGAGCTCCCGTAAGATCAGCAGATATCAGGAATACATCACTCCTCCTGCGCACAGCTTTCCATTTTTTTTCTTTTTCTTTTTTTTTTTTTACAGGACATAAGAAAGATGTTTGCATCCCTCGCTTGGCTTTCTTCCTAGCTGCGCACCTTTCCGAACATCCAATGGTGCGCTTTTGCGCAAATCTCTCCAAACTTTCCAACCAAGTGGAGGATATTTTAATGTGAAGGATATAGCTGAAACGCACACATACGCGCTGGAAATGTTTTTTTCGGACGTTCTCATATAAGTAAACCTCTATGTTTGTCTCTTACGCTGGGAAGAGCTCTTAGGATTTCTCCGTTGTTCACTTGGACATGTTGCGCAGCGGCGCAACTGCGGAATTGAAATAACGCTGCTGTCGCTGGAGTTTCCGAACCTCGCCAACATCTCGGGCACCGCAGCTTTGGGCAGGTGCTCCTTTCTGAGTGTGTTTGAAGACGGTGCCATGCGGAGTCTGGAATCGCACATCGAAGGGCTGTAAAACCTGCTGAAAACGCGACATTTACGCAGAGATGGGTATGTTTCCGTTGATTTGCATTACTCTGAATAAATCCATACATTTAGTAAGGTTGGTTTTCTGTGATATGTTGGCTTTTTGGATACAGTTGGCAGTCCTGTGACGATATGAGGTGGATCAAAAAAAAAAAAAAAAAAAAAAAAAACCTGAGGCGCAAACCTTAAGATCGTTTCTTAAAATAGCTTTGCTGTGGGTTTTATAAGTGCGTTGCATGCGTTTAAGGCAAATGAATGAAGCATCTTTGAGTATGTCCTTGATAGCACGCAACTTTCATCATGCACACCTGTGCAGACATCATACTGAACGGCATTTATTGCAACATATTACATTTTGCGCGGGTGTTGTGGTGGTATATGATCAACAGGCTGTCTCTCTATCTGCCCTGATTGGATTCTCTGATGCCCATAGATAGATTCTCATAGATAACTCACATCTGTTGGAGAGAGTCTGTGCTGCCTCATGTGTCCTTGTGTATCAAACTGAGTAAATGCAGATATCATTTTAGGAATATAGCACTCAATAATTCACTATATGGGACCCAAATAACTACATTAATTTCTTAAAGGACAGGTAAATCTGCAGTTATGCATAGAGAATGCTGTGTCAGTTCTTGCATCTTTTAAATCCTATAGACTTTGATTGATGCTTCAGAGCAAAAACTGCTGTCATAGTGGAAAGCTGTGATTTACTGTTTGATTTTATGCAGTCATTCATGTTGCTTGGAGCGCAGAGGTCTTATTGTAGTCTCTTAACTGTTGCTTGTTTTGCTGCCCCCCCCCCCCACCCCCCTTTTATTTGTTTATTTATTTATTTATTTATTTTACATTTCAGGAAAGAAGGAATATCATCCCATTAGACGCCTTTAAAATCATTCTGTAATTATTGAGAGCACATATGGTTGTCCCCATCATAAATAATCATAATCAGATCATAAATAATACCCCGCCCCCTTCCTTTTCCAGTCATCGCCCTGTATACTGTATAGAAGAGTCATTCATTCAAGTATAACTTAATGAAATGATGCTAAAAGCAAACAAGGAAGTGTGTAAGAGTGAATAGATTGGTCAAATGTGATGCTTGTATTCAGAATATGAGTATTGTCATCATAATGGCTTGATGTCGTAGTGTCTTTATGGCTGTTTACTGAGCAGATGATGTAGGTGGATGTTCACTCCTGCGCCTCACAGGTGTGCTGTTCGCTCAACTCGGTCAGCTCAGCCTCAGTCTGGTGACATTTCTCATACTGACTAGATTGATAATAAAACATATTCAGCAGAAATGTTTGGGTGAGCCTCACAATGAAAGGATTAGTTCTTATAGTGCATTATAAATGATCCACACGACACAGGTTACTGTTAACGGATGAATCCATATTTCACTTTAAGAATGGCGCAGCATGTTTTCGCCTCTTCCACTCTCCCCCTGAATGCAGGGCTCGGGACACCCCAACTGGGTCTTAAAGCAACATACTCCCAGACCATTACAATATGAAAAAAAAAAAAAAAAAAAAAAAAAAAAGACAAATGGTAAGAAGAGAGATTTGTTGCATAAAGAAAATGAAGCATATTTTTAAGGCTATAAAAAAAATAATTGCATCATAACAATTAAGCACCCCCACCCAATTCTCATTACCTTAATGTGTAAAAAAAATTAAAAAATAAATAAACATTCTCATTACTGCAATACAGTAATGAAAATCATCACACAATGTTTTTTAAAATAATAATAATAAAAAAAATTCAAATGAATCCAACAATTATAATTGCAAATGTACATGTCTAAATAATATATACTTTTTGTTACAGTAATGCATTATTTTTTTGTAGTACAGCAAGCTACTGATGGTGCTTAAAGGGGTAGTTGTGGAACAGTAAAGAACATTTTTAGTTGAAACTGTGGTCCTCTGTGATTCATATAATGGAAGTCAATGGGTGCCATCACTTTGAGATAAAAAAAAAAAAACATATGCAGACAAAACAAAATGATACATTGAGGTCTTAAGAAATGAAACGATCAGTCTGTGCAAGAAACTGAACATTATTTACAACATTTTTACCTGTAATCCACAGCCTCGGCAAACGGTCAAAGATCATTAATTATTAAATTAGTTAATTTCATCTGTAAAGCAGTTCTGCAGAAAACAGTGATGTCATCCAGGGCTGCATTTCCCAAAAGCACCGTAAGCCTAAATTGATTGTATAGAGACCACTGGTGGTAATTGTTCTACGATCAACTTAGGCTTACAATGCTTTTGGGAAACGCAGCCCAGCTCAGTTCAGTTCTTATCCATTTCTCATAAAATTGAGGAAAGTTTAAATGAAAAAAGTATGCAATGAAAACAATAATTTATTATTTCATTATTTTCTTTCTTTCTCAAGCCAACATATTGAAATGCTATTTAAACTTAAGATTATTATTATATTTATTCTGAGACAATTTTTTTTTTGTACAACCCAATTTTAATGCAAAAAGCATTAAGCTACAAACTCGCCACAGACCTTGGGCCTGTTCTAAAGTTTGTTGCTATATCTTTTCTAACTGATCAGACCTACGTTTTTCGTATAAATAATAATCAAATTCCATAAATTTCCCATAGACTTACATTGGCAGAGCAAAAATGCCCCTTCTAGAGGAGCAGTACTGTCCAGTAGAGGTAGAAATCATCTCATTTATTTCATTTTCAATTCATTGCGCAATTTCTATTCTGGATTATCATTAATGGTCGTCTGAATGCATGTTTCACACAGTTCATTGTGCAGGTAAGATCATCGCTGTTCTAAACTACTGCGCTGATTCACTTTAGCTCTGTAGCACACATACAGACAGCTTGACCTCAAGAGCAGATCGCAGGCACACGGAAAGACGCGAGCCCAGAAGCCAGATCACTTTCGCTTCCGTCCTCGCGAAAGTTTGTCATTTGTTTTATTTTCATTCAAATTTATTTATTTATTGTGGTGGGACAGCTCCAAAACACTGAACAGATATGTGCTTTGGCTCTTTTGACTCAGGCTGCCCACTCAAGCCAACATCAAAGTTTGTTTACAAATTTTAGCTTCTAATTTTTAATAAAGAATAATTATAAATGTGTGATATTCACCTGTTAAATCTATGCAAATGTGTTTGTAGTCTATTTGTTTTGTTTGCACTGTGAATGCAGTGTGTGCAAGGGAATTGAATGCCATAATATTAACCAGAATTTAACTGTCATGTCAGTAACATGTTATGTTGCAGTATCTGTCACTCTGTTATGATACTATTGTCCCACGCTGGCACGCTTAAACAAGCTGTAAAGAAATGTTATAATAGCCCAGCATGAAGAACAACTACTTACTGTCATATTCCTGTTAAGTACCTCAGTGAGATATTACAGCGCTACATAAAGGACCCGAAGCTAATTCCTCAATCCCCCTCCTCTCGTTCTCGCTTTACCTGTCTCGCGTTACCGCAGTCCACTGAAAGACATCTGGACACATCAAGTGTCCCTTATTAAATGCCTAAGAGCTTTCCCAGGTAATAGAGTGGAGAGGGTGTCAAAACGGATAACTGAGGAGAGAGAGAGAGACGGAAACATGTCAGCAAATGAGAAATGGATGCAGCAAGTAGCCGTATCTGTTTCTTGGTTTTGATTGCCTAAAATGTGAAGACAGTTTCTCTGTTATGACCTGTGCTGTCTGGGGAAATTAAAATGTGGGTAATGGAAATATCATTAAATTTGATATGAGGAATAATAGTAAAAACTTTAGATGTGAAATCTCTTTTGTCACTGTTGCGTGTGGGCTCCTATTTGAATGTGATGGGATTAATTCAGAGCTGTTCAATTTTGTGTCAGATTATCTTTGTGTGAGATTAACACTGCTGTTTTGGGATTATGCTTTTCCTGCTCACACAGAAACAAATCACAGATGGGATTAGCGCTGAAAAGTTGGCCACCGTTACAGTGATATTTTCTGCAGGGCTCTGGTGATGCTGTATGTACCTTAGGTTATGCTTGTAGTTTATTGTATGCATTGTAGAAATTGCATGAGAAAGTAGATACGCAGGACATAAAGATGAAATGCGTCTACCAAGAGGAAAATTGTGTTGCTCAGATGTTGCTCTTTCATAGCTCAGGATTCCTCAGTTAGTGTATGTTTTTATAGATAATGCTATACAAGAAAGGAAAATCAAAATAAGATCACTTTTGTATCTCATCAACGCTATCTCACGACCAATTCGTACGTATTTTACAGGGTGGCTAATTCGTATGAATTCATACGACCTCACTCGTACGAATGCGTATGATTTGTCTAAACCCCAGTGACGGGTAGGTTTAGGGGTGGGGTTTGGGGTAGGTCATTCATATGAATTTATACGAATTTGTCAACTCGTAAAATACGTACGATTTAGCAAAAAATAAATTTGTACAGGTGAGTTTGTATGAATTCATGCGAATTAGCCACCTCGTAAAATACGTACGTATTGCCCTGAGATCGGGTTGATCTCACAGACAGCAATGACATGAGTTGGAAAGCAAATGTAGATTTTTGATGATCTCAGATGTTTCTCCTGAGATGAAGACCTCTCATCTGATTCCTACTGAGTTTCAAATGAGATCTCAATAAAAGTCTACCTTCAGAACCAAATTGTCTGAGCTGTGACAAATTTTATAGGGTTTTTTTTTTTTTTTTTTTTTTTCAGTGGTTTCTCTTAAAATTGTTTAGGATAAATACAAATAGACACAAATGAGTAAACAGTTCTCATACAGTAAGAATATTGAGCTATAAAAGGAATATGAGTAGCAGCTCAGATCATTTGACCTTGGCAGATTTGATGAGAAATACTTGAGATTGACTTTTGATTCACTGTAAACCCAAATAAATTGGCAAAACTCAAAACTCAAAAATGGATCAGTTAAATCAGTTAAGAAATTCAAAGTTTAAGCATGCAAAGTAACATTATTTTGTACTCATACATTTTACTTGAAATATTCAAAGAATTAGGTTAAAATATGTAAGAATTTTGCAGTAAAATATCCAAAAACCACTAGGCCAGTGCTGTATATTATGTTCACTCAAATACTTACAATATCCCAAATTGTTTGCAACAATTTGTAAATCGTGAGAAAATTAAAATCTTAACCAAGGCTCCGGGACGTGTGAGGAGTCGCCTGTCAATTGCATCATACCCGCGTTACCCTCGGTTTCCGGTTTTATTTTGTAGAAACCATAGAAACACCGAAAACGCTTTAATATATTACATGTTTTAATAGACAAGGGAACAACTGTAAACTAATTGTTGTTGTATAACTCAACAGGTTTATTCTTATTGTTTAAATATCATTTTCTTGATTTTTTTGTGAGTACCATGCTTTATCATGCCTCAGAGAAAAACACTATTTTGTCAAGTAGCTAACATAGCATAATCAGATGCAGCTTTATTTTTAGTAATACAGAATTTTCTCCATCATACAATACGTTTTAAAATTAATTGCATGCCATTTATCAACACAAGCCATCCAGCATTTACTATGATATTCTAAAATCGATCTATCTTACTGCAGTGTGCAACAGTGTCTCACAGCAACCGCCGAGCGAACGCACAGAGTAACGTTATAACATCATTTTCAACACTATCAAATGTATCTATTATGATAAACAGAGCTGTGTTACCTCATACTCATGACCGGAAAAGCAGAAGCGGCACCGGCGACTGTGGCATAATAAAAGTTCCGCTGCTCGTGAGGCATGTGTTGCGCAATCGCTCCAGCGGCCTCGTTCAGCTCCCACAACACTCGGTCCTGCTCTGCTTCATACTACAGTAACGTTAATGATCGCATCCATGAACATGATTTCTTCCCGAGTCGTATCCCAATTCTTTTCCACCGACCGTTGAGATGAAGACCACATGTCCCAAGATTCCGCGCTCAAACTCGGCGTCATCAAGCTACGCCTTTGTTTTGAATAGGCCTCTAGCGACCTCTAGTGGACAGAAAATATTACATATGGCACCTTTAAGTAAGCTAATTCATATACTTAAAATTATCATGTAATCTCAATATTAGCAATTGCTGAATCAGTATGACAATATAGAATATTTAACATATATCTGTTCTCAAACCAAGCTCATGCTTCACAGGGCTTGAATTTGTGGGTTGAATTTCATTTATAATATATATTCATTATTCATTTGTAGTCTTTTAAAAAGGCATCTGAAATAATGCAATGTAGTTTTGTCAAAAATGAAGATTTTTCAATACTGAAATATCTGAATATCAAATATAATTTTCCTCAGAACAGATACACAATACCAGCTGCTCTTTCTCTCTCTCTCTCTCTCTCATCTCTCCGACAGCGAGTCGACACACAAACCCGCCTCCCCTCACTCACTTGTTTCATTTGCTCCAGATGAATATTGTTGGTGTCACAGGGCTTAAATTTCGGCGTGAGAATGCTTGTATTGTGCATAATTTTACTCGTTTTTGCAGATTTTGTGCTTACACCCAAAAGTGCGTGCACATAAAGCCGCCTCAGTACTAAATTGAGTTATTTTTTGTTGCTTATTGCTCTTAAACAGTCAAATACATACAAAATAATGTCAAAATGCCAGTCTTCGCAAGTATTCACATAAACACAGTTATGTTTTAAGTCAAGTCAAGTCACCTTTATTTATATGGCGCTTTTTACAATGCAGATTGTCTCAAAGCAGCTTTACAGTGATAACTGGTATATAATTTTGGCTGCACAGCAGTTCTTAAAGAAAATGGTGTCAATGCAGAAGAGAACGTATACAGTTGAGAAAGAAAACGCATGTGAAACAGTATAATGGATCTGTGCGTCAGGTCTTAAAGTGACAGCAGCCTATTACACCTGCTGCCAAATTATGAGATAATATTAAAGATATCTTATATGGTGGTTTTTCCACACGGTATCAATGTCAAAATTGTGGCCAGTGAAAATACTGAGTGGCTAGTAACTTTGGAAAACCACTAGTCACAGTGACTGGTGAGCAAAAAAGTTAACATCAAGCCCTGCTTGTCACCATGATGGTAGCCACCGAAAAAACCCAACATAACAGAAACTCTTCTAAATTAGCATACCAAAACATTAAACACTACTAAATCTCCCATTTAACATTAATCTTTACATTAATTTAGCATTTACTCTCCCTTTCAAGTGTCATGGCAAAGCATGCTGGGAAATAAACATCCCAGCCCAGTTTCAGTTAAATTTAAGTTTGTCTAAATTAAAAGAAATAAGTTCATAAAACTCAAAACAGTGAAACAATTCAGATTACTTAAAATGTGTCAGTTTTGTGAACTCAAAAGTAAAAGAAAGTTCTAAATACTCATAAAAGTTAATTTGATTGAACTAATTAGTTTAATTGAAGTTTACCCTACTCAAACCAATTATTTATTTTGATTATTATTTTATATCTTAAGATGCTTAAATAGAAAAGAAACGCGAGATTACTGAGATTATTTTTCTCAGGATAAAAGAAGCCGGAGATGCTTTGTACACCATTTCATCTGTTTGCTGTGTAGGAAAAACAATTGCGATATTAAAGGGAACTCATTTAGTTTTTTCTTTCCCATGGGTATCTAGCATCCAGTTGGTGAGATTGCTTTTACCACAGAAAAGGCTTTGCAGAAACTGCGGTTTTGAGACTTGGATGTGGACGCGTTTTAATGTTGGTGGCATGATGAATGAGTTTTAAGATCAAGGGCTGGTTTACACGCACTATTTGACTGCATCTTGGCTGCCGTTCCTTTATCGTGATGAATTGGATGCAGGAAGGTGGGGGAGGCCAAGATGCACTTATGCTATCATGCATATATACAGCAAAAGACAAATTAAATGGAGGTTTTCAGGTTTGGTCTTTTTGTAAGTAAAGCGTGACTCATAAGGGTGACTCCAGCCGTTACGCTGTGAGAGTTAATTAAAACTTTGAGAATTTGCATGCAGACCCTATTGGGTTGTACAGTTGCTCTTTGTGTCCTTGCGTACCTTTGCATTACTTTATGTGATCTTGCCCAAGGTGCTTTGTGTAGCTGGTAATATTGCAGAGACTAAAATTGATTTACCCGTCTCTCTTTTTCTAATTAGGCTGTTCTTGCCTTCCCAAGTGACATGTGGACAATTTTAAGGGCTAGAATGCTTCACAATAGCCTAAATAGTGTTCTGGGTGGTCTATTGGACTTTTGTCACATGTGGAAACCCACCTAGAACACCCTAGCAACCACATAGCAACATGCTAAAACATTCAGAACACCTTAGCAACCGCATAAAAATGCCCTTGCAACCACCTACAGCACACTGATATTTTGGTGGTGAGTTTTTCAAAGAAAGCACCTCAGTTTCTAGGGCTCTTTTTTTAAGATTTATTTTTGGCATTTTTCCTTTTATTATGATGGGACAGCAAGCAGACAGGAAGCAAAGTTGGAGAGAGAAGCAGGATGGGATCAGGAAAGGTCCACGAGTCGGGACTCGAACTCGGGTCGCCCAAAGCGCAACAGCGCTATATGTCAGCGCGCTGCCCACGAGGCTATCGGCGCTAACACTAAGGCTCATTTTTAATTGTTCTAGTTATTGTTCTAGTTTATTTTTATTTTCCATGCAAGCAAATATCCTTCATTGCCTCACAATGTGAAATAGAGGTAAAGCTATGTTTCTATGAAGCTCAAAGTAGGCTATACTGTACTGTGTGTAGCACTATATTTTTATTTGTTGTAAAAGCAGCCGTTACATGGACTTTTACTAGGAAAACTTTTACTCTTGAGTAAATTCACTGGGAAATAGGCCTTAAGTTATATAACCATAAACCTCAGCTACTTTGCGCTGTAACACATTTACTTCAGACTCTTCACAAGAAGATTAGGCACTGTGTTTTTCTCTCATTATTTCAAATGAATTCAGGGCAATTTGCAATGCCACACAGAACTGATTGTTCTGTAGATAACAGGTTGTTCAGCCGGCCTACGCTCTTCAAGACTATTAGATTAGCCTTTTTCATTCAATTGACCTAAACAAAATGTTTTGATTAGATGTGGATCTGGAGGCTGGTAAACAGTGGCTGGATGGTTCAAATGCATTCCTGTTCACCATTGTACATTTATACAATTACTTTTATATTTACTCAATAGTTGTAATATGATTAAAGGTTCAGATGGGACGGCTTTGTGCTGGCCACTCAAGATAAACCAATAATTTCCTGTTTTTGCTCTAAGAACAGCAGAGAAAGGCACACCCTTAGCTTGAAAAAACCTTAATTTCTGCCTAAATTGAGAATCTGATGAAGCATAAAAAGAGACACTGAGCCAGCCAACGAGGGAATGGAAATTTTCACTGTCCTTTATTGATCGACAAAGATGTTTTCATTTATTTAAAATATTTTACATCATACATTTTTTTCTTAAAATAGCAATTTTGTCACTCTTATTTGCAGTATGAAACCCATATTTCTTCTAGGCCTAGGGAATACAAAAGGAGAAATACTTTGCTGGTCGCTGTTTTTCATGCAATTACAGTGAATGGGGACTGAAGCTTTCAAGCTTCAAAAAGAACACAAAAGCACTATAAATGTATCACAAAAGTAGTCTGACTTATTATTCACTATATTCCATGTCTTCTGAAGTCATATGATAGCTTTGTGTGATGAAAGGACCTAGATTTACATCATTATTCACTAATTATCTTTTTCTCCAGTGAGCTGTTAACCTCTGCGACCGGCTCATTGAGTCAGTTATTTGAGTTTGAGAACCACATCGGTCCAATTTGTGAACAAATCATTTGAATCGCAAATTATTCACACTATTCATTTTGGAACTGGATTAACCGATTCATTTGACTCAAAAGAATGATTCGCTCATGAATCATGACATCACTACTTCTCTCATTAACACACCAAGGCAGTCAGGATTTTCAGTGAGGACTTTAAGTTTCAGTTTGTTTCCCACACAAGCTATTGTACAAGTCATATGATCAAGAAGTCACTTTTATGGTGTTTTGTAATTTGTATGGCTCCAGTCCTCATTTTATATATTCAAATTTAATATAACGTCAAAATGTTTTAGAACTGCATGGGTGAACTATTTACCCAACTGAAGTACTTTAAGATTTTGGTACAACACGAGAAAGCAGAATTGATCAGTAGCAATGGATTTTTGTTTGTATCATTTTTTCATTTAGAGAACAAAACAATCACAAGGACATGCAGGCATCACTCAGTTCTCCCTCTCTCTCTCTCTTCTGTATTGTTGTAATACTTGTGTCTCTATTTTTCATCTTTAGCTTACCTTACTTGACACAGTAGTCTTTTTATCAGAAGATTTTCCATGTCATTTTTATGTATAGTATATATGTTGATTTCATACTGTGAAAAATGAACATGGAGAACAGTATTCTTTTAAAGCAACAGTCTGGTTCCTCTACCACAGAGACTGTTCATGGAGCCAATGTGTTATTATGGTTATTGAAGAAACCTTAAGGTGAATTTATTTAAATAAAGTTACTCTTGCCTATTGAGCTCTTTCGGTTGCTTCAAGGTAAGGGTGTATATTTGCTTTCATTTTTAATTAAAGTACATGAACTAAGCAAGGAAAATCAATTGACATTGGCATCTTTTAAGAATGCCAAATACAGTTCTAGAAGAACAATTTGCATAGTAATCACATTAATGTAACATGAAGAGAAGGTAAATAAAATTCTGACTTGAAGCAACACATGTAAGTTCATACTTTCCTCCTACGTACAAAATTTGATTCAGTAAACATTAACTATGTAATTTCATAACCTACTTTATGCAAACTGTGTAGCGGGACTAATTAAGTATTTATTAATCCTTGTAAGCAAGTTATCATCAGTTTTCGACTAAATGCAAAATGCCAGACTAGGATCAGAATTGACCGAATCATGGCTTATCCCTTCTTTCTCTTTGTGTTTAATGCAGGATCCCTGGTGAGATCCCGTTGGCTGATGATCCCCCTGCTTGTGCAGGCCTGGCTGTTGGCTTCCCAAGGCAGAGTCCGAGAGAAACCATGTCCCCGGAGCTGCCGCTGCGATGGCAAAATAGTGTATTGTGAGTCAAATGCCTTCCGTGATGTGCCAAAGAATGTTTCTGTAGGATGCCAGGGCCTCTCTCTGCGGTACAACAGCTTGGTGAACCTCAGGGCTGGTCAGTTTGCCAGCCTTAGCCAGTTGGTCTGGCTGTACCTAGACCACAACTACATCAATGCAGTGGACAAACAAGCTTTTCAGGGTGTTCGAAGACTAAAGGAGTTGATCCTCAGCTCCAACAAGATCACACATTTGGAAAACAGCACGTTCCATTCGATCCCCAATTTACGCAATCTGGACCTCTCCTACAACAAACTTCAAGTCCTGCAGCCAAATCAGTTCCAAGGCTTGCGCAAACTTTTGAGTCTCCACGTCAGATCGAATTCCCTAAAGACAGTTCCCATGCGAGTGTTTCAGGATTGTCGAAACCTAGAGTTCCTTGACCTGGGCTACAATCGACTGCGAAGTCTTACACGTAACGCATTTGCGGGACTTCTCAAACTGACTGAGTTACACTTGGAGCACAACCAATTCTCAAAGATCAATTTTTCTCATTTCCCAAGGCTGAACAACCTCCGTGCTTTGTATCTGCAGTGGAATCGGATAAAGTCAATAACCCAGGGAATTACATGGACATGGACATCTTTGCAAAAGCTGGATCTCTCTGGGAATGACCTGCAAGTGTTGGATTCAAGCATCTTCCAGTGTCTCCCTAACTTGCAGACTCTTAATCTGGATTCCAATAAGCTAAGCAATGTGTCTCAAGAGGCCATATCAGCTTGGATCTCTCTTACTACCATCAGTCTTGCGGGAAACATTTGGGAATGCAGCCCCAGCTTATGCCCCCTTGTAGCCTGGCTAAGGAACTTCAAGGGGAACAAGGAGACCACAATGATTTGTGCTGGACCAAAGGAGGTTCAAGGTGAGAAAGTCATCGAGGCTGTTGACACACATGGTATCTGTAAGACAACCCCCACCACTTACCTACCGATCTCCTCTACTGTAAGCTCCCCATCCAAACCTGGACGCTTCCCCCTGCCCACCATGTTCAGGGTGAATGAGAAAATAACTCGCAACAACCCTGTTGCACCTTCCCTGACAACTGCCTCCCCACCGATCCCTGAGCAGGACTTTGAGCATGTTTCGTTCCACAAGATAATAGCCGGCAGCGTTGCCCTCTTCTTATCCGTGGCCATGATCTTGCTAGTGATCTACGTCTCCTGGAAGCGTTATCCCAGCAGCATGAAGCAACTGCAGCAGCATTCCATGGTGAGAAAACGCCGGAAAAAGGCACGGGAGACAGAGCGCACCCTCAGCTCCCCACTTCAGGAATATTATGTGGACTACAAACCCACAAACTCTGAGACCATGGACGTACTGGTCAATGGGACAGGACCCTGTACCTACACCATCTCCGGCTCCCGAGAATGTGAGGTATGATCCGTCGCCCTCCTAAAACCCATTACCACTGCGGGGAACAAGAGGTAAATGTCCAGTCGATGTGAGGCAAAAAAAATGTGTTGTCTCCCCCCTTTTCCGCTGCTAGCTGTTCCCCTCTAATGGGTAGGAAACATGGGTCAGTGCATGGCAACTTGAGTCATATGTTTTCAGGCTTGTAATCAAAGTTTTGTTTACTTCTTTTACCTCAGGTATAGTAAGCTCTAACATCCTCGAGCCAAAAACACCTTGTTATATATCAAACAGCAGCACTGGTTTGGGGAATTTTTACTCTCTACTGGCTTCAAGCAAAACATTGAATGCTGCTTTTAAAATACACCGCTGATTGGCTGCAAAAAATGATGTAGTTACAAATACTGGTTCAAGTCTCTGTGCATTGCTCCTTTCCTATCCTCTGTGTGTTTTTACATTATTATCAACATGCAACACCCCAGGCAAATGGCTGTTGAGTCAAATGAATTGTGGTGGCCTGCTTGTTTAAAGGAAAGAGACCGAAAAAAGACATTTGATGAAATGTGAGAGCTAATATATTAGTCTGGTTCCTAGATAAATATTTGCCTCATTTTGGATTCAAGGTAGCAGTGACCAGATTAATGAAGGGTTAGAGAGATTTTCCTTAATCATGCACTTTGCCAGACAAATCACCATTTCAGGACATAATTAAAGGTACACATCGCTGATCCTTGTACGTAATCCGCCACATGGCTACTCGTGGCTGCTCAACATGTGTCTCGCAATTGCATCCCATAATTTGTGCAGTGCCATAGGTTCTCCCCATGAAATATGATAAGGCACATGTACAGACATGGAGGAGCTTGAGAAAATAAATGTAAAGCCTTTTGCTGTGAAATAGCTCAGGGTAGTCAAAGTACACATATAATACATACTACATTTCTATTCTAGCCATAATACAGCAAAAGCAAAGGCAATCTTCATGGTAGAAATAAATTCACTGTCTATAGGTCTAATTATGCATGGCAAAGGTCATCTTAAGTGTCGTCTCCATCACATTGCCAGAAATGTTAGAACAAGGGTGAGATCCGTCGGGTGTCGAACTTATGGGACAGACATCATTTCGTCTTGGTTTGTTGATTCAGTGGATTGTAGGTAAATTCACATGGCAGTTAAATTCCCATTGTAAGTAATGAGCAAGCCCAAGGGATGCATTTCAACAGCTCTAAAATATGATAAAGCTGGTTTCCTTTCAGTTTTGCACAGGAAGTAATAACAAGGACTATGTCCTGCGAAACAAAGGTCAGATGAGATGATTGTCAACGTGATTTAATGAAATTCACAAATGGATGGAATTTACAAGTGTTAGTGGAAGTGGAAGTGGAAGTGCTATGGTGATTGTCTTTGCTTTTGCACCGGTAAAAGGTAATATTTCATTTTAGTGGTTTATTCTGAAATGTAAACGAGGTGCTGTGCTTTTCCACTTGTGTATTGTTGCTGTGTTTATCCATTTGCTTTATAGTCTTTTTGTTGTTAGCGTCCATCATGTCCTTTGCTCCCTTTGTTGCTCCTGTTGATGTGTTTTTCTGCCTTTTGACAATTGTGAAGATGTTTTTTTTGTCCATAAATGAAAACTGTAGAACTGAACCCTGCATTTTAACAAGTAACCCTTACCACTAATGAGGAACACAGTGATATTGGGTGATTTTGCGTGCATGACCTTTTGTGAAGCATGTGTTTTCCCTAATGCTATGAAACCAAAAGGGAAAGCAATGAATTTAACGTACAGTATTATGTATTCTACATAATGCTAGGATACAGATAATTACAGTTTTCAGTGACTATCACTGATTTTAATGCACAGCATTGGAAGAGCATACCAGAGTCATAGATGCAAGTAGAGTTTAAGTGCTGAGGCTTTGTTTTTTTTGTGGAGTGTAGCATGCTAAACATAGCAATGCACTATTAATCTATTTTAATCTTTTGCAATATAGGCTTTTATGAAGCTCCAAAGCGAATTACTCACCCATTGTTTGAAATAAGTTGTCCTATATGCAGTGATAGATGCGCAAACATTTCTGACTGAATCCTGATGACTTTAGTACTTAGCTACAGTTTGAGGTACATTAATATTGGGATGTAAATTTGTTCCTCCTTAATATGGAATATTTGGTTACATCCTTGTTCTCTGGGAATATATCTTCAACTACAAGGTTTTATAGTCTGTCTAACTCTCCATCTCTCTCTTTAATCGTGCGCTTGCTCTCCTTCTTGAGTTAGATGAGTCCCTGGCAGCTTTTTGTTGACAAGGCAGAACCACAGGAAGTCCAGGCAGTTGGCCATTACTGAAGCCCCTTGTTGTGAGCAGTCAGCCTGCCCATATTTACAGCAAGAAGGACAGTGATTCTATCTTGGAAAATTGGAAGTGTCAAAGAGCGAGATCGGAGACATAAAGCTACGGCTGTCAGAAAGCAATTTTTATCGAACGGTGATAACCTGTGACCTCCTGTGACCGTGGTCAGTGGCATTGCTCACACGCACAGATACACAGAAGAGAAGAGGTGTAGAATAAGACTGAGTTTGAACATTGCACTGACAATATTGTGTGATTGACGACTGGAGTCTCTTCTACACTCACAGCGATAGATCTGTTTGAATGGACAGAGAATAACAGACGAAGAACGAAGGCTCTTATTCCATTTTGAAACGAATGCTTTGCACAGTCAGTATTTGGAAATATGATTTATGTCTTTTGCAAATTGATGGTTTATATTTCAGTTGTAGTTTAGCACAAATGAGGAGCTTGACAGCCCCTGGATACTATATGCAGAAAAAGCAACCTACATTCTGCTTGACATCTCCTTTTATGTTCCATGGAAGAAAGCAAGAAAGTCATACAGAATTGATACGACATGAGAGTGTGTAAATGATTTTTTTTTTTTTTTTTCATTTTCGGGGGCAGTTTCTTTGCAGAAATGCTGTGAATCCCTTTGACACTTCTGGTAATGATGTAAGTTTCATATGCGACTAACTAGGAGCAACTCACTTCAAGTCCACTATGATAATTTTTTGGCCAGATCAAAAAATGTGAGGATGAAAAAAGGAATAGTTTGATTTTACAACTTTCTATCTGTCATTGCAGATGTATTAATGAGCGATTTGCTGTATGTAATGCCGCTGTGAATTCCCTGCCTAATCATTGTGACCATGTTTTGGCGTTTCTCCAGAAGCAGAGATACTGTAAAAAGCCAGTGGGCTTTGGCAGCATTGTTTCAGCGTATTAAAATGAACAACAGCTTCCCTGAAACTACAAATGTCCTCTTTAGCAGAACAGGGCCCTCCCAGAGCTCTCTGTTGGGTCAGCTCCTTTTGCTCCAAATGGCGAAGCCTTCGTCCTTGAGTTCTGGACGGCTTCCCGGTGTTTTCTGGCCCAAGCAGCGGTGCTTCACCTTTTTCCACAGCAACTATCCCGGGCAACCCGACCTTACTCCATGGGCTGCGTTGCTTGTTTTACACAAACACAGCACTGGGACTTAGAGATTTGCGGGTGTGTTTGTGTCAGTGTGGTTGTGCAATCTTTTTCAAGGACTTTTGCTATGAATATTCAGTCTGAATGTGACTCTAGAGTGATAATATTTCTGTTCCAAGAACCACCTAGTGAGCTTTTTACTTTTAGGGCAACATAGGAATATTCCTGACAAGAAGGATAGTCTATATCAGGGGTCTCCATCCAAACTCCTGCAGAGTTTAACTTCAACCTCAATTAAAAACACCAGCTAATCAAGGTCTAATTATGCATAGTAGGAATTTCCAGGCAGGTGTGTTGAGGCAAGTCAGGACAGTGGCCCTCGAGGACTGAGTTTGGAGACCCCTGGTCTATATTATCTATTGTTTAAATGGTTCTTATTATTTTCAATGCTGCTTAATATTTTTTTGAAAACCGTAATACTTTTGTTTTCAGGATTCGCTGATGAATAGAAAGTTTAAAAGAACAGCATTTATTTGAGATATAAATCTTGAAAACAATCATTGATTATAATGCACTCTAAAAATGCTGGGTTAAAAACAACCAAAGTTGGGTTGAAAATGGACAAACCCAGCGATTGGGTTGTTTTAACCTAGCGGTTGGGTCAAATGTCTGTCCAACCTGCTGGGTAGGTTTATTTAACTCAACTAAAAATTACTGTATTGTTTGCTTAAAATGAACCCAAAATATGTTTGAAATTAACATTTTATTAATTTGTTTAATAAATTAACATTTAGGTTTAATTAATAATAATTAAACAAACATTTGCTTATTAATAAATGTTCACCTTTTGATTATTATTTCTTGCCTGTAGTAATTATGTGTCTGGTTTTTAATTTCCAACCTATTTTGGGTTCATTTTAAGCCAGCCATATAGTAATTTTTAAACAATAGTTGGGTTAAATAAAACTACCCAGCTGGTTTGGCAAACATTTAACCCAACTGCTGGGTTAAAACAACCCTAACCCATTCTCAACTTGGGTTGTTTTTAACCCAGCATTTTTTTAGAGTGTAGGAGCCATTATTAATATTTGAGTAATGCCATCTAAAAATCTATTTTGCTGCTAATTCCAAACTCTATTGAAATGAATAGTTAGATGAGTGACCTGTGCATTTCATGTCTTCAGTTTCACTGTACTACAATGTTTCAAATCAGACATTTATCAGGTTCCAGTTAAGTTAGACATCTGCCTGAGTAGGCAGCAGACAGTAGGACAGCTTACGAGGTTTTGGAGTAGAGCTGGTGTGTATTTATAATAAAAGTGATATTCTCAGGGAAGAGATGGCATATGAATGCATAAAGAGTATGTTCCCTCATTTGGCATCTGGGATGCTGTGCTAAATGAACATATGTCTGCTACAAACAGTCCTTTATGAACAAGAAGTGAGTGATAATGCTGCAGTAGAAAACTTAGAAGGAAGCATCTGAACAGATGTCTTAAATTTCACAAATTTTAAATGTACAAAACTAGGCCGCAAGGTAACAAAATATAACCTGGAGGCAATGCAGCTTTAGTTGTTATAGTGTCTTGTTTAATGAAACTTGCCAGTGAAGGATGCTAAAGGCTTTCCTGTGGAGTGGAAAAATAAATTGCCATGGGATAATTTAGGACTTAGCCACTGACCTTGATTGTAGAAGTAATGCAGGGTACAAGCAGCCATAATGTGTCCTCAGGCTGAATGTGTCTTCATTGATGTTACTGCTAGTCAAGTTGTTGTAATCTAGGGCGGGACTTCATTTTATCTACCAGGATTTGACTGGATTGTGAAAAGTAGGTTGTGATTTAAGTGCATATTGTTCTCTTCCCGTGTGGCCTTTGTTACATCAAGGCATTCTAATACAACTGGAGGGAGCTTTCCCATTCATCTCAATAGCAGTTGTTTAGCTGGCACTACAGTCCTGGTCATTATTTTATTTTATTTTGTTTATTTTATTTTATTTTATTTTATTTATTATTTTATTTTATTATTTTATTTTATTTTATTTTATATTTTATATTTTATATTTTATATTTTATTTTATTTTATTTTATTTTATTTTATTTATTATTTTATTTTATTTTATTATTTTATATTTTATATTTTATATTTTATATTTTATTTTATTTTATTTTATTTTATTTTATTATTTTATTTTATATTTTATTTTATTTTATTTTTTATTTTATATTATTTTATAATTTTATTTAATTTTATATTATTTTATTATTTTATTTTATTCTATTTTTATTTTTTTTTTAGAATAGCATGTACCAATGAATTGTGTGTGATAAGACCAGGAACATTTATTATTAAAGTAAAGGCTGGCCTTTAACAACTCTTGACAATAGAACAGCTTTAGTGTTTCACTTACTTTTCTTCTTTTCTCTTTCAGAAAACAGAGCATTTTATAGCACTGACCTGTCAGGTCAGATAAAATAATAGTCACTGATGAGTGTTTAAAGCCTAAGCCACAGTGGTGGCTCTCAGGCAAAGTCAGACCTCTAGTGAATTAATGAATTGATAATGAAATCCAATTATACAGTTCCATTCAGGCAAGCGTTCGAGACAAAAGGTATCATTCACAGGGTTGTCGTAAGTCTTGACCCTAGATGACTGGAACGCTGCTGATACTGTCAGAAAGATGGCTGAACCAGGATGAAAGCACTTGTGATATTGATTCTAGGTGAGTCCATGAGAGATTTCATCATTTATTTGATTCTTGTAGATAGGTTATACTTCAGCAAACTCTGCAATGCCTAATGAAATTAAACCCTTCTGTCCTCTCTTAGTTTGTTTTCCTTTTTTATTACATAAGTGATTTAAACATAATTATCTCCTCTGAATCTTATAATCGAAAATGATTTAGATGCAATCTAGAAAATAGTGTTATTTCAACACTTTCATCACTCTTAAAATTGCCTAGATTTCATTGAATTAGACAACAAACTCACAAAAATGTTGCAGGGTCATTTCTCAATTACGTATTTCATGAAATCAGCTCTTTTTCGATTTTACTTCCATTTCTGAGGTGGACGAGAATATTCAGTGTAAAAAAAAAAGGTTGGTGGGATTTAAAATAATTCATCGAGAATTGCTTGGATTGTGAAAAGGCTCAATATAACGTGGTTGGAGAGGCTGAAAATCATATTTAGATGAAAACAAAAACTTTTTTTTTTTTTTTTTTTCCATTGGAATAACAAGCACAGTTGAACTGTTCACAATAAGACAAGTAATGAGAATTAAGAACATAATTGGAGACCATTTTGTTTTCATGTTGACTTTCATCACATTAATATGTTAATGAGTACATGGTTGTGATGTCATAAATAAGATGATTTTTAAATTGTTTTTGCAGTACAGTTTCAGTGAATGCCCTGGGTGGACCAAAGGAGGGAGATTTAAATATTTAATTTAGTACACATTGAACTAGTTTATTTCAAAATAGCAAGGGAATCCTCGTTTTCCATTATATGACCCCCTTTAAAAGACCCTTGTTAACGCACAAGGGACAGGAAAAGAAAGTAAATACATCCCCCTTCAATCTTCTTCTCTTCTCTCCCGCGGCCGTCCTGGTTTTGGCAGTGTTTTTTGAGTGTGATAAACAGTGCGAGGCACACAGAGACACACACACACACACACACAGACAGTGTGGTGGAGATGCACCCTTGTCTGTCTGTGCTCTCATTGCCTGGCAGAGAGGCACGCAGCTGTGAGGAGGGCATCACCTTCATTGTTGCAGTTGAGTGTAAAAGCTTTGTTTTGGCTGGCCACATGGCTCAGGTGCCTTTATCGAGCGTGGGATTGAATCCAGACCCACAGCTGCATGCGTAAAGGAACTCAAGAGCACCTCTTCTGGAACCGATTAGTTTTTTAGCATTTTGATGGAAACTAGTTAGGTATAGTCTGATTAGAGAAAAACTATTCAGCACTAATCTCCTAACTACGCTTCAAGTGCAACAGAAAATGTCAATTGATCCACGCTTTTGCGTTTGGGAAGAAGGTCAATTGGCAAGGTCTGTTCTCTTTAGTGCTTAATGTGTAAATGTGGATTCCTGGACAAAGACTGGATGACGAATCCAGTGTTGTGCAACATTCAGTCACAGTTTGTTAACATTAGTTGTATTAGGTGTCATGACCTATTTTATTCAGCAAGGATGATCAAAAGTGACGGTTAAAGACATGTATAATGTTACAAGAAATTTCTAATTTAAAAATGTTGTTTTTTAACTTTCTATTCATCAAAGAATCCTGAAAAAAAACACTCTTTCCAAAAAAAATATGAAGCACCACAACTGTTTTCAACATTAATGATATTAGAAAAAAAATGTTTTTTGAGCAGCAAATAAGCATATGATTTCATATGATCATGTGACACTGAAAATTCAGCTTTGATCACAGGAATAAATTTAATTTTAAAACACATTACAATTAAAAACAGCTATTTTGAACTGTAAAAATATTTCACAATATTGCTGTTTTTACTGTATATTTTTTGATCAAATAAATACAGCCTTGGCGAACATAAGAGACTTATTTCAAAAACATTTAAAAAAATCTTACCAACCCCAAACTTTTGAATGGTTGTGTATGTAAAAAGTGACATTAAATGAGATAAAGAGTTCTTGTTAGCTATTTCATTTTCTAAAGTTAATTTATAGAACCATACTGTAAAATGTTACTGATATACAGTAGTCTGTAGTCTTAACCAAGAAAATATTTTAATTAATGGTACAGTATATAACCAGAGCTACAAACGGTCAAATTTAACCTTTTTTAATAGATTGAAATTTAAGTCGTCATTCACAGATTGGCCTTTGCTGCAGCCCTCAAATCAAATATGCTCTATATATAGTACTAGTGTTGTCAAAAGTACCGACTTCGGTACCAAGTTGGTACTGAAATTTTAAAAATGTAACAATACCAGGATTTTCCCCAAGCACAGGAGCATTTGAAATCAGGCATCTATCAGCGGATTTCTTATATATCCACTGAAAGACGTCTGCTTTCAAACGCTCCCATGTGTATCCGTGTAAGCACTCGGTAGAAGAGCGTCATTTATGTCTATTTACAACATGTTTTTGAAGCATTGATCATTGTAGCCAATCACAGACATATCTGATGAGCTCATGAACACAATGGCCAATCAGAGGTGTTTAAGAATCCGCTCAACAGTGCTCAAAAATGCTAGGGGGAAAAGCTGGTATCGTCACATTTTTAAAATTGGTAATGAAGTTGGTACTTTTGACAAAAATATATAGTACTGTTTTTTGCGTCTTGATGTTATTAGGTTGCAAGACACTTGAGAACATGATATTTATCAACCTGAGCTATTTTTATTATACTCTATATTTCATAAAACATATGTACAGATTGTAGCATGCATTTCCTTCATATATATATGAGGTGCTGAATCTGGCTTGTTCTTGTACAAATGAAGTCCTGGACCTCTTCACACAAGACATCTTTCTTGAACTCTTTGCTCAAATGCTCTCACATGTCATTTTTCCACTTATATCAGCACTGCATTCGGTTCTCTGCCGTGGTCCACTGAGCTGATTGACAGGAAGGTGATTTCATTTTAATTTAGGGCCCAAACCCCCAGTTGATCCAGTTCTGACCAAAGTAAGTCAACCGTTAACCGCTCTCGCAAGTCTTGACATGCATTTTCTCTGGCCGTGCAGTGTCTATTAGATTGAATCCATCAGATAGTTTTGAAAGAGAATATGTATGTGTGATAAAGACAACTTGATGACAATATTATTTATTCATGCAGTGATATTCCTATTGAGTAATTTTTCATTATGCTCTCTTAAAGAAACATCTCTTTCTTTTGGGTATAAACCTCAAATATGTAAGCAGGAAAAAAAACACATGGATTCAGATATACTCAGATCGGTTTCAGGCCTCAGTCATATGTGGAAATAAATCTGATATTAATCAGATACATGCATTTGCGTCTGCAGTGCAAGCGGACAGATCAGATATTCCCCATCAGTGCGAATCATACGTCATTGATGACATCAACTCAGGTGAACACCAACCGTGATCACATGACTCTTTTCATTGGTACAAAAAATGAAAATTGTCATTAATTACTCACCCTCATGTCGTTCCACACCCGTAAGACCTTCATTCATCTTCAGAACACAAACTAAGATCTTTTTGATAAAATCCGATGGCTCAGTGAGGCCTCCATAGCCAGCAAGATAATTAACACTTTCAGATGCCCAGAAAGGTACTAAAGACATATTTAAAACAGTTCATGTGACTACAGTGGTTCAACTTTAATGTTATGAAGCCACAAGAATACTTTTTGTACACCAAAAAAACAAATAACGACTTTATTCAACAATATTGAGTGATGGGCGATTTCAAAACACTGCTTCATGAAGCTTTACGAATCTTTTGTTTCGAATCAGTGGTTCAGAGCGTGTATCAAACTGCCAAAGTCACACCCCCCAGTGGTGAACCACAGAAATTTTGAAACTCTTATGACGTAATGAAGCTTCGTTTACTGAAATCACGTGACTTTGGCAGTTTGATACGCGCTACGAACCACTGATTCGAAACAAAAGATTCGTAAAGCTTCGAAGCTTCATGAAGCAGTGTTTTGAAATCGCTAGGTATTGTTGAATAAAGTCGTTTTTTTGTTTTTTTTTGGTGCACAAAAAGTATTCTCGTCGCTTCATAACATTAAGGTTGGACCGCTGTAGTCACATGAACTGTTTTAAATACATCTTTAGTAGCTTTCTGGGCATTGAAAGTGTTAATTGTCTTGCTGGTGATGCAGGCCTCACTGAGCCATCGGATTTTATCAAAAATAATATACTTAATTTGTGTTCCGAAGATGAACAAAGGTCTTACGGGTGTGGAACAACTTGAGGGTGAGTATTTAATGACGGCATTTTCATTTTTGGGTGACTTAACCCTTTAAAGATGGTGCTGAAAGCAAAAGCTTGTATTATCATTTCATCTGCATCCATTGCAAATCGTGCTGTTTTTCCTGATTTTCTGACTTTTCCGGGTCAGTACGTCTACCTTGGGTTGTTTTGCCAAGTGTATGTAAATGCAGATAACAGATAAATGCAGAAGTTTATGTTGCAAGTCACAGATTGGACTGATGAAACCGGCAATGATTATTAAATCATGAATTTGATGTAAACAGTAAGTCTACATAATATAGTTTATATCACAATTCTGAGGGGGGAAAAAGTCAGAATTGTGGGATATAAACTTGCAATTCTGAAGGAAAAAGACAGAATAATGAGTATATCTCACAATTAATTTTTTTTCCTTCTAAGAATTGTGAGATATAAACTCAAAATGATCTTTTTTTAAATCTTTTATACTGTGACTTCCATAGACTGCTACTGCAGAACTGTCTTTTCTGCCACTAGGTAGGCTCCGCCAACAACAAAAAATGTCATCGTTGTTTGCAAACACAAATTAGGTCTATAGTCAACGAACTGGAATTGGGCATCAAGACCAGCAGACTTAAGAGCCACATGATTATATGAACCATAAAGCACACTTTCATTCCAATGCACAAACCAGCACAAATGTGATAAAGATGTTTCTCAGCATTATCCTAAATTATTTAACATCCAGGCAGCACGGCAACCATCAAACTGATGCAACGTGTTGAGTCTGTTGGGAAGAGTTTTCGGTGAGAATGTGGTCTGTCTATCAATCTTGGCTTTCGTTTGGAAATGCAGCATGAGACCAATGAGTGTTAAACCCTAATCGTGTTTCCTACGGCTAGAATAACTAATATCTCCACATCTTTTTTTCCTTTTCTGTGATCCAAAGGCCTTGCGGCTCCTTAAGGGGCCGTTAAAACCTAATAAGATCTTTTTTGTCCTGTGTGCTAGAAGCAACTCTCATCGGTTTGGCCCTAACATGGAGACATTTGCTATTTTTCGCCCCTGAAATGAGTCGATTAAAGTTTTAACAGCACTTTATGCATTCGTGACTGTCAGGTGGAGCGACATCTTGTCTGTGTCCCACCTTTCCACTTTCTTCGGCCCACCCGTTCCTGCTCCCACGTCTTCTAGCTGTAAAAAACAACACTCTGTGTCTTGGAACCACAGTGGAATGTCAACGAGTGATGAGTCACTTTGCACCCGAGCACATTTAATGATGCGACCCGAAGCGGGGCAGCTAGACACACTGCAAAAGTCCCTTCTGCCTTTTATTTCTTTCTCTGCTTCTCCCTGTTTTTTTAGGTCAGTCTCCTGTTCCCTTTCTTCCATTTCTGTCCGTCTTTCTCCTCAGTCAGTGAGTGATTCGTAACTGTAGATTTGTCTCTAAATTATTTAACTAGTTCAGCTTTTTAAGTTTTTATCCACTTTTCTTTAGGAATTTATGTATTTTAATCAGATCTGGGCACAAATGGGATAGTGCCACTGTTTCTGTCGAATATGGGTAAGCTTAAAAGTTATCTTCCATCAGAGCATAGAACAGAACATCTTTAATTTAATTTTATTATTTAATTGTATTTAATTTTATGATTTTTAAAGTCACTATATTATCAAAATGTACATAATTGCTTTTTAAAATACACATTCTTGGTCCTATTCTATTCAAATTTCATCATAATGTAACTACTTTTGGCTCTGTAATGATTTTACTTTTTGGCTGACATTACCTCAGCCATGTGGATTACTTGTTAATGTGTTAACCAGTAACAAAATGGCTATTTTGTTATTTGTTTTAGGCTACTGTTGTAGGTAATCCATTGTTTAACACAATAATTTAATGCTGATATTAATTTTATAAAGGTTATGGCAGTAATAGTAAATAAGGATAGATTTTATACAAGTGCAAACTTGCATTCAGGTGCACACTTGCGCATGTAAAATTTATCATGCTCAAAAAAACATGACTAAATTTTGGACTTTAAGATGCCATCAACTAATTTTTCAAAGAAAGCAAGCGGAATGTGGATGAACGGCCCCAATTTAGGTGTTTTGTTTCTCAAAGACAAAAATATTCTCCCATTCCTTTTGCTTTAATTAGATCTGTCCGAGACACAAAGCAAAAATCTGATGAAGTGCCTGACGTTCGCTTTAAGCCTGAAGCGCAAAAGAATAATTACCTGGCCTACTTTGCTCAAACCTATGTTCCTTCTCAGTGCTCTGTGAGCATTTTGCATGCTGTAAACGCTTCACTTATTTTTAAGCGCTGCCAAGCATTCTGACAAAACAATTCAACGTCTGCTCCACTTCATCTTTGCGCCTCTCCAGAGGTGAGGGAGCCTGCATGGATACTTCACATGCTCTCATTGTGCCGCTTCTTGGCGTGGAGCAGCAACGCAGCGGATATCATGAGTGCCTGAAAGTGGAGACAAGAGGCAAACCTCTTCATTACAGTGAGTTTTGGCCATCATCATTTAAACCACATGGCACAATTGAGAGCCTTCTGTGCTCTGTGAAAACAAACAAAACAAAGCTGTCACATACCACACCTGAAACTCTTGGCTTTCATTGTAAAAGTGCTTAGTGTCCCTAATGTGACGGCCATTATGCTTGACTGAAATACATTTCTGAAATTTTAGTGAAATATACCATACAAGCTGATGTAATATGCCATATAAGCTTATGTGCTTGCATCATATAAGCTGATAAAAAAAATCTATCTATCTATCTGTCGTTCTATTATTCTATCTATCATTCTATCTATTGTACTACAAGTAATTTTGCAACTACATGTCAACTAACTATCATTAGAGTATTAGTAGACTGTAGTAGACTTAGGTTAGGTTAGGTTTAGTAGAATAAGTTGACATGTAGTTGCAAAGTTACTTGTAGTTAGTAGAATGTCTAAAGTGGACCATCAAAATAAAGTGTTATCTCTATTTTCCATCCATCCATATTTTAGAAATCTGAAAAGTCAGGTAAATTGCAGCCAATTTAATTTATCGTTAACAATATTACTTGATTAATTTATTACCCAAACAAGAAATAAGGCGTCACTTCTGTGTTTGGCATACTTCTATAATACTCTTTTTATTCAGTACAGATAATAGCATTTCTAGTACGCACATTTTCTGTAGGCATGGACCATTTACTACACTTTCAAAGATGTGTTGTAAACAAAAGCCATTTTAAGTGTCGCAAATGAACCGGAAGTAACATAAGTCACAATCTCTTATTTGACTCATTATTTTTGACTCATAATGTAGTGAGGTCATGTGACAGCAATGTTTAAAATGTTTAGCATCATAATGCTTTCATTTCACATTCTATATATATATATATATATATATATATATATATATATATAAACTATTCCAGTCCTAACACAGCCAGTCACCCCAAAAACACTCGACACAATCAGCAGTGAAAACACTCTGGAGGCAGGTTTCCAAACATGTGCTAGGAAGATGAAGTCCATTATTTCCCATCCTTTTACTCAGTTTATCATTGTTTAAATCACCTACGCATACCAAAGAGGAAGCTGTGCAGGGTCTCACTGAAATTGTAGGATTCACACCATAGGCATCATTTCAGAAGACTTTTTAAAGCTTTTGTTCCTCCATTTGGGGAGGATTCAAAGTTTTCGTGACAGGCCAGCTTTAAGGGACGCTGTCTGGCTGGCTTCTCAGTAAACTGATTCCTCTTGGCAGCTGGGAGAACATCAGTGCCAGCGCAGACAATGCCGTACAGATCATCAAGTGCTGCCGTGGAGATAGCAGGAGCTCGATCAGTTACTGTGGTTACCAGATTCGCTCAGCCAGAGGGTGTATTTAAGAATGAGTGTGTCGGTTCACGAGAGGGACATGTCAGCAGAGAGGATCCCTACATGTTGGCATATCATTTGTGAGATTGCCTGACAGCCTGCATGATAAATATGAATTTGCTGAAGAATGTGCAAACCAGGACAACGAATAGAATATAAAACAGGTGAATATTTTACATATCTTCAGGCTCATATACTGTATATTCATATTAATTTCATAAACCTTTATATACAGGAGACATAAAATTATTTGCACCCTCAAGTCATGTTTAAAAATATATGCATCTCATTGCATTCGAAACAAAAATAAATAAGTGGTGTCTGCAAACAAATGATGCCAAAACTTTTATTGAAAATGAATGAAAATTGGCTTAATATTTTGTTTATAATGCACAGATATTCAAAAATTGTCTTATGTGTCGATAAGATACGTATGTGTGTGTGTGTGTGTGTGTGTGTGTGTGTGTGTGTGTATATATATATATATATATGCTAATATGTTTTACAAGAAAATACTATTTTAGTCTTTCTAAAATGAAATTTCACATTTAATTCTATGTTACTTGCCATTACTTTGTAAACATTTGTGAAATTTGCTATGGGTGAAAATTGTTTCAAAGTAAATCCTACACCTTTTTCACCTTTTCTTCAGTAATGGGCTTTAAATTTTATTATATTTGGGGTGTGTGATGCATGACTTTGTTACATTCTTTGAGACGCAGTGTAAACGCTAGTCCTTAATTTTGCCATTTTGCCATACTTCCAGGGAGATGCACACTGCGATTTCTTAACAGTGCTACATGTTCTCAAGTGGACTGAGAAGACTATATAGGCTATTGCAACTCCAATGTTAATTTAGCCTCATGTGTATCCCACTGAAATATTTTTGTTTTTTTCTTAGCAGTCTGACATTGATTCTCGTGCAATAGCTCCATAAAGTTTGCACCATCCATTCTTCCTTCGACTTTAACAAGATGTCCAGTCCCTGCTGATGAAAAGCCGCCCCACAGCAGGATGCTAACAGCTCCATACTTCACTGTGCGTATGCTGTTCTTCTGAGGTGTGGGCAGCACTGCACATATAGCTTTGAATTTGTGGCTAAAATAAGCTCTATCTTGGTGCTCTATCTGGCCACAGAATCTTTTCCCACTCTGCAGCAGGTCACTGTTGTTCTTATGGGTAAACTCTAGAGGTGCTTTTTACACCATTACTTTTGAGTAATGGCTTCTTTTGTGTCCCTCATATAGAGCTGTATTATACAGAAAACTGTACTGTATATGGTTGACTGGTCCACAGTTACTAGACTTTGTAGCTCCTTCAAAGTCATCCTTGGCCTCTCTGAAGCTTCTCTCACACGTCTGCTTTTTATTCGCTCAGTGAGTTTTGGGGGACAACCAAAAATATGATTGTTTTGATGTAGCATACGTAGCATGTGTGCGTGCGGGTGTGTGCGCGTGTGTGTGTGTGATAACCAAATAAATCCTTTAATATATTACAGAAAACTGAATTTAAAGGATTCGTAATATGGTACATTAAGGCTTTGAATGTTCCTGCAAGGCATTCTGCAATATAAATAAATAGTAGCATATAAAAGAAGCTTTGGGTTGTCTGAAAGAAAATGCTGAATTTAACTGAAAATATTCTCTGCTGATAACACTTGATTTGAGGCCATGGGTGCAAGAAGAAGTGGAACAGGTTGCTGCCAAGTGAAAAAGTAAAAAGACTTCAAAGACTTGTGAAAATGATACCCAGAAGTGCTATATCACGGTAAAAGCAATTTAGTAAGGGATAGGACATACTTACAGCCCATCTGCCAGCAGCTGCTGAGTAAATAGAGAGTCTCAAACAAGTCTTTGAATTTTGACCCTTTTCTTCCTTCTTGACTATTTGGAGGAACAGTAAGAGCACTTTGTGGAGAAACCTGCTTAAAATATCTAAAAATAATGCTCTATACAGTATCTAAAGAGTTGCAGGTGGCAACATTTTAACTCTGCCACTCTTAAAAATAAAGCTTCTTCAAAGGTTCTTTGATTCACCCATTTTTATCTCTTTAAAGATTAAGAAAGGCTGTGGTTGTGATTGGAACTTTTGAGAGTTGAGAGTGAGAGTTTGTCAAATTCACTTCTTAACTTTGACTTTGTCAGCCAAACAACCTCCAGTGAGAAGAATGTGAATGCGAAATGCTAACGGCTTGTCATTATAGACCCTACAGCATAATGGAAAATGCAAATGCAAAAGGAAGGAACGAAAAGAGAATGAGACTAAAAGATGGACCGAGAAAGACAAGCAGACCAAAGAAGAGTAATAGATATGCGAGAAAAAAAAAAAGAAAAAAAAACGAGGGATGAGAGACATAGGCTGATGGGACGGTGAATCGATATCGCATGTTCGGTAAAACATTCCCTACACAGATAAATCAGGATCTGAGATTATACCAAGAGCAGAGAGCAGAAGCTTTTCATCAATTGCAGATCAGGAGCTGGTATTGATCTCCACGGCTGTGCCGCATGTTTGACACCGGCTGCATCTCTCTGCCTCATGCAATTCATTTAGCGTTCCCTGCATCCCGCTCAGCTGATTGAAAATGCGTTAAATAAAAGATTGAAGGAGAGACGGCTGATTTAGTTATTTTCTGCCAATGGCATTTGAAGCCGCCAAGCCTTTTGCCAATCAGGTTTTGATTAAGGATTGTTTAAGCAAATGCAAGAGACTAAATGTCCTTATTAGAGCTAAGCCGCATGCGTCCATCACATCAAAGACTCAACAATGAGCTTTCACGCTGAGCAGAGAAAGGGCCAATTGTCGTTCAGTTTGATTAAATGATCAATGCTTTCAAACCTGCATAGTATATACTGCACGGCTGAGGGTGTATTTATGCCGGACCCCGTGACAGTTCAAACTGCCAGTCCTAATTACGACATAGGTGGACATCTCTGTCCGAAGCAGTTTACTTGACACTCAGATCACATTGCACGCCTGTCATGTCAGATTTGTCCACTAGTCAGAGTAGTGACAGTGTAGTCAGGGTCAAGACCGAGTCAATGCACAACATCCTGTCACTATTAGGCACAACAGGAGTGATGAATGAATAACAGCCTATTTTCAATGCAGCTTTGATTGAAGCATAGATGTTTACTCATTCCCTTTGGTTTGCATTTACATTACTTTAAGCATATCAGAGTGCAGTATTTATTTATTTACGTACATTTTTATATTTTATAATATAGTGTACATTTTAAAATAAAAACTTATATATATAATATCTAGTAACAAAGGAATGTTGAGTCCCTCCTTTGAAACTCATTGTATTTTGTACAGTATTAGAGAGAGAGAGAGAGAGAGAGAGAGAGAGAGAGAGATCGCCTGAGCGAGCATTACCTGTGTCTGATATAACATTCATTCTTCAGGTCGATGTCCATAATATTATATCGATTATAAAAATCAGTTTGAATGTCCGCTGAGGAAAGCGATCTTTGTATTTGTCCCTTTTATAGTTAAGGGAATTTTCCATAACAGCACTAAAACTACATTCTTTTGTCTATAAAAGTCCTTTTCAATTTAAAAGTCTCCTGCGACTGACTCATGCACTCATAAAGTTTGCCGCCATCTAATGGCGTATTAATGTAACTTTCACTCAATCCATATTACGCACTAATGGACCCTTTCTCAATAGCAAATACAACACATTATTTATATAAAAATTGAGTCAAACATACAAAAGCAGTGCTCTACAGGATGCAAGTTAAATATAGCCTTAATATTAAATTATTAATTTTAACATAGCCCGTTTTGATTTGCTCAGGAACTAGTAATAGATTATTAATACCAAAGATTGCCCGTTTTATGTACCCAAAATGAATAATATCTCATGTTTAACCACTATAAGAGCCAGCGGCAAATCCCCGAAGCACTGGCCGAGATTAAGCTGTTCTTGGCGGGTACATGAGCACTGAACGGCCGCTGACGGCCTGGAGCTCGCATCTCTGAAAACATCTAAATGAACTGTAAAATAGGCCCTATGATTAAATATAAGTCACATAATGCAGGCCTATACAACTATATTTTCATCTAAAAACTCTTTAAACTACAGTTTGTGGTACAAATGTAAAAAATACGGCGGATTCGCTCGGCCGCCATGACAGTCGCTTCAAGCGGAGTGATACAAACGTTGAAAAGGTAGGAGTGCTGTTATCACTAAAATATCGCCCGGCTCTCAGCCAATCAGATTCGAGAGCCAGAAAGATCTGTTGTATAAATATGTATCTTTACAAGCAATATATAGATCATATATTCATTATATTATAATGTAATTTAATATTTGTTCAAAATAATGAAGTAAAAAAAAGTTTGTTTATTCTTCATTATATTAAACAAATATTAGTTACACTTTATTTTGATGGTCCACTTTAGACCATCTAACTATAAGTATAACTATAAGTAACTTTGGAACTACATGTCATCTAACCCTCATAAGAGTATTAGTAGACTGTTAGGTTGATTTGGGCTTTGGATATTTTTCCCATGTCTGCTGTCTTTGACATCACAGCTCTGGATAGTCGTTTGTAAATTGTTTGGGTCTGTGTGTGATACTATCAGCTAATCAGTGTTGTCATGACATCATTTTCCTGCAGCTACAGAGTAATTAGTCACATGGAATTTACGAGTTAGCTGATTGGCTCAGAAACAGAATCCATAACTGAACTCAATGCCCATGGGCTAAGATTGCATTGTTCAGATTGTGTACTGCCATTAGGATGAATGGTAATAACTGTCTACTCCTGGTATTATAGACCTCCTTTCTGGTATTTATGTGTTTTAAAGTCTACTAAACTGTGAGTTCTTTTACCCACAGTTGGTAATGGAAGGTTTTCTATAGAATTCTTAGGCCGCTGCAGCATAATTACTGGACAAGAGAAGAGAGTGAATGTGAGAGTAAGGGAAGCTACTGCTATAGTCTAAATTGAATATTGAACACAAGTCCTTCTATAAGGCCAGAGGAATGGAAAGGTATGTGTCTGACATCCTTTAATGCGGCGTTTCAAATTCCAATTCTGCAGCAGCGACTGTTTCATTTTTAAACTCTCTTATATATCACCTGCCCTTCCCTTGGCATATATACAGACATACATGCGCAATAACAGCCGTGGAGCCTCGCGAAGAGACCCATGAAACCTCTGGTGTTTTATGATTGTTTTAAAATACACCATTTCCCCTCACTTTTGCTTATCGTTGGTGCACAGAGGCTTATTTTATGGAATTGAGTCCCAGATCCGCCATGTTCCAGGATGTCTCACGAGGCGCTGCGCTTTACATTGTTTGCCTGGAGTACCGTTTTCAAGATATTCCTTCCTGCTAGATATTCCAATTTACAGAAAAGGGGACCCGAGGGCTCCATATTCTCTTTGCTTGTGAAAAGATAGTAACTCTGTTGCATTTTTAACCAGCCAGTGGAGCAAATATCTGCATAACCGCAAACTTGGAGTGTTGCTTTCAAGTGGCTGGCAAACAATGAAAGTCTTTCAAGGTACCGGCTCTTTGTTGGTGAATGGTACAGAATCGGCCTAATTCAAACTTTGCAGAAAAGAAGCTTTGGAAAATAAGACGAGAATAATAACCAACTCTTTTTCCATGAAAAAGACCCATTTGGTATGTTTACATGCACTCATTTTTGTCAATCTGAATGATTCCGATCAGATTACAGATTCTGAAAGTTCTGTTTCAGTGAACCCTGAATTTCGCAATTCGATATACATAAACATTTACATGTATTCCAAACAAAACTTTAGCGCATGTGCGGTCGCCACGTTCAGAACGAGAAAGTCACTGTGATAATGTTACTGGAGCTATTGTGAGTATTTATTTATTTTGTCATTTTTTAAATTTTAAAATATATAGTTTAAATTTTAAAAACGTTGCCAACGAATTAACAATATTATACATATTTTTCTCTGCATGTCATGTGCGGAGCTCCGTAGATTTCTGTTATTATGCCATATTCTGCAGCAAAATACACCAAATTAATTCAGTGGTAAATTTAAAATAATTAACATTTTGTGAAATATCACCAGTATTATAGAAAACAGACATGAACGGTTTTGTTGCACTGTGAGAATTTAATTATTTGTTGTTTTTGCCTTGATGACGTATCTAAAAATAAAGTTGACATTTATGTACCGTATTGTTCCGAATATAAGACAATGTTTTTTTTTCTTAGAAGTACAACTGAAAAACGGGTTTGTCTTATACTCAGGGCCTAGACTTTTATGTCAGTAATACACCTGCAACAATAGGTGGCGCTAATTACTCGTAAAACGAGTGTGCCAAGAAATACGGTGTGTCAGAGTGTAATGTTACAAGATTGTGAGCGCAAAAAGATCAACTTAAAAACGTACGTGATAAGATTTCACTTCTACTGTTAATAAAATTTTTGCAGGCTATTTTCATTAAAAGGTTATTTTTATGGTTTGCCAAAAAGTGTTTATTTTTTGATCGTTGGTATATTTTTATTTTTTATTTTTTATTTTTATAGTTTTTTTTCTCAAAACACGACTTTATTCTCGAAATTTAATATTTTATTCTCTTCATTGTATTTCGACTTTTTTTCTCAAAATTTAAGGAGTTTAATATCACATTATAATGACTTTAATCTCAAGATGGTTTTATTTTTTGTTATTACTTGACCCTAATCCTCTTCCGTACATTTTACCAGTATTTACCATACTTTCAAAACAAAAATTGAAATATTAAAAATATGCAATATGAAAATTATTTTTAAATAAAAGCATTTTCTATTATAAAAATTGTATGTATCCACTGAAAAATGACTGTAAAAACCTAAACAAATGTACACAGTAAAATACCGTTTTCCATTGAAACAAAAATATATCATAAAAACAATGCATTCTGGATAATATTTAGTTTTAAAAAAAAGAGGTCTATAGGCTACTTTCTTGAAAACGACAAATAATATTACCCAAAATGCATTGTAATATACAGAAGTAATATACTGTAAAAACAGTGCATTCTGGGTAATATTTGTAGTTTTTTTTTTTTTTTTTTTAAAGAGACCTATAGGCTACTTTCTTGAAAACGACTAATAATATTACCCAAAATACACTGTAATATACAGAAGCAATATATTGAACATAAAAACAATAAAATTATAAAAACAATGCATTCTGGGTAATATTTGTCATTTTCAAAAACGACTAATAATATTACCCAGAATGCATTGTTTTTACAGTATATTACTGTTTCAATGGCGGTATTTTAAATGAGGTATTTTACTGTGTACATTTTTTATTTTTTTTTACAGTTATTTTTAGAGTGTAAAATACAAGATTTGGTCTACAAAAAGCCTTTTTCCAAAAGGTACATCTTGAAAAAGTGGGGGTCGTCTTATCATCAGGGTCGTCTTATATTCTGAACAATACAGTATTTTCATTCTGACCAAAATTTCATTCAGATTGAGCTAAATCGGATCGATTGAGATGTTTACATGAAGCCTATTCAATCTGATTTAGCCATTAATCCAGTTACTAATGGATTATTTAGGTGCATGTAAATGTAGTTAGTTTGAACGCAAAGCCTCAGCTAATGTCATCTGTGCTGGTTGCCCCTGCCGGTCTGCTGTCTAATGAGGCTGCTGATAAATCGTAGCGAACTCTAATATTTCTTGCAGAGACATAGCTCTGAAAGCTATAAATAACCGGCAGTCGCATTAGCTGCCACGTCAACCCCCCCAAAAATCTATTATGATCCAAGGCCATCAGCAGAGGTAGCTGATTTGAGTCTCGTACTTGTTCCACCTCGTCCATCCATCTTCCCCCCCCCCCCCATCCCCCCCCCCCCCACCCCAATGGTTGTCTTATCGGGACCTGTTGAGGCGCGGTGGTTGTCTTTGCGGTGCTTTTCTGTGATGGGAGATTGAAAGCCATCATCCCTAAGAACTGCACAGGAGGGTTTCTCTTTGTGGAAGGTCATTAGCTGGCCGGCTGGAAATCACAGTTCCTGAGGTGGCACCCCGGGCTGTGATTCCACATCTTTTATTCCTGGTCTCTCGAGAGGCGTGTGTTTTTGATATTCTGAAGCTCTGTCTCCACTCTTCTACTGTCCTAATCCCTGTCAAGAGCCTCCCTGGTCTCTAGTCAATAAAGGGCTTGTGGACCGCATTTTCTCCACCATTTGGTCTGATCATAGGGAGAGTGAGCGGTAAGTGCCTGTCCATTGGCAGGTATGTTCGCATGCAGCCGACGGCCACCGCTGTGCTTTAGTCCACTGAGATGTGCCTGACTCATCCCTGTGATCTCCATGGATATTGGCTGTTGGAAAGGGCAATGTCAAGTCCCAAATTTCTCCAAGGTGCCTCATTCTATACTTTTATTTATTTATTTAAGCATTTATGCATTTAAGAATTTGTCTAAAGTAGACTTGTGCCGATATTCGTTAATGCGATATATCACGATAATGATTATGCACGATATTGTTATCGTGGGCACTTCAAAATACCATAAATAACAATTTATTACCAATTATTAAAATATTTATAATGCATTTAAGAATACTTTCCCCATCAACCGTATAAAATGCACAACACCGCTGTATTCTGCGACAAAGGGACACGCGCTCAGATGTAAACAAGCCCAACCTGCATGAGAAGCACATGGCGGAAAGGAGACGCGCTGAATGAAAGTGCACGTTCACTCTCTGACAGCAGAGGGCGCTGATGGAACAGCAGAATGCAGCGGTTACCCCGGAAACCCCGCAAACAAAGCTCTAGTTAAGTTTTTAAAATGCTTCAAACAGGCATTCATTTTTTTGTAATCTCAGTGTTGTTCATCACAGCACCAAATACTTAATACTTAAAGACTTAATAGGCTATTTATTTTCAAACTTAAACATTTTTATATTTTAATTTGGACTACAACATGCCCTAATGATTAGAAATGTTCTGATTATTTGTTATTGTTCAGTAAAACTTTGAGACATATGAATATGTTAATTCATTATTACCAAACTGACCATGAAAAATACTTATAAAGCATTAATTATTCTTAGTTACTGTTTAATAACATTACTAAAATCAAAAGAACTTATTTAATGGACCTGAGATAAAACTAACTATGATCAGTTGTATTTCTTAACTAACATTAACAAAAAATAATACTTTCTTTAACAAATGTAGCTTATTGCTCAATCTTAGTTAATGCATTAAATAATGAGACCTTATTGTAAAGTGTTACCTGCTGTTCTTTATAGCCTTATTCTTTTGCACTTCAATCTGTTTGAAAATTGTATTTTTTGTGTGTATTGTATTTAAACATTCAGAGGTTTTTTATTACAAAAAGAGTTCTTAAACCTGTTATACTATGACAACACTTTTTTGCAACTTATTTCAATATCGTGATAATACCGTATATCGTAATAAAAGCTTCAGCAATTAATCGCAACATGAAAATTTGATACCGTCACATGCCTAGTCTAAAGTAGATGTCTACTGATAATGTATAGTGGTGGCTCTGTAACAATGCACTGAAAGATGTCTAAAATATAGACAAACAATAATGAATAATGCACAGCTTTGAATTTCAGTCGTGTACTCATTATATGTAATCTCTGGTATTCACAATAAAGACATTTTTTATTGTTTTTATCAGTGTTATTTTAGGTTTATTATTTTGAATTAGCTTTTATTTTTATATTTTTAGTTTTAATGTTAATTTTAGTTACATTTTTAGTAATTTCTCTGTGCTTTTGTCATTTTATTGTTTATTTATTTATTTTTTAAATATTGCTTTTTAGGTTTTTTTTTTTTTTTTTTCCAGATTTAGTTTTAGTTAGACTTAGTTTTTATTTATTTTCAGTTATTAATTTCAGTGCTTCAACTTAAACTTATTTCATCTTATTGCAAAGGCAACATTTCTAGTTCAAGTTTATATATTTTTTTTTTTTTTTTTTTCCAAGTTTATATTTATATTTTACTTTATTTCAATTAACGGGAATGTTTTTAATAGTTTTTTTATTAAATGTTGAAACATGTTTAAATATAAATAATGTTTGAACATTTGGTTTATATTTTTACCTTTCTCTCAACAAAATGTTATTTTTGTAGACTAATATTAGATGACATTTTTGTCAGAGTAACACTGACATGATGAAATGTTATGAAAACAAAAACTATGCCTGAAACAAAAAACAATGGAAAAGGGAAAAAAAAAAAAAAAATGTGAAGAAAGTATTATGAATCAGGACTGAGGGTCAATCATTTATGACAATTTTTATTTTAGGGTGAACTATCACTTTAGGAACAGACGTGTGTAATGTTAATTAGCTCTGGCATGATTGGCTGTCATCTTTGCATATGAAATGAGAAGTGCACCTATCGTAACAGAACAGTGGATTTAAAGGGGTAGATCACCCAAAAATGGAAATTCTGTCATTTACTCACCCTGTATGACTTACTTTCTTCTGTGGAACTGAAAAAAAAAAAAAAAGATATTTTGAAAGATGAAAGTCAATGTTGTTTGGCCCCAAAGTTCTTCAAAATGCCATCTTTTGAGTTCACATAAAGGTGAGTAAATGATGACACAATTTTTATTTTGTGGTGAACTATCCCTTTCAGGTGTGTATAATTATGTCACTATCAATCTGATACTAGAAATTCAAAGAAATGTTTGTTTGATTGGGGATGTCTTAAAGAGAACAGCTTCTGATCAAGACATCAAACAGTGTTATGTCCTGCCAAAAACAGCTCAATACACATGGTTTGACGTGTCTATACTGAATTCACACCGTGTACACGCATTTGATCAAAGAATCATTTTAGCAGTGAGCTTTAGTGGTGTTTTGTTTATGTTTGGCAGGAACCTCCGTATCCCCGTGAGAGCCCCCGAGATAAAGATTTGTACGACAATGATAGACACTCATCCAACTGCGTAACATTAAAGTGACAGCATAAATTATGAGGCGATAAACAGGTAATTGAATTGTCTTGAGTAACAGGGATCGACAAAAGCCCCCGCTCAGATTTTTGAGAAAAGAATTTTGAATGCTTTGCTCAAGAAAACAAGAAAAAATGTGTCGGTTCAATCACGACTTTCCACAGGTTGTATTACCTGAGAATTGACATCATTTACCATCCTCATTTTATTTGAAACAATTTGGAACACAAAAGGAATTTTCTAAACGTCATTTCTGTTTTTCTCCATATAAAGAAAATGCATGATAAAAATAATTAATGCTCCCCTTCAGTGATAAATGCAAGGAACTTATTACTTTAAAATGAGTAACTTATTTAACTTAATACTTCTAGATTTGTAAATAGCTGTAGTTTTGAATAATATTATATTTTTATTTAAAAAAAAAAAAGTTTCATAGTTTATGTTGTCTCAAGTCATCAGAAAATAAGGATTTATGCTTATATTTTCCAAAACCCAACTTTTTCCAAATTTTATTTTATTTTATTTTATTTTATTTTATTTTATTTTATTTTTTTTTATTTTATTTTATTTTATTTTATTTTATTTTATTTTATTTTATTTTATTTTATTTCATGTACATTCTTTTTTTTTTTTTTTTTACTTTATTTAATTTAAATTTTAATTCTATGTAATTTTATTTTATTTTACCATTTTGATAAATTATTTTGTGTTTCAAAAGGGTGGGAAGACATCCGCCCTGAAAGACATTTGAGCAGATTTGAACCCATGATACTTATCTTACTCAAAAAGAACAAACTACTATTTCTGTCATATCTTACCTCGTCTTGATAATAATTGAGCCAGGACTGTGACTGCATGGGGCCCCCAAAAATTGGTGCGTGACCCTGATGATAAACGTGTAGATTCGTATGAAATCGTGTCATGGAGGTGAACACAATTTTGCGTGCATCCAAAAGTAGTTGCTGGTATAGATTAAAAAACTGTATGGCTCTAGTAATATTCAGTCATTATTGGACGTTCCTCATGTTTAGGGGGCAGATTTTTGAGTCAATATATTCCAAAAGCTTGTTCGGGTAACTCTTGAGCACATTTGATTTGAAATCTGTTGTTGCTGATTGGCATGGCGCTTCTCCACCGAGACGTAATGGGAGCAAGGGAGAGCCAAGGCTAAGAGGCTAATTGGTTGTTCTCAAGTGATTGATGTCAACGTTGCTCGGCAATGCCAAATTAGCAGAGCCCAAGGTGAGCCGAGTGCAGGCAAGGACCCACGAACAGGCAAATAATGGCCTTGATGCTCATAAAAATGTGCACAGACACCAGATGCCACTCAAAGGGCTGTCAGATTCCCCTTTGCTGATTGATGGCAAAGAGAGAACTTTCGATTTGGGCACGGGGGCTCTCGGCGGGCTGGATTGATTTCATCGTGGGGAGACAGGTGGCCTCTCCGAACACACTTTAATCAGAAAACCCTCAGGTGGGGCTCAAGTCTGCTCGGTTAAGTTGCTTCGCCACTGACTTTCCTTCCAAAAAAACAAGGGGGGACCTTGAGCTGCAGTTGCCACCCCATATTTCCTGGCATAGTGTCCTGTAGCAGCTGTCATTCAAGCCCCCCTCTGAATTATTGGAAAACTCTTTATCTTTATTATCCATGTCAACCCGGCAGTCGCAGGCCGCAACAGAGGGAAATTTGCACCAAAGCATATGTGCAGATGTGTCATTTACAGACATAAAAACAACATGAATTGTAGTTTTTCACTTAACTTTTCTGTTGAAATGGAAAGAATAAGATGCGCCGTTGACTAGATATTATACTGTTTTTTCAAGCGAGATTATACTAGTGCTAAAGGAGAGGGAGTAGTATGAGACTGCCAAACATCCAAACTCGCAAGTAACAAATTCCCAGTAGGACACGAAGGCAGCATTAAATGTAACCTCGCAGATTGTCAACCCGCTTTGAATTGTTACAGTGTCGGTAGTATATGTAAATTAACAATAATTACTCATTTTCCGTGTTACCTGGGCCGAGAAATTCACTTTATTTGTCAGCAAAAGTTTGACATCTCCTCATGAAAACTACAGATTATACTTCCGTATTTTTGTATCCCCACCCACAGACAGTCGGATCAACAGAGCGTTATTAACAGAACAGTTATTGTAAGCGTGGTTTATCACTGAAAATTGTATTGTACTATGTCTACTCATTAAACAACAGCATAATGGTAAAAAATTAAATACTATGGCAACAGCTTTCTTGCCTGTATGCGACGGCAGTTTCTTTCAGTTTTTCCTTTCCGTTCATGGTCATCCAGCTTGAAATGTTGAGTACAAACACAGAGGTTTTTCAGATTTTCCGCCACAATATTATCTCCACATTTATGATCCTTTGCAGCCTTTAGTTACTGCATACAATATGCTGGATCCTTCACTGGAATCTGAAAATAACTCACTCCCGCTAAACGGTTACTCTGAATTCTTGCACCTGGGAACAATACATGTAGACACTTTGATGACTAAAAGTTTGTTAAGAAGTATTTCCTACTAAAGCAAGGTGGTATTTGACTGGTAAGCGCATCCATAGCAGACTGGTGGGAGTGGCCTTGGACGGCAACATGCATAGTGCATTATGGGTGTTGAAGTTGTCCTACCTATTTGACATAAGGGAAGACAGTCTTCTCTAGTCAGTTAGCACCCATTTCAACAATTTTCAAATTTCTACTGTATAGACAGCCAGGTTTTATTAAAAGCCCATTATGCCAACAGTGAAATACCCCTTTAAAGGTGCAGTGTGTAAATTTTAGCGGCATCTAGTGGTGAGGTTGCGAAATGCAAAAGAGAGAAGCTATGGTGGCCAACACAGGACAAAAATATCATCATCTGAGACAGAAGAGAGAAGCCAGTCAAGCAAACGTGCTCTGTAGAGCAGTTTGTCCGTTTAGGGCTACTGTAGAAACATGCCGGCGCAAAATGGTGACTTAACATGATCCGCAGTGTGGCTCATGCTAAGGTAATAAAAACATAATGGTTCATTATGTAAGGTCTTTATACACCACTGAAAACATAGTTATGTATATTATATTGCATTTCTGTCAATAGATCCTCCTAAAATTTACACATTGCACCTTTATTACAGTAAGTTGAAAGTTTTGACAGCTGAGCTGAATCTGTTTGGCAATAACCACATAAACAGGCTAAATAGCATTTTTAAAAAAGCACATAAAATACAAATAGAATTAAATGTGGAACGTTGCAAAGCTGCTATACAAGAAAACTTGATAGATGTGCGGCCCTTTTTCCCCTTTTTTCTCTTTTACCACTGTAGATCTCACAGTATTACAACTTGTGATGGAGTAGGGGAAAACTGCGATTCGGAGCGCTGCACATCTGTCGCACACAGCTTTCTGGTTTTCCCTCTGAGTGGCGAAATGAAGGCGCAAATGTGAAAAGCAACAGGAACTGAAGTCTTTTGCCAGGAGAGAAAGAATAAACTGGCTCGTATTTCTCATTAGAAATTGAAGAACAAATGTTCCAGTGTTTGTTTAATAAATTATGAAAGGAGAGGGTCCGCTGAGGCTCAAAAGCTATGAAAAAAATGTGTGAAATTAATCTAACTAACTGAACTTAATTGAATAGCCTGGAGTACCTGCGCTAAATCCAAGGAATCCGATAATTCCCTTGTGGCACAACTCTGTGTTAGGAAACATGAGCTTTGTGGCATCAACATTTTTTTAGATAATTGCCTGATCATATATATATAGATACACACTGATCAGGCATAACATTATGACCACCTTCCTAATATTGTGTTGGTCCCACTTTTGCTGCCAAAACAGCCCTGACCCGTCGAGGCATGGACTCCACTAGACCCCTGAAGGTGTGCTGTGGTATCTGGCACCAAGATGTTAGCAGCAGATCCTTTAAGTCCTGTAAGTTGCGAGGTGGAGCCTCCATGGATCGGACTTGTTTGTTCAGCACATCCCACAGATGCTCGATTGGATTGAGATCTGGGGAATTTGGAGGCCAAGTCAACACCTCAAACTTGTTGTTGTGCTCCTCAAACCATTCCTGAAACATTTTCGCATTATCCTGCTGAAAGAGGCCACAGCCACCAGGGAATACTGTTTCCATGAAAGGGTGTACGTGGTCTGCAACAATGCTTAGGTAGGTGGAACGTGTCAAAGTAACATCCACATGGATGGCAGGACCCAAGGTTTCCCAGCAGAACATTGCCCAAAGCATCACACTGCCTCCGCCGACTTGCCTTCTTCCCATAGTGCATCCTGGTGCCATGTGTTCCCCAGGTAAGCGACGTACACGCACCCGACCATCCACGTGATGTAAAAGAAAACGTGATTCATCAGACCAGGGCACCTGTTGGTGCTTTCAGCGGTGGACAGGGGTCAGCATAGGCACCCTGACTGGTCTGCAGCAACAAACTGTGATGCACTGTGTATTCTGACACCTTTCTATCAGAACCAGCATTAACTTCTTGAGCAATTTGACCTACAGTAGCTCGTCTGTTGGATCGGACCGCACGGGCCAGCCATCGATGATCCTTGGCCGCCCATGACCCTGTCGCCGGTTCACCACTGTTCCTTCCTTGGATCACTTTTGATAGATACTGACCACTGCAGACCGGGAACACCCCACAAGAGCTGCAGTTTTGGAGATGCTCTGACCCAGTCGTCTAGCCATCACAATTTGGTCCTTGTCAAACTCGCTCAAATCCTTACTCTTGCCAATTTTTCCTGCTTTTAACACATCAACTTTGAGGACAAAATGTTCACTTGCTGCCTAATATATCCACCCACTAACAGGTGCCGTGATGAAGAGATAATCAGTGTTATTCACTTCATAATGTTATGCCTGATCGGTGTATATATTTATCTGCAATACTTTCCATAAATCAGATTTTGTTTTGTTTTTAGGAAATTTGCAACTTTTTTGACTTAAAAGGTCATGAAACACCTATTTTGCATTAAAAGCATCAAAGATTCTAGCAAATGCATTACAGATCATAAAAACAATTTAATAACTTGAAGCATTAACTGAAATAAAATAATATATAAAACACTTTATCTTATTTTGTTTCAGCTAACTGTCAAAGCAACATTTCTCAGGGGGACATGGTGATGGAAAAAATATATATATACTGTATATATATGAGATGGGAGGGAAAAAAACAAAAACTTTTGTGGTCCCTCGAGAATCTCTGTGTTCGGTTATAGAACTGAATGCAGGGGAACACAAAACATTTGCGAGAGAATGCAAATGCATTGAAATATATATATATATATATATATATATATATATATATATATATATATATATATATATATATGTTTTTTTCACCATCACCATGTCCCTTTAGGGGCTCCGTAGGATTTTATTTCATATGAGGCTGTTTGTGATGTTCTGGGTGTTTCTGTATATGGAGTTCAGCATTAAATGTGAGAAGCGCAAATATGGGTAAAAAAAAAAATATGAAGACAAGATTTAAGGGCCTGCGCTGATATTGGACCCTAATGAAAGCAGTGCACTGTTACTGAGATCTGGGGTCTGCTTCGAGAATTGACTATCTGTCTGTGTGTACTAGTAATTTAGAAACCTCACCACGAGAGAGCAGTTGAGTTATAACTCTCTGTTTTGCTTTTTCTGTCTCTCTCTTTCTCCCTGTCTCTCTTCACCACACACATAAACTCTTCCTCGTCCTCCGCCTTCATTCTGTCTGGACTCTGCCTCTCTCATTAATCATGGGACACAGACACTGGCTTTGGCCCAGTCGCTGTGAAGGTCAGGCCCAGTGAATCAGCACTTGAAGTTTGCCGAGCAGTGATGGCGACACTATAGAGCAGCTCTGCGCTGTAACGGCAGCTCGCTGGACCAGCAGCCATCACACAACGGTCCACCGTAAATATGTCACACACTGGATCGAGCCCTCGTGTGCTGCCGGGTTATTGGATTGGCCCGGAGAGCACGGATGTGAAACAGAGCTCAGCTTTGTGCAAGTGTCTGGTCCTTCTTTCTTTTTTTGTTGTAGCAGTAACACTTTACAATAAGGTTCATTTGTTAACATTAGTTAATCTATTAAGTAACATGAACTAACCATGAGCAATACATTTGTTACTGTATTTACTAATCTTCGTTAACGTTAGTTAATGAAAATACAGTTGTTTGTTGTTTGTTCACGTTGGCTCACAGTGCATTAACTAATGTTAACAAGATTTTAATAATGTATTAGGATATGTTGAATTTAACATTGACAAAGATTAATAAATGCTGTATAAGTGCAGTTCATTATTAGTTAACTAATGTAGTTAACTAATGTTAACTAATGAACCTTATTGTAAAGTGTTACCAAAATAGCATTTATAAAATCTGGAATAATCTATATGTACACTGTACCCTTCAAAAGTTTGGGGTGGGTATTTTGTAATGTTTTTGAAAGTCTCTTATACTCAACAAGAAATAGTGAGTATAAGAGATACTCACACTGCATTTATTTGATCAAAAATACAGTAAAAATTGTAATATTAAATTTTCTATTGTGATATATTTCAGAATGTAATTTATTCCTGTGATGGCAAAGCTGTCATTCAGTGTCACATGATCCTTCAGAAATCATTCTAATATGATGATTTGCTGCTCGAGAAACATTTCTGATTATTATCAATGTTGAAAATGGTTGTGATGCTTTATATTTTTGTAGAAAACAGTTATGCATTTTTTTCAGGATTATTTGATGTATATAATGTAGCATTTATTTGAAATAGAAATCTTTTGTAACAATATTTATTTCTTTATTTTGTACTTTACAGTTGCTTTTGATCAATTTAATGCATCTTTGCTTAATTTCTTTAAAAAAAAATCTTACTGAACCCAAACTTTTGAACAGTTTATGCATATAAAAGTGATTATTCTTTCTGGAAATAATTTAAATATCTTTCATTATGTAATTAATAAAGCAATAAGTCACTCGAGGCCATGTGTTAAAGTGATTTTACTACAATTAAGGCGAGAAAAATGGCTTGTCCAATCAGACTTAAGAGTCAGAAATCCGAAAGTATTTGATTTATTCTTTTCTTTCTTCCTTCTAAAGGACAAAGGAAAAGCCCACATCACCACAGACATGAGAGCATGTCAGAATCCTTTAATCCACATAACCCTGATCATGTCTGCAGAGGATTTTCATTTGTCTTTAAGGCCTACATTTTGTTAACTTTAAAAAGTCATAATTGTGAGTTTATATCCCGCAATTCTGACTTTATTTCCCGCAGTTCTGACTTTATTTCTCACAATTGCAAGTTTATATCCCATAGTTCTGACTTTATTTCTCGCAATTACAAGTTTATATCCCGCGGTTCTGACTTTATTTCTCGCAATTGCGAGTTTATATCCCATAGTTCTGACTTTATTTCTCGCAATTACAAGTTTATATCCCGCGGTTCTGACTTTATTTCTCACAATTACATGTTTATATCCCGCAGTTCTGACTTTATTTCTCGCAATTGCGAGTTTATATCCCATAGTTCTGACTTTATTTCTCGCAATTACAAGTTTATATCCCGCGGTTCTGACTTTATTTCTCACAATTACATGTTTATATCCCGCAGTTCTGACTTTATTTCTCGCAATTGTGAGTTTATATCCCGCAATTCTGACTTTATTTCTCGCAATTACAAGTTTATATCCCGCAGTTCTGACTTTATTTCTCGCAATTACAAGTTTATGTCCCATAGTTCTGAATTTATTCCCCGCAATTATGAGTTTATATCCCACAATTCCGACTTTATTTTCTCTTAATTACAAGTTTATATCCCGCAGTTCTGACTTTATTTCTCGCAATTGTTTATATCCCGCAGTTCTGACTTTATTTTTCTTAATTACGAGTTTATATCCCACAATGCTGACTTTATTTTATCGCAATTACGAGTTTATATCCCACAGTTCTGACTTTATTTTTCTTAATTACGAGTTTATATCCCACAATGCTGACTTTATTTTATCGCAATTACGAGTTTATATCACGCAGTTCTGACTTTATTTCTAGCAATTGCGAGTTTATACCCCATAGTTCTGACTTTATTTCTAGCAATTGCGAGTTTATACCCCATAGTTCTGACTTTATTTCTAGCAATTGCGAGTTTATACCCCATAGTTCTGACTTTATTTCTCGCAATTACGAGTTTATATCCCATAGTTCTGACTTTATTTCTCACAATTGTTTATATCTCGCTGTTCTGATGTTATTTCTCGCAATTGCGAGTTTATACCCTGCAGTTCTGACTTTATTTCTCTTAATTACGAGTTTATATCCCGCAATTCTGACTTTATTTCTTGCAATTGTAAGTTTATATCCCGCAGTTCTGACTTTCTCTTAATTATGAGTTTGTATCCCACAATTCTGACTTTATTTCTCAAAATTATGAGTTTATATCCCACAATTCCGACTTTATTTTCTCTTAATTACGAGTTTATATCCCGCAGTTCTGACTTTATTTCTCGCAATTACAAGTTTGTATCCCGCAGTCCTGACTTTATTTTTCTTAATTACGAGTTTATATCCCACAATTCTGACTTTATTTTATCGCAATTACGAGTTTATATCACGCAGTTCTGACTTTATTTCTTGCAATTGTAAGTTTATATCCCGCAGTTCTGACTTTCTCTTAATTACGAGTTTGTATCCCACAATTCTGACTTTATTTCTCACAATTATGAGTTTATATCCCACAATTCTGACTTTATTTTCTCTTAATTACAAGTTTATATCCCGCAGTTCTGACTTTATTTCTCGCAATTGTTTATATCCCGCAGTTCTGACTTTATTTTTCTTAATTACGAGTTTATATCCCACAATGCTGACTTTATTTTATCGCAATTACGAGTTTATATCCCACAGTTCTGACTTTATTTTTCTTAATTACGAGTTTATATCCCACAATGCTGACTTTATTTTATCGCAATTACGAGTTTATATCACGCAGTTCTGACTTTATTTCTAGCAATTGCGAGTTTATACCCCATAGTTCTGACTTTATTTCTCGCAATTGCGAGTTTATACCCCATAGTTCTGACTTTATTTCTAGCAATTACGAGTTTATATCCCATAGTTCTGACTTTATTTCTCACAATTGTTTATATCTCGCTGTTCTGATGTTATTTCTCGCAATTGCGAGTTTATACCCCGCAGTTCTGACTTTATTTCTCTTAATTACGAGTTTATATCCCGCAATTCTGACTTTATTTCTTGCAATTGTAAGTTTATATCCCGCAGTTCTGACTTTCTCTTAATTATGAGTTTGTATCCCACAATTCTGACTTTATTTCTCAAAATTATGAGTTTATATCCCACAATTCCGACTTTATTTTCTCTTAATTACGAGTTTATATCCCGCAGTTCTGACTTTATTTCTCGCAATTACAAGTTTGTATCCCGCAGTCCTGACTTTATTTTTCTTAATTACGAGTTTATATCCCACAATTCTGACTTTATTTTATCGCAATTACGAGTTTATATCACGCAGTTCTGACTTTATTTCTAGCAATTGCGAGTTTATATCCCATAGTTCTGACTTTATTTCTCACAATTGCGAGTTTGTATCACAGAATTCTGAGAAAAAATGTCAGAATTGTGAGTTTATATCATGCAATTCTGGGAGAAAAAAAGTCAGAATTGTGAGTTTATATCATGCAATTCTGGTAGAAAAAAAGTCAGAATTGTGAGATATAAACACAATTATGAGGGGGAAAAAATCACAGTTATCTTTTAATTTTCTTAGTCCGTGGCAGAAACAAGCTTCCATAGATATTTGTACTGGAAAACCAGACAAAAATACTGAATAAGAAAATCATTTTTTGCAGTGTGTGGGTATAAAGATCAGACGTTCTCCTTGGATGTTATTCGACTGTGGTTCTCAACTTCACACTTTTCACTTGATAACTGCCAATATCCTGTGTGTTTTCAGACAAACATTCTGCATATTGAGTGCATCTCTGCCTGTTGTTTATCACAAAGCGCTAAGATGTGTGAGTCTTTGTTTACGGATAAACCTGTGTGCTCTTACGCAGCATAACCTTGGATGCTTAAGCAAACCCGGAGTGAATCTCCCCGAGTAGAAGGACTTTATGTGTTTCCATGGTATTTTAGCGCACGGCTGGGAGCTGAGATTTGGAAGTGGACTGACATTTTCTGATTCCTCATATTTTTCTTCCAAGTGCTCCGCAGCCGAGCATAAGCAATAGCAATTAGTTTGGGGACCGGCGGAGAGAAATGCCGTAAACATATTTGAGCTCAGAAGTGCAAATGGACAGCCTCTCTGAAATGCAAAGTTGCCCTCGTCCCAAGATAGATCGGTTTGCCAGCATCCAGCGCCTCAGCCACAGCAAATATGCTCGATCTTTATTATTTTCTACTTCATTTTCTCCCCTCAAGGCATTCTCTACCTGTTCGTTCTGTTTCAAAGTCAGTTTAGACCAGAAGGAAGAGATCAACGAGCTTTGTTTTCCACATGGAAATCGGAGAAGCTTTCCGACGTTACTCGGTCACAGCAGCTTTATATCTGTCAAGGTAGCGGAGGATTTACATGAGCTCCACAAATACGCAAAGCCGCCATTTTTAACCCTGGAGACAACCCTGCTTTGTAGTAGACGCTTTCTCTATAGCATAATAAATCTATACTGACTGCTACAGCTCACACGGTGCAATGTAAAGCATGAAAAATGATCTAGTTTGAAACATATGTGCCAGGTTCTTAGATATGTGATATTAGTATTCATGTTGGCTTCATACAGACTTTGATATAAAGTTATTCAAAAAAATATTTTAAAAAACAAAATGGCTTCTCTACTTTAATAATGAATTTTATGCATAATATATTTTTTTTCTTCATTATGATCTTGTAGCGGTTATGGCATTCTGACGTTTTTTGCTTTATGTCCCACAAAAAAAAAAAAATTGACAGCTTGTTCATCTTAGAAGAGATATCAAATCATTGTCTGTGTGAATTCCATTTTTAATATGTTTTTGAATATTCATAGAGCCCCTGAAAAAAAAAAATGAAATAAGTGTCATGTCATTGACCTCCAAACTAATGAATAAGTTTAATAATTTAGAAAAGCTGTACAAGTTTAGAGGTTTAAATGGCAGAAATATAATCTACATCCTGTCCCTGCTCCTCCGTCCTCCCAGCAGGCACATCCTGAGCATCAGCACATAAAATGGACCTCTGTGTTCATGCTGTGCTGTCAGCCAAGACTTGATCTACAGGCAGCCTTCTTTAGAAAGGCAGGATGGCAGATATGCAGCCACAGTCTGATGTCTGTCATGCTGAAACCCAACCGGTAGAAAAGGAAAATCACAAATGAGATCTCTTTAATATGTCAATTATATTTCCTAAACCGCAATAAGATTGAATCAAGGGCAGATGGGGAATTCTGCTCAATTCTCCTCGATCGACCGATTGATTTACCTATCTTTCTATCTATCTGTCTGTCTGTCTGTCTGTCTGTCTGTCTGTCGTTTGTTCGTTCATTGTCTATATATTTTCCTATTATTCTATCGTTCAACTATTCTATATATATGTGTGTCTGTCTGTCTGTCTATCTCTCTATCTATCTAGCTAGCTAGCTAGCTAGCTATCGTTCATTCGTTCTGTGTCTATATATTTTCCTATCATTGTATCGTTCAACTATTCTGTCTGTCTATCTGTCTGTCTGTTATCTATCGATCTATCTATCTATCTATCTATCTGTCTGTCTGTCTGTCTGTCTGTCTGTCTGTCTGTCTGTCTGTCTGTCTGTCTGTCTGTCGTTCGTTCGTTCATTGTCTATATATTTTCCTATCATTCTATCGTTCAACTATTCTATTTCTATGTCCGTCTGTCTGTCTGCCTGTTATCTATCTGTCTATCTATCTATCTATCTATCTATCTATCCTTGTTCATTCTGTCTGTCTATATATTTTCCTATCATTCTATTGTTCAACTATTCGGTCTATCTATCTATCTATCTATCTATCTATCTGTCTGTCTGTCTGTTATCTATCTATCTATCTATCTATCTATCTATCTATCGTTTGTTCGTTCAGTCGTTCGTTCGCTCGTCCTGTCTATATATTTTCCAATCATTCTATCGTTCAACTATTCTTTCTGTCTGTTATCTATCTATCTATCTATCTATCTATCTATCTATCTATCTAGCTATCGTTCATTCATTCTGTGTCTATATATTTTCCTATCATTCTATCGTTCAACTATTCTATCTATCTATCTATCTGTCTGTCTATCTGTCTATCTCTCTATCTATCTATCTGTCTGTCTGTTGTCTGTATGTCTGTCTGTCTGTCGTTCGTTCGTTCGTTCGTTCGTTCATTCATTGTCTATATATTTTCCTGTCATTCTATCATTCAACTATTCTATCTATCTATCGATCTATTGTTCAGTCGTTCGTTCGCTCGTTCTGTCTATATATTTTCCTATCATTCTATCGTTCAACTATTCTATCTATCTATCTATCTATCTATCTATCTATCTATCTATCTGTCTGTCTATCTGTCTATCTCTCTATCTATCTATCTATCTATCTATCTATCTGTCTGTCTGTCTGTCTGTCTGTCTGTCTGTCGTTCGTTCGTTCATTGTCTATATATTTTCCTATCATTTTATCGTTCAACTATTCTATTTCTATGTCCGTCTGTCTGTCTGCCTGTTATCTATCTGTCTATCTATCTATCTATCTATCTATCTATCTATCTATCTATCTATCTATCTATCTATCTATCTATCCTTGTTCATTCTGTCTGTCTATATATTTTCCTATCATTCTATTGTTCAACTATTCGGTCTATCTATCTATCTATCTATCTGTCTGTCTGTCTGTCTGTCTGTCTGTCTGTCTGTCTGTCTGTCTGTCTGTCTGTCTGTCTGTCTGTCTGTCTGTCTGTCTGTCTGTCTGTCTGTCTGTCTGTCTGTCTGTCTGTCTGTCTGTCTGTCTGTCTGTCTGTCTGTCTGTCTGTCTGTCTGTCTGTCTGTCTGTCTGTCTGTCTGTCTGTCTGTCTGTCTGTCTGTCTGTCTGTCTGTCTGTCTGTCTGTCTGTCTGTCTGTCTGTCTGTCTGTCTGTCTGTCTGTCTGTCTGTCTGTCTGTCTGTCTGTCTGTCTGTCTGTCTGTCTGTCTGTCTGTCTGTCTGTCTGTCTGTCTGTCTGTCTGTCTGTCTGTCTGTCTGTCTGTCTGTCTGTCTGTCTGTCTGTCTGTCTGTCTGTCTGTCTGTCTGTCTGTCTGTCTGTCTGTCTGTCTGTCTGTCTGTCTGTCTGTCTGTCTGTCTGTCTGTCTGTCTGTCTGTCTGTCTGTCTGTCTGTCTGTCTGTCTGTCTGTCTGTCTGTCTGTCTGTCTGTCTGTCTGTCTGTCTGTCTGTCTGTCTGTCTGTCTGTCTGTCTGTCTGTCTGTCTGTCTGTCTGTCTGTCTGTCTGTCTGTCTGTCTGTCTGTCTGTCTGTCTGTCTGTCTGTCTGTCTGTCTGTCTGTCTGTCTGTCTGTCTGTCTGTCTGTCTGTCTGTCTGTCTGTCTGTCTGTCTGTCTGTCTGTCTGTCTGTCTGTCTGTCTGTCTGTCTGTCTGTCTGTCTGTCTGTCTGTCTGTCTGTCTGTCTGTCTGTCTGTCTGTCTGTCTGTCTGTCTGTCTGTCTGTCTGTCTGTCTGTCTGTCTGTCTGTCTGTCTGTCTGTCTGTCTGTCTGTCTGTCTGTCTGTCTGTCTGTCTGTCTGTCTGTCTGTCTGTCTGTCTGTCTGTCTGTCTGTCTGTCTGTCTGTCTGTCTGTCTGTCTGTCTGTCTGTCTGTCTGTCTGTCTGTCTGTCTGTCTGTCTGTCTGTCTGTCTGTCTGTCTGTCTGTCTGTCTGTCTGTCATCTATCTATCTATCCTTGTTCATTCTGTCTGTCTATATATTTTCCTATCATTCTATTGTTCAACTATTCGGTCTATCTATCTATCTATCTATCTGTCTGTCTGTCTGTCTGTTATCTATCTATCTATCTATCTATCGTTCGTTCGTTCGTTCAGTCGTTCGTTCGCTCGTCCTGTCTATATATTTTCCAATCATTCTATCGTTCAACTATTCTTTCTGTCTGTTATCTATCTATCTATCTATCTATCTATCTATCTAGCTATCGTTCATTCATTCTGTGTCTATATATTTTCCTATCATTCTATCGTTCAACTATTCTATCTATCTATCTATCTGTCTGTCTATCTGTCTATCTCTCTATCTATCTATCTGTCTGTCTGTCTGTCTGTTGTCTGTATGTCTGTCTGTCTGTCGTTCGTTCGTTCGTTCGTTCATTCATTGTCTATATATTTTCCTGTCATTCTATCATTCAGCTATTCTATCTATCTATCGATCTATTGTTCAGTCGTTCGTTCGTTCGTTCTGTCTATATATTTTCCTATCATTCTATCGTTCAACTATTCTATCTATCTATCTATCTGTCTGTCTATCTGTCTATCTCTCTATCTATCTATCTATCTATCTATCTATCTGTCTGTCTGTCTGTTGTCTGTATGTCTGTCTGTCTGTCGTTCGTTCGTTCGTTCGTTCATTCATTGTCTATATATTTTCCTGTCATTCTATCATTCAACTATTCTATCTATCTATCGATCTATTGTTCAGTCGTTCGTACGCTCGTTCTGTCTATATATTTTTCTATCATTCTATCGTTCAACTATTCTGTCTGTCTGTTATCTATCTATCTATCTATCTATCTATCTATCTATCGTTCGTTCATTCATTCGTTCGTTCGTTCGTTCGTTCTGTCTATATATTTTCCTATAATTCTATCGTTCAACTATTCTATCTATGTCCATTTGTGTGTCTGTTATTTATCTATCTATCGTTGTTCATTCTGTCTGTCTATATATTTTCCTATCATTCTATCATTCAACTATTCTATCTATCTATCTATCTATCTATCTGTCTGTCTGTCTGTCTGTCTGTCTGTTATCTATCTATTGTCCGTTTCTTCTGTCTGTCTATATATTTTCCTATCATTATTCTATCTATCTATCTATCTACCTGTCTGTCTGTCTGTCTTTCGTTCTATCATTCTATCATTCTGTCTATCCATCCATCCATCTATCTAGGTGTATTTGTACTTGCGTGTAAACCTAAACCTGAAGTCCCTTTAAACACAATTACAGCGTGAAGAACAGTGGACAATAGTGAAAACTGCGTGTTGATCTTTCACACAGAGTTCCCCTTCAAAAACCAGAGACGAGATCCATCCAAAAACCTTCATCCTCTGTGATAAAGAGCCGGCGCAGCGGGCCCTCTGACATTTTCAGGGGTGGAGAGGTGATAGGCTCTTTCTATGAGTTATTTTTACAATGATGCTGCATCCATCAATTTCTTGGGAACGAATCAAATCAAATAAGTGCTGTGTGGGCAAAAGGCAGCGTGCAGCGTAGAGGGTATACGGCACATGCTGATGAAAAAGAGAGAGAGAGAGAGAGAGAGACGTGCCATAGATGCACCTCCTGAATTAGACATGAGGATGGCTGCCATCTTTCCAGGTAAAAAGAAAAAGAATAAGATCTGCTTTCCATCCTGGTGTTGACAGAGAGCCTCTCTACCTGCATGAGAGGATATATACGTTTGTCATTGATATTCTTGATGTAGCATACTATGTCTTATTGTTTGCCACAGGGAGTTATTTGCAAAGTTATGACGTGTCTCCTGCAATTTATTTGAACATAGTTTTGGATCATGCTCATGTCTGCTTTGCATAAAAATCGATTGAGGAGCACTAGAGACCACTGACATATTAAGTATTTACTACACCTTTCAAGTATGCATTATGTGCTTGCTTTTTCTCAGTCCTGGTCCTAACATGCATGTGACATGAAAACAAAAACATTTATGTGACACAAAAGCATCAAATGCAATGTGTAGCATCTTTAATTTGAGAAGATTTTTTGTGTAAACGCGTAAACAACTACCCTAACCCTAACCTTAACTCTTCACACAATCCAGTGCAATGTTAATTAATGCAGTAAATGCTTCATAAATGCAATGCAATGCAATAATTAGCATGAATTGATTTTTGGAGTCAAAGTTTTAGATGAAACGCGGCAGAGAGAGTGTTTGCATTGATATTCCTTTGCTTTGCATTGATTGTCTTCTGGTGTATGAAGCGCATCCATCATATGTAGATGTGCATGCATTTTTCATGATCAGATAAGTCGAAGTGAACACTATAGAATTATGTACAGGATCTGAGTGAGAAAGCTTCAGGTGAATTGTTTTATTTATAAATCATGGTTTCAAAGAAAAGGCCATTCTTTGGGGTTTGTTCTGTGTTCTTGTATCGTATCGAGTTCTGAAGGCTGATTGATTTCGAACCTGGCGAATGCCTCCTGAAGCTTTGTGAATTTCCGTTAACAAGAGAACATATGAGCTCCACGGGGCTTTTGAACCCTTTAAAGGGATCATCTTCTGAAGTCACAGTCACCTACGTACATATAGGTTTTCAGTCCATTACATCAGCTTACGTAAATTACCTTCACGGCTTTGAAAGATGGTTTTACCACTAGTGCTGAAGCCAGAACGGCAGCACCTAACCCAATGAAGCACGCTGTATAGAACCCCAGGCTAGGTTTAGAATAGCATAATACTATAGTACTTGTGCTATTTTTGCAGTACTGTGCACATTATGTAAAGATTATGCAAAATGCAATTTACATTTTCTTTTCAGTTATGCAAATTTGCATACAATATATTATAATCTGCTAAATTTGCCACAAATGCACAGTATACAACCAGAGCACTTTGTGTGGAATACGGTGTCCCACAATGCAATGTGCTCAACTTGAAATTTCATTTCCAATGAGCTGAATGAACTCGCAACAATATCCATAATTGGTAACATCCCCTTCTCTTTCTAGACTAGATTACTTGGTCAGACTGCTATAACATTTTTACATATTTAATACATATTATATATCTTGTTTTATGTATAAATGATAATTAATAAATTATATTATTAAATTTATCATTTATATTATTTTTATATTAATTTATCATTTATTTAAATATATGTTGTAAATGAAAAAATGGAAAAGTACAAAAAATTATATATATATATGTGTGTGTGTGTGTGTGTTTCTTGTACAAATGTTTCTTATATATATAGTACTTATATATAAATAAATAATATATATAGTAAATGTGTATAGTACTTTTTTCTTTTTTTATTTATGATTTATTTATGTATTTAATATAAAGTACTTTTTAATTTTTTAATTTATAATTTATTTTAAATAAATTAATAAATTATAAGTGAAAAATAATACAATTTAATATAATATGATTTATTTTTATAATTATTAATTTTAATAATATCATTTATTTATTAATTGTTATTTTTTCCCTTTATTATTTATTTATTTATTGGAAAATTATGATTAAAAAAACCATGAACATTTTTTTAATGATTTTAATGATTTTTTTTTAATATATAGTAAATATATAGTACATTTATGATTTATTTATTTAATATATACAGTACTTTTTCATTTTATAATTTATAATTTATCTATTTATTTAAATAAATTAATAAATTATAAGTGAAAAAATAATACAATTTAATATAATATTATTTGCTTTTTAATTATTAATTTTTATAATATTGTTTATTTATTAATTGTTGTTTTTTTTTCCCTTTATGATATATTCATATATTTATTGGACAATTATGAATGCTTTTTATTGATCATTATTATTATTAATTTATTTATTATTATTATTATATTAAATAAGCATAAATATATTGTTGTTGGGTTTTTTTTTTGTTTTGTTTTTTACATAATTGTACTTATATTTAATACAAACATGAGTAAAATATTTAGTAGTAGTAGTATCACTTAATCGTCATGAAATTAATAGGCTTTGTTTTCTTTAAATTGAATTTCCTACTTTTTTCATTCAATTTTGCATTAAAATATGACCTGGACAGGTTATTGTGAGATTAACCCATATACAATGCAGTATGCAGCGCTTTAGAATTTCATTAGAAACATATCACCTTGTCTTTAAGCTTGTTGAAGTGTCACAACCTTCCTCTATCCCTATATGTTTCTCTCAGCACCGCTAGGCATCTGAGGTGCTCGGGTAAGTCCAGTGGAGGGCGAGAGGTGAGGATACCTGCTAACCATCTCAGCTTTTCTATAAATGAGATCCATGCCCTCCATTTTCCACCCAAGGTCCCTGAAATGTGGCCACCGTGGGGCTGGCTGGGAGAAATGGCCACCAGGTTGCCAGTGACGTTCCGTGGGCAAAAGGTTCAATTACTTTAGTTGTCGTAGAGCAATAAATGACAAATTAAGTGGCTGGCACCGGCTACTGCTGTGAGGAGCGCACACTGGAATACTAATGTCTGACTGTGTCTAAAGACGGTGGAGGAAGGAGACAGACAGAGAGAGAACCTCACTGAAACCTCCACTGATAGACAAAAAAGACATTTCAGCAGTCAAGACTAAAATTTAAGAAGCCATATCTGTGTTATTCACTGCTGCTGCCATAAATGGCTCACTTAGATGATACTGACGTATAACTGAGTTTGTGGCACAAATGTTATCAATATCCTTTTCACTGAAAATTCATACAATAAACAATGTCTAGGAATTGACTAGAATGTGTATATTCACTGAATAAAACACTACGTGATCAGGTGCTTTTGATTGTTGCATCTGGATTTTCCCTTAAGCAGAAAAATAACATAATATGTGACTATATGAGTTGAAATTGAATATTGAATTGTATTTTGTGAATGTGAATCTGTTCATGCATGGGCGAGGAGTTAGTTTGACCTAGTAAGCATATTTGTTCCAGTTAATCTCAAAAATCTCTCAACTAAAGAAATGCTCACTGGATTGTAAATAAGGGCATAATAGCATGAGAAAACACAATACTTGTCATTCATTGTCCACTTTTGCTCTTATTTATTTTTGTGCCTTTTCACTGGCTTTTCCATTTCACTGTCTTTGCATTTGCCAAACAAATGCCCCATTACCTCCACAGTGAAAAACTCAGCACTTCAGCTGAAGAAAACAAAAGACAAAATAACCTTGAGATCTCCAACAACAAGTAACAGCTAGAGACTAGAGACATCTGTGACCTTACGTCTTTTGAAATATGAATATTCACTATGCTTTATTTATTTAAAATTATTTAGTTTTTTAGATTGTGACATTATATGCATGGTCATATTCATATTTTTATGTCTATACATGGTTACTGCATTAGTTAATGCATTAACTAACAGTGAGCAATCCATTTTTAGGGTATTAATTAAAGGGGTCATATAATGCCACTTTCACAAGATGTAAATTAAATCTCTGGTGTCCCCAGAGTGTGTATGTGAAGTTTTAGCTGAAAATACCCCATAGATCATGTATTATAGCATGTTAAATTTGTCACTTTTTGAGGGTGAGCAAAAATGCTCCGTTATTGTGTGTGTCCCTTTAAATGCAAATGAGCTGCTGCTCTAAAGAAGAGGGCGGAGTTTCAAGAGCTCATGTTAGCAGCTCCAATTACCTCATGCAGACTCACTTAAAAGGCTGAACAGTTTCTGACATTTTATGTTCAATGTCGGACAATGATGGAAAGACTCAAGAAGAAGTGACAACATGTAGAATGCAACAGGACGTTTCTGAATGGTTAGTTGATGAATTTATGTAGCTGATGTGATCTTAAAGTCATTGATTAGCATTTTCTGTCATGATAATCTATAAATCACTCATGTGGGAACTGTTATAAGATCCTAGAGCCAGAGAATATATGCTGCATGAAGATAGAACAGGTATAGTTTAGTTTAATTACGGTTATAACTTAGGTTGTCATCTTGCTTTTATGACATGCTATTGCATTTGTGTTAGTTACTGCATTGCAATAACATGGCTTCACCCCTTTGTTATGTGTTCTCGGGGGCAGGGTTTATGTAAATTTTAGGGTTAGTGATGTCACCAACCCGGGAAGAAGCTCTTTGTAGTCCCTACCAGCCGTTTGTTGTAGTCCTAAAACAGAAAATCTCTCCCTTTGCATTGAACTTTGAGCATCGTAACTCTGCAGATGTTGTTTATGCTCAAACAGCAACATTACACACTAACTTAAGTTAAAAAAGTGAAATCATAATCAATCCTTTAATATTTGTTAACATTTATTAATTAGTATTTGATATTTATGGAAGCCCGTTTCCGCCACTAAATAAAAAAAATAAAAAGAGTAATTGCGACTTTTTATCTCAGAATTCTGACTTTTTATCTCGCAATTGCGAGTTTATATCTCACAATTGCGAGTTATAAAGTCAGAATTCTGAGATATAAAGTTGCAATTGCGTGATATAAAGTCAGAATTCTGACTTTTTTTCTCACAATTCTGACTTTTTTTCTCGCAATTGCGAATTATAAAGTCAGAATTCTGAGATATAAAGTCGCAATTGCGTGATATAAAGTCAGAATTCTGCGATATAAAGTCGCAATTGCGTGATATAAAGTCAGAATTCTGAGATATAAAGTCGCAATTGCGTGATAAAAAGTCAGAATTCTGAGATATAAAGTCGCAATTGTGAGATATAAAGTCGCAATTGCGTGATATAAAGTCAGAATTCTGAGATATAAACTCGCAATTGCAAGAAAAAAAGTCAGAATTGCGAGTTTTTATCTCACAATTCTGACTTTTTTTCTCGCAATTGCGAATTATAAAGTCAGAATTCTGAGATATAAAGTCGCAATTGCGTGATATAAAGTCAGAATTCTGCGATATAAAGTCGCAATTGCGTGATATAAAGTCAGAATTCTGAGATATAAAGTCGCAATTGCGTGATAAAAAGTCAGAATTCTGAGATATAAAGTCGCAATTGTGAGATATAAAGTCGCAATTGCGTGATATAAAGTCAGAATTCTGAGATATAAACTCGCAATTGCAAGAAAAAAAGTCAGAATTGCGAGTTTTTATCTCAGAATTCTGACTTTATTTCAGGCAGTTGCGAGTTTTTATCTCAGAATTCTGACTTTTTTTCTTGTAATTAACTGACGGACAGTTGATTCTTATTATTATTACTATTACTATTATATTGGTATTATTGTGTAATCACAACACATTTGCTCAAAACTTGTCAAATTCATTAGTGTATCCAATTCTGTTAAAAACAACTTTTATTCACCAAATAAACGCTGTACTCATGTACAAGGTTACCGTGGAAACATGCTATACTATGCATATTACTGCATAATGTTCTCTCTAATGTCCGGAGACTAATCTTCATGTTATGTGCCTCCTCCAATAATATCAAAATTTCTTTATTGGTAAATCCGCGCTAAAAATAATCCTTTATGATGTCTTCCATTTTATGTATAATAATAACGAAGCAGCAATCCTGATGGTCACTCGCAATGAAAGGAAACGCAAGCAAAGTAAGAACTGTGAGAAATAAAGTTTCACACAATCGTGAGGAAAAAAGTCAGAATTGCGAGAAAAAAAAGTCAGAATTCTGACTTTATATCACGCAATTGCGACTTTATATCTCAGAATTCTGACTTTTTATCACGCAATTGCGACTTTATATCTCAGAATTCTGACTTTTTATCACGCAATTGCGAGTTTATATCTCAGAATTCTGACTTTATATCACGCAATTGCGACTTTATATCTCAGAATTCTGACTTTATATCACGCAATTGCGACTTTATATCTCAGAATTCTGACTTTATATCACGCAATTGCGACTTTATATCTCAGAATTCTGACTTTATATCACGCAATTGCGACTTTATATCTCAGAATTCTGACTTTATATCACGCAATTGCGACTTTATATCTCAGAATTCTGACTTTTTATCACGCAATTGCGACTTTATATCTCAGAATTCTGACTTTATATCACGCAATTGCGACTTTATATCTCAGAATTCTGACTTTATATCACGCAATTGCGACTTTATATCTCAGAATTCTGACTTTTTATCACGCAATTGCGACTTTATATCTCAGAATTCTGACTTTATATCACGCAATTGCGACTTTATATCTCAGAATTCTGACTTTTTATCACGCAATTGCGACTTTATATCTCAGAATTCTGACTTTATATCACGCAATTGCGACTTTATATCTCAGAATTCTGACTTTTTATCACGCAATTGCGACTTTATATCTCAGAATTCTGACTTTTTATCTCGCAATTGCGACTTTATATCTCAGAATTCTGACTTTATATCACGCAATTGCGACTTTATATCTCAGAATTCTGACTTTATATCACGCAATTGCGACTTTATATCTCAGAATTCTGACTTTATATCACGCAATTGCGACTTTATATCTCAGAATTCTGACTTTTTATCACGCAATTGCGACTTTATATCTCAGAATTCTGACTTTATATCACGCAATTGCGACTTTATATCTCAGAATTCTGACTTTATATCACGCAATTGCGACTTTATATCTCAGAATTCTGACTTTTTATCACGCAATTGTTTTCACGCCAGACAAAATGTATTCTCGGTTCGGCATAGATCACCACAGAGCTTTCTTTCTTTCCACGTTTCTCGTTTTATAATGAGTTTCCTGAGGAAGTGCTGGCGTGCATATCCTGGCACCACGATTCCTTATGAGAGCCGAGGCATATCATTGATTGACTGTCAACAGAGAGCCGCTTCTGCGCCCCTTAAGTCATAGTCGCATCAATGAATCAATGTATTACCTAAGTGAATGCTGGAACATTACCTGCAGGTCAAAGATCTCATAAATAGCCTAGTTATGTACACGGGGAATAATCACTTTATTGTTTGCTTCTAGACATCATGCTTTTTTGTGTTGAGTTACCTAAAACTCCCTTTAAGCACATAAATGCTGTAATGCACAGCTTCTCATGGCTTATTAGTGCCACTCACTATTATTATTGCTCATACTTGCTGTGAACTGTTTGTATGAATTATTCCTCAAATTGTGCCGCTTCTTTTAGAGTAAAAAAAAAAAAAAAAAATGAACATAGCAGTGTCTCCTCAAAAAAAAAAGGGGAAAATATTCAATATTACAGAAATAAAACAACGCAAATATTACATTAATGACATTAAAGGGTTAGTTCACCCAAAAATGAAAATTATCTCATGATTTATTCACCCTCAAGCCATCCTAGGTGTATGTGACTACAGTATCTTCACAATCAGAGAAATATTAAAAAATATCCTGACTCTTCCAAGCTCTATAGTGAATGGGGCTCAAGATTTTGATGTCCAAAAAAATGCATCCATCCATCATAAAAGTAATCCATATGGCTCCAGGGGATTAATAAAGGCCCTCTGAAGCGAAGCAATGAAGAAAAATATCTTAACTTAAACTAAAATAACTAGCTTTTGGTGCAAGTCAAATTGCGCCAAAAGAGTGACCTCTAAAGTGATGTATGACGTAATATGTAGGAGTATCGCAAGCTTAGACGCCTCTCGCGGTTCAATCAAATAGGACTGGGCAACAAACTTAAGCTCCTCTTCTCTTATATCAAAATCCTCCCATATTTCTCTTTAAAAATTCTCATTTTAGACTTCTAATTCGTGTCCGGTGTTTTGTTTCTATCCTCTGTGCTTCCGCATTCGTCATTACGTCATACTAGGGCTGCTCGATTATGGCAAAAATCATAATCACGATTATTTTGGTCAATATTGAAATCACGATTATTTAACACAATTATTGGTGGGATGATCAAAGTCTTATTTCATGATATGAGTAATTTTAAATGTCAGTGAAATTTCACATTTATCAATACTTCAGCAAAAACTAATACTAGGTTAATGTAAGTAAAAAGTCCTCAAAACAGCTACAGAAGACAGTAAACAGTCAACAATTAACTAAGAACAAAGAAACTAATTACAAACAACGCATACAAAAAATACAACAGAACAAAAATACAAATGAAATAAACAGTGCTTTAGGTTTTTCACATAGATGTACGAACAGAGATATTTAGATAAGTAATAACTAATTCTTATTTAAAACTAAAAAAGGTATTCATTCAAGAGCAGTGAGTCATTAATGTTGGCTGCTGTCCCTTTAAGAGCTGCACTGACCCAATATAAGCCTACTGTTATGCTGCCTTCACGAGGTCTCGGAATTATGGTAAATACGAGATTCCTCGGTAAAAATTGCACATGAACACCCTTTCATTTCGCAACATGAATGCGATGAGCTCGTAATCACGACTATCGAAGTGGTAATTATCAAATGGCAGCAATACACACGCGCACTTTCTCAGTGTACACTTAAGACATAACCAACTGCATTATATACATAACCAAGGATACTTACCAAAACGGCATTTTGATATATTTGTGTTGGCTTTTTTTTTTTTTTTTCAAAATCCAATCGCTTCACTTCAGAAAGGATGAATGGATGCACTTTTTTGGACTTCAAAATCAGGAGCTCTATTCACTACCATTATAAAGCTTGGATATTTTTTTAATATAACTCAGATCTGAAAGAAGATAGTCATATACACCTAGGATAGCTTGAGGGTTAGTGAATCATGGGATAATTTTCATTTTTGGGTGAACTATCCCTTTAAAAAGTGTAAAAGCTACTAGTTTTTAGTAACGCTGTCCAACAGCGACACCCGCAGATGAAGTTACAGCAGGAGGCTTGCCTCCCCTGAGCTTATTGACTTTAAACAGACCCCCTAAAGCATGCAGTGGGTTTGGTGGGAGGTAATTGAGAATAAATGAGGGAAAGTCACGTGAGAGGAGGCAATGCCTTCACTGCGCTATGATTGGATGTGATTGGTTATGATTGGAAATGATTGGTTTGAGTGATAAATGCCGACTCTTGATTTTGTGTGCATTCTCGGATCAGCCTAAATGAAGACAATGATGCCGTTAATGGGAAGGTCTATCTATCTATCTATCTAGAGAGAGAGAGAGAGAGAGGTCATATGCTTGCTTGAATAGCCATGACATTTTTGTTTGCTTGGTGATTTATTAAAGTCATGAGGTTATGTTTTTTTTTATGGGTGTCACCATGTATAAGCCACCGAGTGACACTGGTTCCCTCTCACAATAGTTAGTTGCATGATGCCCCTGCTAGCAACCCAGATCACCTTAGCAACTGCATAGCAACCCTCTGGCATCATGGAAGCATGTTTCACCTCAGCACATAGCACTATTATTTCATTTAGAACCATTCAGTTGCTTTAATGTCTCATTCTATAAGAGCTCATTTCAATTTGGAAAAGTTGGAAGTGTAATTATATGACCATATTTCCATCAAGTAACATGAAGATGACATTTGTCTTCTGGATCTGCTTAAGAGCTGCCAGCGCTAATTATGACAAGATGCGTCTTCTCAAACCATTATTCTCTGTCTGTAACAAGATTTTAAAGCTGATTTCCAGTTCCACAGGAACTCGTGCCTTTAAAATTACACTGTCAGAGAAAAAACTCATCAGTGTTCTGCAATGCTGTTATTCTACCTTCACAGATTCATAAACAGCGTCTTGAAAATCACAAGTGATTGGAAACCAGTGCCCGTGGTGCTTCTATTTGAGGGATCAATCCCTGAGATTGATAGTATGGAGGACACATTAATCAAATGCACTGTAGGACCCCTGCACAATGATAAATAAACCCCACACCCGGCTATCAATCTGCTTACCCTAGCTGTAAATGCTAGTAGGTGGACGTGGGCCAAGGAATACAACATTTACATGGAAATCCATTTACAAAGGAGGAAAAAAGGTATTTACACACCTGGTCACTTGCATTCTGAGGGATTAGATTGTTATCTGTCTCAAATGCATACTACCATTCAAAATATTTTTTAAAACATTAATGCTTTTATTAATCAAAAAAGAGACAGTAAAGACATTTACAATGTTACAACAGACTTCTATTTCAAGTAAGTGCTGTTCTTTTGAAATTGCTATTCATCAAAGTATCCTGAAAGAAAAATGTATCATTGTTTCCACAAAAAAAAAAAAAAAAAAAAAAAATATGAAGCAGCACATTTTTTTTTTTTTGAGCAGCAAATCATCATATTAGAATGATTTCTGAAGGATCATGTGACACTGAAGACTGGAGTAATGATGCTGAAAATTAAGCTTTGATCACAGGAATAAATTACATTTATATTCAAATAGAAAACAGTGATTTGAAATCGTAATAATATTTCAAATTTTTACTGTATTTTTGACCAAATAAATACAATCTTGGTGAGCATGAGAGACTTCTTTCAAAAACATTTAAAACAACCCAAACCAAAACATTTGAGCAGTAGTGTATCTCATTCCCACAGTTATCCGATCAGTAAAAAAACACATGAAGTGACCAAGTGTAAATATCCATCCCTCAAAAAAAACAACAACCTAGAAGAAAAACACAACCGTCTAATCCAGCGACGTTAGCCGGAACTATCATGTTGAGAGTGATGGAGAACAATGCACAATAAGCTGTCTGTAGCTAAGGCCTCGTAATCAATTTTGGCTCCAAGGGAGAAGTGCGTATGTCTGGTGATAGAGCGAAGTAGATGGTCCTAAGAGAGCTTCTGGCAAAGCTGATCCTCGCTGAAGACGTCCCATCCCTCACCTCTGATAGAAACGGCTTTAACATGCTGTAGAACCAGCGCCTGTGGGATTCTCCTGCTGGTTTTGATGAATTTTTCAGCCTTTTCTTCTATCTCGCCATCGACTGTCATTTATTAACAAGTCCCCCAGGTTAAGTGCTGTTGTTGATTGTTTTTTTCTGTGCTGTGTTTTTGCGGTTTGTTCTAGACATTGATCGTTTTGTAGCTCATCCTCGTTCATGTTTGGGTGAGAATTATTGAAATGCTGTTAATATATATATATATATATAGCAAATCATCATATTAGAATAATTTCTGAAAGGATCATGTGACACTGACGACTGGACTAATGATACTGAAAATTCAGCTTTGATCACAGAAAAGATAAATTACATTATCAAATATATTTAAAATATATTTTTATTTTAAATTGTAATAATATTTCACACATTACTGTTTTTACTCTACTTTTCATCAAATAAATGCAGCCATGGGTGAGCAGAAGACACTATAATTTCAAAAATTAAAAAAAAAAGAATCTTATAATTTTTCTTATGAATATACTGTATATATTGATATATATTGATATTCTCATTATCAATTAGTTAAACTTGTTGAAATTGACTAAATTGACTAAAATTAAAATGTAAACAGAACATATAACAATGAAAACTAAATCAAAATATTAATACAAACCATAATAGTATCTCACTGATACTAAAATAACTGTGTTGGATAAAATTAGATGTATATTCTTTATAAAAAAATAAATAAAAATTAAAACCAGCTTGTTTTTTCAGTGAAAACACATTTTAATGATAATTTAGCAGTGTTGTGTTAGTGTTTGTCTGAATCAGGCTAACCATATGGGCATTTGGGCACATGCCCAAGGGCACCATCACATCCAGGGGTCACCATGCATGGCCGCAGAAATGTTTGCAAACTGCGAGAGATGCGGCCAAAGACGTTGCCGCTTGGTCACAGAGTGGTCGTGGAGTATAAGGTCCTGAAACACCACCCACTGTGTGTACATCCGTTAGACCGACATGAACCCCTGCTTGCATGGCTGTCTAACTGCCTACAAAGTCCCCATCATAATTGGAAAATACAAATGTGTGTGTGTGTGTATTTGTGTAAGCCTAACCTCGGGTCACTCCAATACAACTGTCGCTTTAATATGTTTACTATAAATGGCTTTGTATACAAGCATCTGTTGAATGACAGCTTGCTATTTATTTTTTTTACTAAATCTGAGCATGAACATATTTAACAGCGCTTATATGTAATTAGATATATGGACAACAGATGGTAAAGCATTTTTGACCAACATACTAGAAACATGGGTATTAATACTCCAATTTAGATTATATTTTACTATAAAAACTAAAGGTGAAAGCGAATCGCTCACATGATCAGAATATATACGTTCATTAATTTAGCAGATGCTTTTATTCAAAGTGATTTACAAATGAGTAATACAACAGTTCATCCTAAGGAGGCAGAAATGCTTAAACACAAAGTTCACTCTGTTAAACACAGAGTATAGAAATTAAACAGGATCTATAATGCCCCTTTTACAAAATGTCATAGAAGTCTCTGGTGTCCCCAGAATATGTCTGTGAAGTTTCAGCTCAAAATACCCCGCAGATCATTTATTATAGCTTTTTAAATTTGCCCCTATTTGGGTGTGAGAAAAAACACGCCGTTTTTGTGTGTGTCCCTTTAAATGCAAATGAGCTGCTGCTCGCTTTCCAGAAGAAGGCGGAGCTTTAATCTCGCAAAGCTTTAATCTCACGCAGCCAAAATGAGGATTGTCAGTAACGGTGTTCAGCCTTACATTGTTTAAACCAGAGTCGACACTGATGGAGAGACTCAGGAAGAAGTTACAACTTTTAGAATGAAACTGGACGTTTCTGAATGGTTAGTGGATAAATTTATGTAGTTGCTGTGGAGTTGATTCAACTCATCGACTAGCATGTGCCGTCATGTTAATCTTTTGCATTGAATTGACCCTTGTTTGTGAAGCAATCCGGCTTAAAATGACGGCATGACAACAACACTCTACTACAACAACTCTTCCTCTTCTCTAAAGCAGCCCATTCATCACTTACAGACACACAAAAGTGCACAAAAATGTGCTAAATGAATAGATGTAAATGATCATTTGTGTTCTTGACATATTTTGTCAATATAGTTTTGAATCCCCAATTAATATGTTCCAATGAAATGTGGATTTGAGCAGATTTTCTGTAATGTGACAAACATAATGATGCCTTACTAATTTGCATAGTACATCACTTGAATTATCTATAATATAAAATGTATAATATGACTTTGGTACTTAAAGTTTGACCATTTATACTGCAAGCAAAACCTTTTGAAGTCCTTTAGGAACCGTTTTGGTGATGATGCAGGATATTTTCCTGTCAACCTGGCTCTTATAGATTACTGTTATTCACGGCACTATAATGCATTTCAATCATACCATAGTATTACCTTGTCTTTTCCATTGTATATGCAATACAACAGTGTTTTTGTATGGGAAATAAACCAGAATTACTTGTATTTCCATGGAAAACTTGACACACCACTATTATTATCATGAAATCAGTGTGTTCCCGAGCACTGTTTCTCAGGCTGGCTGGGAAAAGCAGCTCTGCTCTGTCGTCCAGAGGGAGATGCCCCGAGCACACAATCAATTTCACCTCCTCCTTCATTTGGACGGCTTTGTGTGTGATTTCAGACTGTTAGATTATTTCCCGTGTCCCATGAAACAGACCTGTGGCAAGGGCAAACAGGCGGCTCATATTACGCAAATAACATCTTCACCCTTTCTTTTCTGTGGCTGGGTCCAGATGTGATGATTTTTCTGCCTCTTTGCCTTTCTGGGGCGTGATTGGGTTAATGCATTAGCTGTTTAAGAGCGTTATTAGACTGGTTATAGGCCTGGAAAGTGTTGAAGTGCTTTTTAAATTCCGTAATTTAGTCAGACGCGACTCAGCAGTTAATGCGTATGGTAATGAAACGTGGACCACTGTATGACTTTTTATATTCAGAGAATTAATGTAATCCATCAGTAAATATCATGTAAATATGAATCAAAAGCCGCCGTAGAGATGTGGGTGGCTCTTACAGTCCTCGTTCCAGTAGTGATTTACATACAGTACGTATTCCTTATTCTACGTTTTATAAGAATTCATTCATTTTCCAGTCCAGTGAGATTAATTCAGTTTCTTTGGGTTGTATTTTTAGGATGTCAGTCAGGCTTGATGATGTTCTTTTATTACATGTAGTAGTACGTTGTTGTTTAAGTATTATTTTTATATCACTCTTTGAAGAAAAGATTCTATATAGAACCTTGAAGGGTTCCATCATGCGCTTCCATTTATAGAACCTTCAGGAGTTCCATCATGGAATCATTTTATGCTTTTAGTTTTAATTAATTAATTTTGTTTCAAATTTTAGTTACATTTTATTAATTAAACAGCTCGTAAACATACTTTATCAGTAGAAAAAAAAATGAATTTTTAAGACATTTTTAAGACATTTCTCCTTATATAGAACCTTTTTGGCATAAAGGATTCTTTAAAATTGGTAACACTTTAGTATAGGGAACACATATAAACTATTAACTACGACTTTTCCCTCAATAAACTCCTAATTTACTGCTTATTAATAGTTAGTAAGGTAGTTGTTAAGTTTAGGGTAGGGTATTGGGTAGGGTTAAGAATGTAAAATAAGGTCATGCAGAATAAGGCATTAATATGTGCTTAATGAGTACTAATAAACAGCTAATATTCTATTAATATGCATGCTAATAAGCAACTAGTTAATAAAGTGTTACTTTAAAAGGTAATCAAGAATCCTAGGGTTCTCTATTGAATCCCATTGAACCTTTTTTTCTAAGAGTGTATTATAGTTTTTTTTTTAATATTTAAATTTAAATATTTTTTAATATTTAAATATTTAAAGTACAAAATAACAATATGAATTAACTGTTTAATTAAATGTTTATATTTTCAGTTTTCTTTTTCATTTTAGTTAAAAAAATATTTTTTGTCATTTTTTTATTTATTTAATATTTAATTATTATTATTTTTTAATATTACTATTTAGGATTAATATATTTTTATTTCAGTTTTAGCTTTTATTTATATTCAACTAGTAATTTTAGCGTCTCAAATTAAAGTAAATGAAGTTTTTCTAATATCTAATATTTATTTATATTTGATTTCAGCTTTATTTCAATTAACATGTTTTTAATAGTTTTAGTTAATGATAATAGCCCCATGTCATATCATTATTACATATTGCTCATTTTTGGGTTAGTGAATAAACTTTGATTATATGTACCTGTAATTCATCAAGCAACATTTTTACTGTTAAGCATGAATGATAACTCCAATTGTGTGGCGTATTATAGAGTTTGGGCTTTTTTCCCATCTGACACATGCAAAAACATCTTAATTCTGTTGTCCCTAACCCTAACCCTAACTAATCTCAAGGGTCCCACTAAACCTTAATAAACTGCTTGAGACATTATAAATCTCATTTAAATTCTGAAGCGGTCTTATAAAGCGCCCATCCTCAGAGTCGCTGGGTTGTTCAACGTCCAAAATTTACCACTTACAGCATTTTTAAGCTTTCTTTACGAGTTTGTAAAGCCCTTGACAAATCCTGCTTTTACAAATTCAGATGTGTCCTGTTAAAATGAATTTAAAACCCTATAAAGCCTCTGCCACATAAATCCCAAGCTGAAATTCATTTAAGATATGATTAAAGATGTGACATGCTCTCTAACTCATGTTTTATGTTTGTTGTTCACCCTCAAAGGTCAGGTCTTAATGACATTGAGTGCTGCCTGTGGGTTACCGGTCAAGATTTGAGTGTTTGTCGTCGCTTTTATGGGGGAAAGAGCACCTGGAAACACACGGCGGCCTCTTGTTTCCTGCGACGAACGAGAGAAATCTCTTATAAACGCTATTTATGGCCACTGGAGAGGGAACGAAAGAAGAAAGATGACATTCGGGATAGTGTTTAATCAGCCAAAGAAACAGCGCAGGGTAATTTGTTTTCACAGAGGAAAAGAGTCATCGATTATTCTGACGCTCTTTTCCCATCAAGTCTTCTCGTCTTGAGCTTGTTAAGGGCATGGTTATATTTTATGTGCACGCGCGTCGGCGTAGACCCGCAGACTTATTAAAGCTACTCGACAGTCATTCAGAGATCATCCATTAGACATCTGCTATGGGCTAAACGGTCTGTGTAATCTTTGCTCAGTTTTGCGGAGTGTCATTAAGTACTAATCAAAGCGTGCAAAGGCGATAGCGATGATATGTGCGACCTACAATACCACCGGTGTTTTCATCCTTCGTCTGATAAATGTGCGTGTGTTTACTTCCCAGCAGCACAGGCGCTCGATCAAAGCCAGATTCCAAGTAATCAAACTGTCGTCATACTTTACGCCACGATTAACCCTTTATAATGGACCCATAATCCTGCTCCAAAAACCCATTTCAGGTTTTCCGCTTAGTATAAATCTTCAAAGCATAGAACACACACAGCAGTGTTGGTGAAAACTGGAGCAAAGTTGCATATGCAGCACCTTTCGACACTGAAACAAATAATTACATGTGATTTGTCTTCACGGTTAATATTAGTTCGACTGAAGGCAGTCAATTAGAGATGGAGAGATGGTCAGATGTGAGCTTGCTGTTGGTGCTGTGCCCGAGTGATTTAGGGATGTGTAATATTTCATAGTGGTCGGCTCCAAAGCTTCATGTATGATTCAGGATTTTGTGGCATTTGGATTAAAATATTTAAGAGTGAGATGTAAACAGCGAGAGCTTGAAAAACACGAGTCGGGTGGGGGGGGGGGGGGGGGTCTGGGGAACATAAGTCTGAGAAGAATACTGCAGTAATGTAATATGAAGAGGAGAACTGTTGGCCAATGCAATTATTTAAAGCTCCAAACAGAAAGCTATTTCTGAGAAATGCTTTTGATATTTGAAATCACCAAAACACACCTACCTAAAAGGATCACACCCCTATTTTGATAGCTCCGCCCCCAAATTCATAAACACGCTATGCAACACAGGCGCCTCCCCCCTCATGAGTGTTTACGCCCCTTACTGGCTACAAGTGTGTTTTGACTGAAAGTGTGTTTTGACTACAAGTGTGTTTTGACTACTAGGCCTGTCGCCATAGTCGATATATCGACTTATTGCACGATATATGGACATGACCTCGATAATTTTTGGTGACACGATATATTGCCCATTATGTTTACACAAAAATAAATGTCACCGACATTTTGCCGATCGTGCTGCCTCTGTCATCTCATCAGCTCTCTCAAAATCTCCATATACGTGCCCTTTGTGCATTTGCAAGTGTTTTTTTCTACTTGTTATTCTAGATCCTTAACTCAATCTGCAATCACACCATTCTCTATAGGGCACAGCTGATTGGTTCCTGCTGTATCAGTAGCCAATAAGCTCGCTGCTCAACCTTCAAATTATGGCTGCACGATTTATCACACGATACAAAAGATAACATTGAACTTAAACGCGATTATCGCTTAAACGCGATTCTTAGTGCGATTATGAAATCGCAAAGGCTGTGATTTTTTTTTTTTTTTTTATGCACAGCTTGTCAATGAAGTATGGCTCCAAATGCTGAAAGCACTGCGAGTTTGAGTCGCTTATAATGCGCATTTGAAAAAGCAGCACACGTCAAACATCTTTCCAGACATGAGAAGCATTTATTAACAACTTGTCCAACAAAAGGCAACATTTAATAACGTTTTTTCTCCAAACTCACTTCATAACGACAGTTGAACGTCCTTCTGTGAGATCATGTGGCTTCTTACACAGAATAAGACAGTCATGTGCTTATTAGTCATGTTTAATCAATCAAAGTGTTTTATTCTTCTGTTTATTCAGCTACAGCAATAGTATGATAGGGATATGGATTTCCTGGAATGCCACATCTACTTCTACTGCAGGGCATATTTGGAGTTTCTGTGCAAGAGCACCCTCTGGCTTTCAGATGGAGAAGCGTTTACTGCTGATCACAGAGCCGTACAGCTCTGACAAGCTGCGCATAAAATAATCGCAGCCTTTGCCAAATCACATGCAGTTTAATCGCAGTAAATCATGCAGCCGTACTTCAAATACTTGGTCAGCATTTGCTGTAGCAATTGCATTGTGCTTTCAGAAACCCTCCACCTTCCCCAGCTCCACCTGTATAGATTTGCTACGGGTAATTCATGTATGCTCTATTGTACAGCGGTAGCATGTCTTACATGCTCACAGCAACAAGTAATAACGGTAGCAGCAGCGTAGCAGATCTATTCCGCCAAGACCAAACATATCATCATTGTCATATTGATTACCATCCCAAACACTCTGAGAGTTGTCATGACAGAAGTTTTGTTCTCATCCAATAGTGTCAGTGCAGTCCATATAATTTTTGGGGCCACTATACCATGTTTATCCAAGTAGAATTGCTCTGTTGTCATCTTTAATGACTCATAGGCTGCAATACATTTGGATGAAGAAGCACAGGTTCAGGACATACCCAAATATAATTCCCAGATCATGCATAATAATCCGGCAAAGTCCTAAATCCAAAACTCAAAGCAGATGTGATTGGTAAACAGCTGAGATTATCTACAGCGAGATAGGCACACATGAACATACATTTGGTAGATGGCATTATAAACTGTCCTGAGAACAGTTTATATCTGTTTGCAGGATGTTATGGTACAGTAGATAATAGTTTTTCACCTTTTCCCATACAGATCAGCAAAGGATTCTGAATGCCTTGTGTCGTAACAGATGGTGAACCGACAGCTAGACACCCTTTAGACAATCAAGGAAAAACCAGAGCCTCCTTTCCCCATGGATATTGGCATAGGAAGCTGCAGAGCTCATAGTAGCGGTGAGATAGCCAGCAGTCAGGTACGCTGTAGACAAATAAGGAATCAAAGCCAAGTCTCCCGTCTCGGCTACTGCGGAGCTCAGAAGATAACTAGCGGAAAGCAACAGCAAAGTCCTTCTCTGTGGAGAATACCACATTACACCAGCCAGCGAGGATATCAGTTTGCACAAAGTCGTACGGAAGGACAGAGAACAGTCTGAAAGTAACATAGCTGTCAGTGACCTACGCTAAACTTCCAGGCGCTTTCGTAAATGTACTATAGTAAACACAGCTTCCACCAATATTCTATAGTTACCATAGAAACTGTGCTGACTTTAGCTACTATTGTCATTGAAAATTAAAAATGATATTGTTTGAAGGATTCTTTGATTAATGTTGTACTGTATGGAAGCTCTAAAATGCTGTGGATTTTAATTTTCTTTTCTTGTTTTATTGTGATGAAATAGTCTTTCTATTCATTTTCTCGTTATTTATACTTTTCTTGATAAATTAAAAGTCCCTGTCACATTTTCAAGGTGCTTTATTGTAAATGCTTAAAGGCGTGGTTGATTTAGGCGTGGATAACTTTAGTTAGTGTGTAATGTTGCTGTTTGAGCATAAACAACATCTGCAAAGTTAGGATGCTCAAAGTTCAATGCAAAGGGAGATATTTTCTTTGAAAGAATTCTCTGTTTAAGGACTACAACGAGCTTCTTCCCGGGTTTGTGACATCACTAACCCTAAAATTTACATAAACCCTGCCCCCGAGAACATGCAACAAAGGGTGTGAGGCTATGTTAAGTTATAACCGTAATTAAACTAAACTATACCTGTTCAATCTTCATGCAGCATATATTTTCTGGCTCTGTAGGATCTTACAACAGTTCCCACATAAGTCACACGTAACCACCAAATTCGATTCAAATTTCATTCAGATTGTAAGGGGTTGTTTAAACCTCATCTAATCCATTCGAGAGGACATGTAAACACTTGATCGGATTGAAAACCGAAACTGGAGAGTTTTACGCATGTGCGATGACATAGAAATGGACGAGGAACGAGTTGTTGTTGAATATAGTCGTGTCATTCTAAAATTCTAATTCCACTCATCGTCTGTGAAGTAGAGCAGGACAGTGTCATCCCAGCAGACCTTTGATTTGGACTCTCATCCACAGAAGCCTTGATTTGTGTGCGAGAAGAGGCGTTTTTACTGCTTGATGAATATAAGAAGCACAAAACAAAGCTTCATGTGCTCGTCCTCTCCTAATCAGGACCCGGAACAGATAAATATTAAAGGGTTTGTTCACCCAAAAATGAAAATTCTGTCATTTACTCTCCCTTAAGTTGTTCCAAGCCTGTATGGATTTCTTTCTTCTGCTGAACACCAAAGAAGATATTTTGAAGAATATGGGTAACCAAAGAATATGGGTAACCAAGAATATGGGTAACCAAAGATGGGCCCCATTGACTTCCATAGTATTTTTTCCCCATAAAAGTCAATGGATCCCAACAACCGATTTTTGGGTGAACTTTCCCTTTAAGTCTGCCTTTTTAAAACAAAGAAAAGAAGAGATGACAGGATGATGGTTAGTATGCAGCAACAGCAGGAAACTCTGTATATCCTTGCAGTGTACGCATGTTAAAAGATTAGAAGCTTGTGACATACAGTGACTGACATTTCTTTCTGTGATTTATAATGAGGATTTTTCACTTTTTGGATTGAATACTTTTTTTAAGCTGAATGTCGTGAATCATGTTGGAGCTGGTTTCGGTTTGGTTTAAGTTTAAGTACTCTTTACTGAAGAAGTTTTTGACAACTCTTCAGAGAAAACGAATAGTAAGAATACTTCTTGAAGCAAGGCCTCTGCTGTGTTCTGTTGCAGTGAAGACTTCATAACCGAGACTTTCTGTATCTGTACTCACCTACACCTTCTTTCTGCCATTTTTGTGCTTTCAGCCATGTCCTCTTCTGATGTCATCTTATGTAATTTCTTACATAACAAATCCTCTGCTTCTCCCCCGTCTCTCAATCCCATTTCTGACAGTGTAATTCTGGTCCTGCTGCCTCCGATTTGAATGTAATTGTTTCAATCACAATGTATGAATAATTTATTCTCTAGAAAATTATGAATTCATCAGGGAGAACTTTGATTTCCCCAAACCTAATCCCCACTATACTACCACATCTCTCGTTCTGTCTGTCTCCTTCTCCAAACACCTGCCCTTCCTTTCCCATCGTTTAATGCCAGCGGACACATCTGACACTGATATGCATGGCTGCAGGTAGTATTTCAGTTCAGGTACAAGGGGGGAATTTGGAATTCCAGATGTTTAGTGGTCATTTGTCAAAAAGTTGACATGACTCACATGACTGGCTCCTAGTTAAAGAGTTAGTTCACCCAAAAATGAAAATTCTGGCATCATTTACTCACCCTCATGTCGTTCTGAACCTAAATGTCTTTTTGCTGTGGAACAGCTCTTTTCCATACAATGAAAGTTGAATGTGTTTTTTGCCAAGCTCCAAAAGGACAAAGAAAAAAAGCAACATAACAGTAGTCCATATAACTTGTGCACTGAATTTCAAGGTATACGATAGCTTTTTGTGAGGAAAATACCCTAACTTAAAGGATTAGTTCACTTCAGAATGAAAATTTCATGATAATTTACTCACCCCCATATCATCCAAGATGTTTATGTCTCTCTTCAGTCGAAAAAAAAAAATTTTTGAGGAAAACATTCCAGGATTTTTCTCCATATAGTGGACTTCACTGGGGTTCAACGGGTTGAAGGTCCAAATGTCAGTTTCAGTGCAGCTTCAAAGAGCTCTACACGATCCCAGACAAGGAATAAGGGTCTTATCTAGTGAAACAATCGGCCATTTTCTAAAATAAATAAAATTGATATACTTTTTAAGCACAAATGCTCATCTTACACTGCTCTGCTCTGCGCCACACATTACATAATCAATTTGGAAAGGTCACGCCTGACGTAGATGGAAGTACCGAGCAAGTGTTTACAAAGCGAACGTGCAAAGACTAAGTCAAACGGCCTTTACAAAAAAAGGTAAAACAATGATGCCGGAAGATTTTGAAGTTGGAGGAGAAAATGAGATGGAGTTTTTTTGCCCTACTGCGGTACTTTCACCTACGTCACACGTGACCTTTCAACGTGATTACAGAATGCGTGGTGCATCGCAGTGCAAGAGAGGCATTTGTGGTTAAAAAGTATATATTTTTATTTTTTTTAGAAAATGACCGATCATTTCACTATAGATAAGACCCTTATTCCTCGTCTGGGATCATGTAGAGCCCTTTGAAGCTGCACTGACATTTGGACCATCAACCATTGGTAGCTGTTGAAGTCCACTATATGGAGAAAAATCCTAGAATGTTTTCCTCAAAAACCTTCATTCCTTTTCGACTGAAGCAAGAAAGACATTAGCATCTTTGATGACATGGGGGTGAGTAAATTATCAGGAAATTTGAATTCTGAAGTGAACTAATCCTATAGTATAAGTCATTTTTTACTTATAATCTACATCAGAGCTCAGGAACTAATCATTTTGTGTTTAACGGAAGGAAGAACAACATGAGAGTACATAAATGATGATACGACTTTTATTTCTGGGGTGAAATATTCCTTCAAAGCTGATGGTGAATACTTTTGAACATTATAAGTCTGATAAATATGTAAATACCTGTACATGCACCAAAGTTTAGGTTGCACCTAAGAAATAATGTCGTTGTGTGAGCAATGGCTGAGTGGCGTTATGCAAACAGCACTAATAAACTAGAGATATGCATTGCAAAAACACTAAACCAGTCGCAATGCTGTCTTAAGTTATGTAGAATAATAATAGTGGCTAAGGCCGTAAAACATCTCATAAACTGTTGGTGCGTTGGATTTGTCAGTCACAATCCCTGTATATCATTGCAGTGCTCGAGGGGTGTATGTCTGGATGCGACACCAGACTCAGGGCTTCGAGAAGCAGCAGCTTTTAGCTCCCGAAATGTAGCGAGAAGTTCCAGCAGAGGTTCTCTAGGGTATCGCACTCTGAACGCTTCACCTCTAATGCAGGTTGATGTACACATGCAGAATCTTCACCAGAGCCACTTGAGCTTTGGGCAAAAGAATGGTTTGATTTATGACCGGTCGCGAGCGCTGTCAAGTCAGATGTGCTGCAGCGATCGCAACGGTGCACTAACTTAACTGATTACGGCTCTTAGTAGACGCTTGGCCCTGGGCGAATCCCTGCTGAAGTGAGGAGGTGGATGGGTGTGTGTTCTTGAGTAGGTGGATTTTGAGAATTTCATGATGTAACCCTGCATGTTTTGTATTTGAACGTCTCTGAATGCAACTCCAAGAGTATGTCTGTAGGAGGAAAATGTATCCTGAGAGGTAATGTTCCAGAAACTAGCATTGTCCATTCTCCCAACTGTGAAATACATTTTGAAATAATTTTAATTAGAGTTGCAAATTATGCAGACGTAGCCTCAGTACAGCAGCTCGATGTGCATCATTGGGTTTTACAGCGATTCTGTTGTTCACAACTAGAAAATGGGCCCTGTTTAAATTTAAACAGTTTTTTACCATGCCCTTATGTGGCCTTACAAAGAGTTGGGAAAATGAGGAAGGAACTTGAAATACCTTTTCAGATTTTGTTAGATACAGTTATAATAATAATCTTCTGCAATCTTAAATATGCATTTTTCAGTCTAAAGAGTTACAATATGAAGGCTAAAAAGTCATATGCTCTCATATTCAGGATTTTCAGACAGCTTTTCATTAAAAATCTTTCTTTTTGAGACAAAAAGTAGCTACTTAATATTTTAAGACAGCATCAAAGCTACTGGAATCTTTAATAAGTAGCTGTTGGCATTGTAAATTTTATTTTTAAATGCTCAATTTAATTTCATGTTTTAGCAATGTGAAAAGACCCAAATGGAAGTCATTGTTTTTCATTTATAATCTACAAGAGAGCTCAGAAACTTTTTTTAACAGAAGAAAACAGTGTTAGAAGTACATAAATGTTTTTTTTTTTTTTTTTTTTTGTGCGAAAAATTCTTTTAAAGCAGTCAAAGGATACAATTGAACATAATAAGTCTGATGAATATGTAAAGTAGGATGAGTAGTTTAGGTTGCATCAACTGTAAAACCTGATAAGTTACGGTAACTCAAACCATTTGAGGAAAATGATTGCCTTAAACTATTTAAGTTTTAAAACCAATAAGCATGAGTACTGTAAACGTGTATACATTAAGTTAAATTCACTTATATTTTAGTGTTGGATTAGTCAATCATTAGAGTAAACTCAACTTAAAGGTTTTAAGTTTATTCCACTCATTCAGTTTGAATTCAGGTAACAAATCTAACTAAGTTTTAACAACTATATAGCTACTTAAATGGTTTGAGGAAACCGACTGCTTTAAAGGGTTTAAGTTCATCAAACTCAAAGTAATAATGTTACATAATACTAAGCAAAAACTAAAACTGGTACAAAGCAATGATGACAGAACAGGAGTATTGCATTATGCAAACAGCACTAATAAACAGTGATATGCATTGCAAAAACACTATAGGAGTCTTTTATAATGAGCTGTTGGCATTGTAAATCATATTATTAAATGCACAATTCAACTGCATGTTTTAGCGATGGGCATCAGTGCAAGAAAGCAAAGTATGAGTGATAGTGTGACACAACGGAACTGAAGGGCAGAGTGACATATCCCACTCTAATCCATTACTCCAGCCATGCGGCCCTCCGATGATATGAAGGTCAGCGTGTATTATAAAATCCCCCATCAGTAAAATGGATGCTTCACATCTCGGTGTGCTATGGCCTCAGTGCTGGGAAAAGCACCATAGGTCTTTGCTTCTCAATGCAGCCCATTTCAGTAAACATCTTTTTTTTTTTTTTTTTCAGTAGTGGTGGCAAACATTCAATGTTTATAAGGCTTTTGGTGGAATAAGAAATTCACATCAGGTACGGCAGAGGGCTGCAGCTTTAGCCTGGGGTAAAGGGAAACAACAGCATGGCATATGAAAATGTGAGGTGGATTTCTTTCAAAAATATTAAAAAAAATATTACCAACTCCAAACTTTTGAACTATAGTGTATAAAATATAAAAATAAGCAGCGGTTCACACAGGACATGTTCTTGCATTCAGTTTTCACTATTTTAAATAGTCTGTGTTTGGGTCAATGACGTGACGGGTCATTATTTTGTCCAAAGGCCTTAATCATAATAAAAAACAAAGATATGACATTCAATGTATGTAAGGTAGTAAAACTAGATCTCTTTTATTGAATCCAAAATGTTTGCATTATATTTTGCTACATATAAAGGTATTTTAAAGATTTTGAAGTGTCAAAAGGTCATTCGGTTTAACCGTCCAAAGGCTAATACAGCCATTTCATTTGTGATTAAAATATCTTAAAATGTAATAAATGTATATATTTTTTGTTCTGGCATGATTTTATAACATCATATATCAACATAGTGCAAAATGGTATTAAAATTATGTGTAGAAGTTGTTGCTTTGTTATGAGAAAGAATGTCCGGAAAAATGAATTTCATTGATGTCATTCGGAGTAACCGATATAAAGAGAACATTTTGGATCAAGTCATGTTGTCAATATCATGTGACAGGATGTGACATCATTCAGACACCTGCAAAGGACCACATGGTCATGAAGCAAAGTAACTAACTGTCTTTTAACTATTTGAAAAATTCATGTTTTCACTTGCTCATACGCATGTCCCGAAACATCAGGTCATTCTGTACAACCGCTATAAAACATGGAAAATGTTGTAATATTTTAAAAACTTGTACTAAATATAAAATGTTTGATTGTCCTTTTGCTAGCTAGCTAGATATCAGCCTGTTAGCATTGTTTGAAAATATCGTCATTCGGTATAACCAAAAGTGTCATTTGGTAAAACTGAAATTTTGGTTAAACCAAATGACTTTTTTGGTGACACATTTTGTCCATCTTGTAAAAAATGACAAAAGCAGTGTTAATTGATTTTAAAAACCACATAATCTCATTGCTAACACTTAGTAAAACTTCACAATTAATTATATCTCCATTATGTTTTTTTTACACTTTTAAAAACCTTATTGTCAATGACCCGTATATGTGCATCAGATGAACTTATTTGGTTGAGTGACACATTTTGCTGCTTAGTGTATCGTGCCATGAGCAGGTCTTTTTAAAGAGCTAAAAGTAGTTAAACTTTTAAAAACATGTCTAGAGACCACTGCGTTCTGTTCCTTTGCATTTTAGCAGCTTTTAAATGTAAGTCTGTGTCCTGTGTGACCAGCTCCTTTAATTAAAAAAACATAGCTAAATACCGTAGAGCTGCTGTTAGAAAGAAAGTTCATCCTGGCATTCAGTCAAACGGTTGAGTTCGAAATCAAATGCACGCAACAGATTGAAAGAGTACAATGATGTTTGTATTGAAATGAAATCACACCTGACATGAGACTCCTTACTGAAGAAATGCAGGCACAGGGTTCCCAGTAAATATGATGTGGCAGGTACTACATTTACTTTGATTGCACAAGTATTTTTCATATAAATGCATGATTCTATTCATTGTTGCTGGCAGTTTGCTCGATTTTATTCTATTAATGAAGGTTATGAGAAAAAACAGTTTGGAACCAGTGGCATCATGTGAAAAGGTTTTCAGCCAGATTATAAGAAAGTGACAATCGCCTCATGAAATTATACAGATAAGCAAACTGATATATCAAGCTTCAAGGTGTCCTATGGGTCATAGTATCCTTCATTTTCAATGGACAGGACAGGATTACTGGCATGTGAGTGCATGTGCCCCGGGCCCTCAGACTGCCTGAGGCTTCAAACAGTAAAATCAGACAAACCACCATGAGAAGAGTGCTAGATGACTACTAAAATTATTATTTGTTTGTGTTGATTATTTAAAGTTAGTTATTGCATAAGTTTGTGTTTTATTTTTTATTGCATTTCATTATTTCATTTTATTTCATTTCACTGAATTGCATTATTTTAGTTTTTGTTTCAGATTTACCATATAATAACCCTGACATGGATAAGTGTGTTTATTTTTTTATTTTATTTTATTTTATTGCATTGCATTGCATTCTTTTAATTTTTGTTTTAGATTTACTATATAATAACCCTGACATGGATAGGATTGCATTGCTTTGCTTTGTTTTGTTTGATTGCATTTTATTGCATTTTATTTTATTACATTTTATTGCATTGTATTGCATTCTTTTCGTTTTTGTTTTAGATTTACTATATAATAGCCCTGATATGGATAGGACTGTTTATTTTATTTTATTTTATTTTATTTTATTTTATTTTATTTTATTTTATTTTATTTTATTTTATATTTTATTTTATTTTATTTTATTTTATTTTATTTTATTTTATTTTATTTTATATTTTATTTTATTTTATTTTATTTTATTTTATTTTATTTTATTTTATTTTATTTTATTTTATTTTATTTTATTTTATTTTATTTTATTTTATTTATTTTATTTTATTTTATTTTATTTTATTTTATTTTTTCATTGCATTTTATTGCATTGCATTGTATTCTTTTAGTTTTTGTTTTAGATTTATTATATAATAATCCTGACATGGGTATGACTGTTTTTATTTTATTATTTTGTTTTGTTTTGTTTTATTATTTCTATTACATTGCTTTGCATTGCATAATTTTAGTTTTTGTTTTAGATCTACTATATAATAACCCTGACATTTTATTTTGTGTCATTTCGTTTCATTTCATTGCACTGCACTGCATTGGATCTTACAAGAGGTTTCAAAAAATTTGAGTGCAGCTTTATTTACAAGTACAAGTTTATCCAAAATAATTTACATGACGAAAGATGAGCTTGCAACATGCAAACCAATGTTAAGCAACAGCAATATGTTTTTTTTTTTAAACAAAATAACTATGCTAAAGTCCTGTGGTTGCTAATGTGTTCTGAGTGGGTTTTAGCTTGTTGCTATGCAGTTCACATCACTAACTTAAAGTATGAATGATAGTGTTCTGACACACTACTAATAAGAGACCAGCTTGCTGAAAACCATTTGAGTCTGTTTTGTGAAGTGAAATATTCATCACTTTCCAGGCCATGACAGAAGTGTAGATTGACCCTGCCTCCCGCAGCGCACTCTCAGAAATTAACCTGGCTGAAAATGTCAACCCTCGCTTTCCCAGAACCGCAGGAACTCAGACCTCATAAGGTCCATGAATCCCGCCGATATCACAGCAGTGGCACTCCAGGACAACAACAGACTCTGCCTTTTTCTCTCCTTCCTCTATCTGCATTTTAGCCAGAGGTTGCGACGTTATTGCTAGTCTTTGACAAAACAGCCCTCAGATCATCCTCCCGGTGTAGTGCGATAAAACAGTTGTCTCTTGTCTCTCCGGTACACCGCTATGACAGAGGCAAAGCCTAATCTGAGTCTTAAGGAAGCTGTCAATTTAACCGCGGTCCCCTGCCAATTATCTCCCGCTGTTCTCCTTTGATATATGTTGATATGTGGCCTTGTCCCCCTCCGCTATCCGTGCAGTGTCAGCTGCGGTTTGAACTCCGCGGAGAGCGTACCGCACGGCTGTCCAAGCAAATTATTAATTGAAAGTGATCTGGCATCTTGTCACTCTCGACTCCCCTTCTGTTCATGTCTCGGACTGTGATGTAGGCGCTCAATGTTGTCTGGCACCCGTAATGAAGTTTCGGCTCGTGTTTGAAGTGCCGGTAATCACGCACTGATGTACAAGATGAGAAGTTAGCGTTTTTAAGGTCACTGGCTAGAATAATGAAATACTGTTTAATTGAGTGGGAAGCCATATTTACAACCCAAGACATTTACATTTGCAGAAGTAGCCTACAATATCACTGAGCCTTTATTCTCCAGACTTTTTTCGACATCTAATTGACTTTCTTCGCACGTACAAGTATTTCAATTAATCTTTGGCCTTCCATCTTTGGAATAATTTCTTTTGTCAGAGCTTATTTGGACTCTATTGTTAACGCAGCTTTGTTTTACGTTTATCAGCTGCTCTTTTTAGCAGGAAAAACTCAGTGATTATGAAAATAATAGTGTATCATTTTTCTGCTTCTACTGCAATTAATGCTCTATCGCCACATGAAACCCGCGCTGAGAAAGCAGGATGAAAAAAACATTAATCTTCGCATAATTCACATTTATCGAGACGTTTTCTAATGACCTACATCAGCAGTGTTTTTTTCTTTTCTTTTTTTTTTTTCCTATATGGAATGGTCTATTATTACAGGGTTTCAATTAATATTCCTAAGAGGGTTTTTTGGGGAAAATAAGGTCAAAGGAGATCATTTGTGTTCATTTCATCTTAGTGAAACTAGTTTGGGAATGAATGCGAGTTGAGCTCCTATAAATTGGTTTGAGTAGTTGGAATAATTCTCCAAGGACAGGGCAGAAAATGAGAAATTGAGAAGCCATATAAACTTCATTGTCGCAGGGCGTCAGAAAGTTAAATCATCTTTGATGAGAAATAAGCCAAAGAGAAGCATAAAGAGAACTATTTGACTTTGTGTTTGGCAGAAAATAAGATCTAACCCAAACTAAGCCATTTGCACTTGGCTGTAACACAGAATGTTTAAAAATGTATGAATATGGGTTGAGCTACTATGTACATGCTCGACAAAAACTAATAATACATTGATTTATAATTGATGAGGCATAGAAACATGCAGAGTTATTAATTAATCAGAAGATTGTTTTTAGCTCCATGTTTTAGTTGATGTTCTATTCACAATTTTAGACATGATATTTTAACTGTACATGAAAGTTGTTTTGCAGTGGATTAGTTTATAAGCTGGATAAAAAATTAACGTTTTGACTCACTTGCCAATGATGTGTGAACATTTACTGGCCACCAACGCTTCTTAATGACCATGACAACTGTACTTTTTATTATTTAAATATATATATATATATATATATATATATATATATATATATATATATATATATATATATATATATATATATATATATACACTACCTTTTATATGTTCGGGGTCAGTAAGATTTTATTTTATTTTTTAAAGAAATTAATACTTTTTTATTGATCATACGTGATAGGAAAGACATTTATTAGCTACACTGTAAAACTCAGTAAGTTCAGAATACTCAAAACATTTGAAGAAACTTATTACCTCAAAACATTTAAGTAAACTAACTCATTTTTTTAAGTTAGTAGAACTTTTTGTGACAAGTGGGGCAAGGTCAGTGTGGTGCACAGGTGTCTCTCATTAACAATCACGTCACCAGCATCCCTTCACTCCCACAGTCCTCAGCCTCGCTCCACTCATCATAATGTTAATTGCATACAGTTAATTTACATAAACATCACATTCAGATCTTGGTTTAAATGTTAGAAAGCAAATAACACATGCTATTATAACTATCAAAGAGACTGTCATTATATACTTGCATGTACATAATCAAACAACATACAGTGTATTCGGTCTTAAAAGTTTTGCAGCGCATCCTCAACATAACCACAGGCTCTACTCTTCACTACAACGATAACCCTACAAAACCAACATAACAGAACCCCCTGTAAATCCCAACATAACACAACATCAAACACTAACTTATGTCTCCCTATGTTTATCTTGTGCAAAAACACACAAAAAAACACTTAATTTCAACATTTATTTTCCTTATACAGTCTGACGCAAAACATGCTGGGAATTAGAAATCTGCTGCAACTCAACTCAATCATATTAAGTTCAGCTTCCTACAATCAAATTTTGAGTTCACTCAACTTTTTTCTATTAAGTACAATGAACTTTCATTATTTGAGTGAAACAAACTCATTTCATTTAATTAATTTCACATTTCAAATAAATGTTTTATGTTTTAATAAATGTTTGTTCTTTTAAACTTTCTTTTCAACAAAGAATCTTGAAAAAAAAAAAAAAATCACCAAAAACTGTTTTCAACATTGATGATAATCAGAAATAGTAAATCATCATATGAATGATTTCTAAAGGATCATGTGGCACTGAAGACTGGAGTAATGATGCTGAAAATTCAGCTTTGATCACAGGAATAAATTACATTTTAAAATATATTACATTAGTGAACAGTCATTTTAAATTGTAATAAAATTTTACAATATTACTGTATTATATATATATATATATATATATATATATATATATATATATATATATATATATATATATATATAATATAATATAATATGTATATATAAATGCTTTATCTCCAAATATGCATGTTTTGGTGACTTAATTTGAGGAATATTCCACATATGTGTCGACCGTGGAGTTCTGGAGGAAAGAAAACCTTTAATCATCCTGGATAAACTTCTGATTGTAATATTTCATCATTGAAGTAGTAGATATAATAGTAGACTATTTTTACTGCTTAATTTGAGTCATTCAAATCATCACATCAGCAACGGTCATTATAGAATTCTTCTAAAAAACATGTATTGTAATTTTTTTTTTTAAATTGCGAGGTGCTCATAACGTACTCTGCACTGCGAGTATGAACATATGAGCATCAACGATTTCCGCACAATCGTACAACAGCAAAAATCATACCATGTACCGCTACTTAATTATGCACAATTTATAGTAATTACTATAGTAACTACATGTAATGTGTAACAAAGACACTGAAAATTAAAGTGCTGATCAAAGTAGTGTTTCATGTACATGCCAAAGCCATTTTTTCCCTGCATTGGTGCGAGTTAATTCCGGAGCCTAAGTCAGACTGACACATTGCTGCATTTGTGTTGATACGAAGCAGAGAGAGAGACTGTCAGGTATTCGAACAGAGAAACAGACAGATATGTCTGTCCAGAAGTATGTGTCATACACGCTGGCAGATTTTATGTTTGCTGCACTTGTGCTGACCTTTCGGTGGATCATATCTGCACGATGGGACTGTCAGTCTGGGTCGAAAGATAGCCAGGTGTCTGTCACAGTGGGAGTGACAGATTCAGGCATCAAACTGCTGAGGTTAATTAATCTGATTCGGCTCCCTTCCCTCTGCATCTAGAGCCTCTCAAAAGAGTGCACGGCATCTGTGGCCAAAAAAAAAAAGAGCTCACGAAAAGCCGTGTTTAGCGAAGTCTCTGTGAAGGATGGGTCAATATGATTGACAAGTAAAGCGACCAATCACGGTTTGTTTTGTAGAGTGGGTGTGCCGTCTGAGATCTTTTATGAGCCTGTCGATGATGACCACACCTATCGTTGTCTAATAGTGAATAGCCTGACAGAATATCCGTCCCGCTACTTCATCTAAATTAGTCTGAACTGTGGTGATGTCTGAGATTAGAGGAAGGAAGATGCATTGAATAAGCTGAACATTGATCAAAGCTGCGGGATTGTGTTTGTCTTGGTTAAGCCTTCCCATGTCACTTGAGACATTTATCAACGTTAATGATTTGCATGTGTGTCACTGATATGAATATTATCAATTAATTTAAAGGGAAAGGTTAATTAACCAAAAATTGCACTGTTGGTGAAATTATATGTCAGAGATGACATATTATTTTAATATTCTGTTAAACTGTCGTAGTCGGCTTGTTTAACTGGATGAGTATGACACTGGCCAATCCTATTTCTTTTATTTTATTTTTTTATTAAGCTCTCGTAGTCGGCTTGTTTAACTGGATGGGTATGACCAACAGGTATGGCTAGTCCTTTTATTTTATTTTATTTTATTTTATTTTATTTTATTTTATTTTATTTTATTTTATTATTTTATTTTATTTTATTTTATTTTATTTTATTTTATTTTATTTTATTTTATTTTATTATTTTATTTTATTTTATTTTATTATTTTATTTTATTATTTTATTTTATTTTATTTTATTTTATATTTTATTTTATTTTATTTTATTTTATTTTATTATTTTATTTATTTTATTTTATTTTATATTTTATTATTTTATTTTATTTTATTTTATTTTATTATTTTATTTTATATTATATTTTATTTTATTTTATTTTATTTTATTTTATTTTATATTATTTTATTTTATTTTATTATTTTATTTTATTTTATTTTAATTTAATTTATTATTTTATTTTCAATTTATCAATTTATCAACTGGATGGGTATGACACTGGCCAATCCTATATATATATTTATTTTTTATTCTTCTATTTCTTTTTTTTTTACTTTCGTAGTTGGCTTGTTTAACTGGATGGGTATGACACTGGCCAATCGTATTTTATTATTTTATTTTATTTTATTTTATTTTATTATTTTATTTTATTTTATTTTATTTTATATTTTATTTTATTTTATTTTATTATTTTATTATTTTATTTTATTTTTTATTTTATTTCATTTTATTTTATTATTTTATTTTATTTTATTTTATTTTATTTTATTTTATTTTCAATTTATCAGTTTATCAACTGGATGGGTATGACACTGGCCAATTGTATTTTATTTTATTTTATTTTATTTTTTTTTTATTTTTTTTTGTTAAGCTCCTGTAGTTGGCTTGTTTAACTGGATGGGTATGATACTGGCCAATCCTATTTATATATATATATATATATATATATATATATATATATATATATATATATATATATATATATATATGAATAGGACTGGCCAGTATATATATTGATATATGTTTTTATGAAAAAGACAGAAACATATATTTTATGATAATACAGAATTTCTAAGAAAACACAACTGAGACACATTATTGATTCTGTAACTTGTGGGTGGAATGGTTATTTTAGAATAACTGCTATTATTATTTAATGTTCTTTCAACCCTCAACGCTTCATGCAGAGCTGATCAAACTACAGCATTATTGATTGGCTCGACACAAACAGCTCTTGAAAGGAGATGAACTTAATAGAAACCACCAATATCTGCTAGAAAGTACTTTGTAACTGGCTTCTATAACACTGTCTGCATAATTTCCTGCAGAAATGAGATTTTTCTTGTTGTTGTTTTGAAATAAGAGTTTGAGTGATATATAGTCTAGGAATTTATTGAAACCAAACACACATTTGTTGTTTATATGCAGAGGTTAAACGATCAAAGATCTTTTACACATAGATAAATTATGACTGTTTTTGGAATAAAACAATAATTGCTAACTTTAACAGTAAGTGACCTTCAGAGAAAAATAAACTGCTATTAAAAAAAAGCAGAATGTGGCCATTTTCAAGCAATGAAGAAAATAATGTCTTTTTCTTTTGCAAACAAATAGCATTTCATCACAAATATGCAATGCATCACTGTTGAACATCAAATGAACCATTTGACCATGTTTTGTATTAATCATATGTAGCGTGTGCACTGGTCTCAAGATATGAGCTGCACCTTCACATATGACACACATCTGGTCATCCTCACCGCCGTCAGCTGGTGTTTTTACCTGCCGGTGTTGCACTGCAGTGATCTAAGCACAGCCTGAAGGATGTTCACGGATGAAACACACCTGTACACACCGCCACCTCATACACAGGCCATGTCTGACACTGAAACACATAGTACGCAATACGCATAGGTCACAATACCAGGTATTGGCAGATGGTGAAACGTTTTGAGAGACTCGTTTGGCAGCGTCCTTGGATTGCTCTAAATGTCAGAACCATGGCCAAGTGCTTAGTGCATTTACAGTCTCACCACATCTTGAATATTCTTCTAAAATAAGCATACATATACTGAATTTTCATTATTTAGTTTCAATTGATATTCTATCTCTACTATCTCTACACATATATCCTCTCAAACACTTTTATTTTAAAAGAACAAGAAAAATCTCATTTCTGCAGGAAATTATGCAGACAGTGTTACAGAAACCAGTTACAAAGTACTTTCTAGCAGACATTGGCAGTTTCTTTAAAGTTCATTTCCTTTCAAGAGCTGTTTGTGTCGAGTCAATCAATAATGCTGTAGTTTGATCAGCTCTGCATGAAGCGTTGAGGGTTGAAAGAACATTAAATAATAATAGCAGTTATTATAAAATAACCATTCCACCCACAAGTTACAGAACCAATAACTTATCTCCAGCTGTGTTTTCTTAGAAAATGCACATTATCATAAAATAAATGTTTCTCCCTTTTTTATGCATAAAAACATATTTTTTTGCACGCACACTGATATCATTTTTTCACTCATATCAGTACTAGCAAATAGGGTGTTTTTTTACAACATGTTTGAGCCATTCTGAAAAATAATTGATGTATATTTTTAATAATAATTGAATAATATTTTAATAACATTGTGCTGTATTTACAATAAAATTATCTAAATATCCTTAGAACTACATACATTTGCCTGTGAATCAAACCTCTTGAATTATGTTTATCTAAAAAACTTTTTTTAAGATTTACAGTTGTATAATAAAATTCCATCAAATTGAATTGAATAATTCTTACATATTATTCATATTATGGATTAAGAATTTTAAAAGAGTAAAAAAAGATAGAGCTTAATAAACATTTTGTATAAATCTTAATGGAATAAGGAAATGGACCATTTCATTTTATGTGATTCATATTCACAAATTAAAAAAAAAAAAAAAAAAAAAAAAAAAATGAAAATATGTTTACATTTATGAATACAGATCACATAAACAAATTGGTCCATTCCCTTGTTCCATTTAAGATTTATAGTAAAGCAATAAGCCCCAAGAAGCCATGGTTTACAGTGAATTTATAACAGCTAAGGGGCGTTGTTAGGCATGATGCAGAGCGCTTGTAAATTCACTGTAAACCACGGCTTCACGGGGCTTATTGCTTTTATAAAACGGTTACCACATAATATTTAATACAAATATTAAAGGCAAAAAATATGTATCAATGCAACTTTCATGAAGTAAAATCATTAAAAGGCTTCCTTCCGCTGGAAAAAATAGTTCCTGACCGTGAACAACAACAAAGGTTACATTATTACGCCATTAGATGGCAGCAAAGATTGTCTATGAGCGAGTCACTCAGTCGCAAAGACTTTTATTTTGAAACTTGTTGTGAACACGGAAGAAGACGCAATGACAAATGCTTTGACTAGTGCTGTCAGTGTCAGCAGGGCACGGGAAATGCCATAAATGTTAAAAGGACAAGATTGCAGCGGACATTCAAACTGATTTTTTATTATGATCATAAGACTGACCTGAAGGAAAATGTTGAATCTGAATGCAGGTAATACACTCGGACACTCGATAACTCTCTCACAATACTCTTCTACATAAAGCAGTAAGCTTCAATGAACAATATCAATAGAGTAAAAACATGTGTTTACGTTGCTAAGAGTGGTTGCTAAGACAGACGCAGCAACATACACACGTACTTATGTAATGCGGTCAGCTGTATGTTTTCGGGAATTTTACAACGACTTCGAACGCGGCTCAACTAATCCGAATCAAGGGCCGGAACTAACCGTTTTTATTAAAAAAAATGTTTTATTAAGCTCTATTTTTCTATTTAAATCATTTTAAATTCTTAATTCATAATATGAATAATTAAGGATTATTAAATTCAATTTGATGGAATTTTACTATACAACTGAAATTTGTAAATCTTAAAAAAAGGCTTCAGAAGGCCTTTATTAACCCCCTGGAGTCGTATGGATTACTTTTATGATGGATGGATGTGCTTTTTTGGGCTTTAAAATCTTGGTTACTTTATAAAGCTTGGAAGAGCCAGAATATTTTTTAATATTACGCCGATTGTGTTTGACTGAAAGAAGAAAGTCATATACAACTAGGATGGCTTGAGGGTGAGTAAATCATGGAATAATTTTCATTTTAAGTGAACTATCCCTTTAAATGATGCCAAGGGGAAAAAATGCAACCTATTGTTTTCTTGATAGCTTGTCAGATGCTGGTTTCCATGTATGTTGCTTGTTTGTAGGTGGACGTAATGGTAGCATGACTCATTTGCCACGTCGCATAGGTCATAATTATCTAATGTACCAGTGACGTAATGTGGCCATTTATCTGTATGAGTGTTTTGAGAAGGCATTCAATTCGTCTGTCATTCTCTCGGTGTTGTGCACACACAGGCATTTGGTTCACACACAGCAATCCCACAGCAGCCCATCCATCCATATCACGCTGCCCATCCTACTCTCGTATCACAATCCACTCCAGCGGCCCATTCTTCTGTGGTAATATCATAACACAAGGACATCTGGCTGCTTCATCTCCTGTCTGCTTCTGTTTTCGGCCACATCAATATTATGTAGGGGGTTCTGGTGTCTGGGCAGCATGTCCGCTGCTTTCCCCGTCCAACAGCTGCACGATGTAGAAGCTCTTCAGTATGGATTTCACTGTACGCTAGTTTGTGTAGTAGAATAGACCCTTCTGAGTCACAGCTCAATATCGTCCACTCATTATTAAGCATGAACAGCTGTGTTGACTTGCAGCTGGCCTCCTTCAGGGTGCAGATAAGGCCTTTTATTGACGTTTCATGAACGGAAATAAGTTGTCTTCTTATTTGCATCAGCTTGGTGCAAATTTCACATGGCGCGTCAACAATCGTCTGTCCCCAGCTTTGTCGTGCAACCTTTTTGTGCCCTTTTGAGAACATTTGCCTATGTGTGCGTCATCTTTCCTCCTGTGTGAAGGCTGAAGCCTGTACTTTTTGATTTGTACGCATTTCTGGTCTTATAGTGAACGATTCAATGGTGCATGTTGTTCCTATAAAAAAAAAAAAAAAAAAATATAAATATATATATATATATATATATATTATTCATTTTAATCTTTCATCAAAATGTATTAATTTGCTCTGCCTTTGAAAAGACTTCCCTTTTTAGCTGACATCATTTTCTATCATCAACCAGTTAATTCCTGATTATTTACTGTTTTACAGTTTTTTTCCTACACTGTAAATTTTTTTTTTTTCATGATTTACTATCACATTTTTTTTCTTTTGTCAAATCATCATGATTAATGTAGTTCAGATAACATAAAATTCTGAGTTTTTGTTAATTAAACCAATCGCCTTCATTGTATTAACTCAAATTTTTAATTTCAATGAACTCAAATTTTGGCAACCAGGTAACTTGCTTTAAGTTAAACCAACAATTTTTTTTTTTTTTTTTTTTTACAGTGTAGTTGAATATTTTGCTTTTCTTGTACAGTATATATATATATATATATATATATATATATATATATATATATAAAGTCAGTATTTTGAGATTAAATTTGAAATATGATGAGATTAAAATCATAATCAAGTTATCATCAGTCAAGTGAAGTGACCTTTACAAGAGTATGACATAAATAAATAACATAATTATATATAATTATAATTAAAACCTCAAATTTTCTTAATATTGAGATTTTTATTATTATTAAATATTATTTTGGTTTATTTAAATTTTTATTTAAATGTTTATTTGATGTTATTTCTCACAGTTTAAGGTAACACTTTATTTTAGTGTCCTCGTTACACAGGTTACTGCTATGGTAATAACTATAAATTAACATTGGGACAGTCCCATGTTAGCATAGTTTCCACCCCCAGCTAGTTATACACTGTCCGCCATTTTCTCCACACTTGAGCAGCTGCAATGCAGGCGTTTTGTTGTTGGATGTAAAAGTGAACATAAGAGTCTTTATTTTCACCGCTACTGACAGTTTCTGACATTTTCAGTGCGTGAGATTGTCCTGTTTTGTTACCGGTATGAGCTCTTGAAGCTCCGTACTCTTTTTGAAAGGGGGCCGGAAGCAGCAGCTCGTTTGCATTTAAAGGGACACACACAAAAATGTCAGTTTTTGCACACCTCCTAAAAAGTGGCCATTTTAATATGCTATAAAAATGATCTGTGGGGTATTTTGAGCTGAAACTTCACATACACACTCAGAGACTTATCTTGTAAAAAGGGTCATCTGATGTCCCCTTTAATGTCATACACTTGATGTGCATCACATAAAGGTAAATTAGTTGGGGTTGCAAATGCGGTTTCCAGCTGAACACTTGAAGACCTACCGAGTTTTGAGTCACTTTGTTTGGTGGCCCTGCTGTTGTTATCGAACAGGAAGTGTCTTCCATTAGAGGCAGGAATGCAGAGGATCAGCTCTTAAATAGCTGAGCACAGTGGGTAAAGCAGGCTTGGAGTGGGATCCTGGCGTGAAAATCCTGCGTAAATATTGCGGTTTGCATGAAGGATAAATACATTAGGAAATAAGCTTCCATAAGCCTCCTCAAAGTGCACAAGGCACTCCATTAATGCAGCCAAGCAGGAAGCAAGAGAGGCTGGCAGCGGTTCAGGAACCCCCTCCTCTTCCTCTTCAATCCTTCACCTTCGCCCAGCACTAATTTCTATGAGAGTTATTGCCATAGATTTAGATATACAGTCTTCACTCTGCTGTCATCACCATGGAAACTGTGCCATGTAAGGAGGGGTGATATCGACATGCAGGAGCCAAGACAGAGCGACACCCGAACTGGCACGCGGGTTTCCTTTGCCTGCTGGGATGATTTCCTACATGACATGACTGGACAAACCACCCACACACACACACACACACACACACTGATGGATTAGAACCGCTGATTTGTGTTTGGGAAGGAGGGAAGATACAGTATATACTGTATATTTGTGCATGTGTGTGTTAATTGCTGCTACTAGATTACTGTATTGCTAGTAGACTTCAGGTATGATTCTAGGGCCATTTGATATTCGGGACTCCACCCAGTGGATGTGTCTGGGGCCGTTCTTTGGTGAAATATTGGAATATGATGTGTTTTAAGATAAATGGTAAAACGATACATTAGCAGGGAGTAACTGTAATGAAGTAAATATTTTTATAATAACCGCACTCAACTATTTATTTATTTATTTATTTATTTATTAATATATATTTTATTTAAATTATGATAATAATAATAATAATAATAATAACTATATTATTATTATTAGTTTATTTTACAATACAAATGTAGTTTTATATATTAAATACAAATGTTATATATATATATATATATATATATATATATATATATATATATATATATTGATCTGTTTAATTTTTTAACATTTAAATAATAATAATAATAACTTTATTTATTTACTTTCAGTTATTTATTTTACAATAAAACAGTATTTTTCAATAGTAATATATTTATTTGTTGATCTGTTTAATTTTTAACATTTAAATTATGATAATAATAACTATATTATTATTATTTTCAGGTGTTTATTTTACAGTACAGATGTATTTTGCAATAGTAAAACATATTTTTATTGGTTTGTTTAATTTTTAAAATTTAAATAATAATAACAACAACAACAACAACAATAATAACTTTACTTATTTATTTTCAGTTATTTATTTTATAATAAAACAGTATTATTTAAATAGCAGTATATTTATTTGTTGATCTGTTTATTTTTTTTTTTTAATTGAAATGATGATATTAATAACTATATTATTATTATTATTCCTTTTTGCCCTTAGTGGATAACTTGCCTTTCATTTTTAGACATAATTAGATAAAAAATATATATATTTCTGAGAAAAAATTCTGAAATATTTAATGAATTAAGCAAGTAACATGATTAGATAATGTGACAATTCTGTTTACATACTATAAAAAAAAATAGTTGGCTGTATACAGAATGTGGGGTAATCTTATTAAACCTGTCAATTTCACTTTACTGTAATGCAAATAATAATTGATGATGATGTTGTGTATTTAAATTGACATATACTTCTTGGTCGCATGTGTTGTACTGTCCTTTAAATTATGTTGATTCAAATATATATAAAAAACACTTACGGAAATAAGAATCTACCAAGACCCATTTGACCTACAGTAAAAATAAAAGGTCCTTATGCATTACGGTATGAGAATTTGGAGTAAATTTTGCTTTATTGTCGTTAAAAGTAATGCATATCATTAGCAGTACGCTAGTACTAGTACGCTCGTTCTCTGTGTTAATATATAGCCTACAGATGGCAGTTCAAGTTTAGCTGGTCATCAGTGCACTTTGAGTCATGAAATGAATTGGACAGATGGTCATGTGACATTGTGACACTTTATCTGTCATTAATTCAACCCACACAATGTCTGCCATAATGTAAGTTCAGAAATCTGAACACGTTAGCACTCTTTTCAAAACGGGCCACAGTTTTTGCCAAGGAAGCATCTAGATTGATGTGAAAAAGCGCCGTGGTGTTTTTTTTTTTTTTTTTTTTCGACAGCTGTCTCTTCTGCTTGAAAGTGAAATGGTGATAGTTTCTAGCAGCTTTCATTTCTGCAGGCCACCATGTTTGAATTAATTCTGATTAGGTCCTGCTATGGCAGGAGTTAGCCATGCATTACAATGAAATCACAGCTATGATGGAGCCAGCACAGGAAATTTCCAGAACAACCATTCAATTACACACCAATCACTCTTGAAATCTCGGATGATTTCTCTCTGTCTCTCACTCCATAGATGAATAAACCTGCATTGTTCTCAACACACTATAAATAGATCATAATTTTCTGATTTAAATGGCCCTGTGATGTTCCTGGAGGAGCTCATTTGGAAGATTGTATAATGAAGATTGGCTAGCAGTGTTTAACTTTAGACTTCTAGCAAGAAATGTGAAAATTATTACTCTGCTATCAAGTGCATGTCCTAAAAACTTTGTGGGAATGTTAAAGGGATAGTTCACCCAAAAATGAAAATTCTGTCATCATTTACTCACCCTCATGTTGTTCAAACCTGTATGAGTTTCCTTCTTCTGATAAACACAAAATGAACTGTGTGTGCGCGCGAAACAGCTGCACATTCAGAATAGAGATCTGATCTCTTTCACATCTTCATGAGCCCAAATGGTTTAAAATCGCATGAATGTTTAAACTGATAGGACCTAAAACACTGTCAAATGATAAACTTTAATTGTATGATGGTTAAACTTTGCAATTATTCCGAGAATCGGATGGGTTTTGAACCGTGGTGTCTGGTCCGTATGGATTAACGATCCCTATACTTGAAATCGCACATCCTTCGATGTGACTATCGCGGATGCGCACATCGCGATTTTGATGCTAAAACGATATATCGTGCAGCCCTACTTGGTAACCAAACAGTTGACGGTAGCCATTGACTTCCATAGTAGGAAAAAAATACTATGGAAGTCAATGGCTACCTTCAACTGTTTGATTACCAACATTGCAAAGTGGCAAAAAAATGGCATTTATAAATATTCAGAAAACTTCTATTTCAAATAATTGCTCTGTTAAACTTTCTATTCATCAAAGAATCCTTAAAAAATCAGTTTCCACAAAAATATTAAGCAATGATAATAATCAATAAGAGCAGCAAATCAGCATATTAGAATGATTTCTGACGGATCATGTGACACTGAAGACTGGAGTAATGATGCTGAAAATTCAGCTTTGATCACAGGAATGAAATTACATTTTAAAATATATTTAAATAGAAAACAGTTTTTTTATATTGTTATAATATTTCTCAATATTTCTGTTTTTACTGTATTTTTGATCAGCCCTGAAGAGCATAAGAGACTTCTTTCAAAAAAAATTTTTGTTTAAAAACTGTACTTTAAGACTGTATAAAACAATGGACGTAGTGTCCGTGATGTCTCCAGTAGGTTTCTGAAGAGCATTTTTGAAGCCCAAAGTGGGCGGAGCCAGTCGTCGCCATCTTGGCACCGTGTCACTGCGTGTCACTCCCGGATAACCAAAAATGGGCAAAGAGGCGGGACGTGGGTGGAGCTGAGACAGCAGACAAACGGCTAGTAGTGACAGCAGCAGCAATCTACCTGTCACTCAAGTTAATTATGCAGAACTTTAAGGCTTAATATAATTTAAATGGATGAGTTATAAAAAAAAAAATCAAGTAGTAGTCAAGGGGGTAGTAGTCAAGATTAAATCCATTTGTCCAAAATTTTGACGGAGTAATTTCCCCAGATTTACAGAACTGAGCTGGTTTGGTGTTGATGATGTGGCCTGTTATCAGTTATCTTCATTACACTTCCATCCAAGCTCCCAGCACAAACAAAGTCAACAAAATTTAGATTAGTCATTTACCACGTCTTCCCAACGGAGGAGAAGCACCGGCTTTCAAGCAAGAGAAAGACCATTACTCCTCAGGTGGTGTCAGGTCGCTATAGACTGATTAAATATGGCAGGGGTTATTGGAAATGTTCAGAGTTCAATTTCGGACCTGCGTTCTGGTTCAGAGGAGAGGAACCCATCCAAACAGGCCTTAGACAGGATGAGAGACCTGCAATTCCTCCTTGAGCTCTGTGCCGATCTCAGCCCGCCGCAGAATTCATTTCCAGCTGGTGAACTGTGAGAGGAATTTCATAAAAACACTTCAATATTAGAGAGGTATTGATATTGACTCAGAGGCTTAGGCTCGCAGCAGAAAGCCTGAAGCTTGTTTAGATCCTCCATGACTTGAGAGATGTAAGTGTGACCAGGTTATTGCTCAAGTTTTGACTGTCAGATTCCTCGCACGATAGAAATCATACAAATTCTCCATGCGGGTGTTTTGAATGCACTGTTTGTTTAACAGAGCACAGAAGCTTATACGATGAGAAACATTTTTCATAAAATACTTACTGGTTGCCAGGTTGTGATCACATGACTGGTTCAACTGGTCCAGTACTCACCTTAACTTGGTATAGCACACTATTATTGAACACTTTTAATCTTATATTGTAATGGTGACACGTTTGATGTCTGTAAGATTTGTATTTTTTATTTCTTTTGCATGTCTCTTATGCCAAGGCTCACCAAGGCTGCTTTTATTTGATGCAGTAAAAACAGTAATATTGTGTAATATTATTTCAATTTCAAATAACTGTTTTCTATTTGAATATATAATAAAATGTAATTTATTCCTGTGATCAAAGCTGAATTTTCAGCATCATCACTCCAGTCTTCAGTGTCACATGATCCTTCAGAAATCATTCTAATATGCTGATTTGCTGCTCAAGAAACATTTATGATTATTATTAATGTTGAAAACAGTTGTGCTGCTTCATATTTTTTTGTAAAAAAATAAAATAAAATGTTTGAGATAAGTAAGATTTAAAAAAAAAAAAAACTTACATTAAATTGATTAAAAGATCAAAAGTGACAGTAAAGACATTTTATACATTTTATTTCATGATAGTTTGATGAATATAAAGTTCAAATGAACAATATTTGATTTTTTTATTATTATTTATAAATATAAATCTTTTGTAACATTATAAATGTCTTTACTGTCACTTTTGATCAATTTAGTGCATCCTTGATGAATAAAAGTAGTCATTTATTTAAAAAAAAACAAAAAAAAAACTTTTGAACGTATGTGAATAGGATAACGTTTGCTTTTGAGTGATTCATTCAGTTATATAATTCAAATAGATTTGCTTAAATATTCTGAAAACAATTTTTTTTTTCCTTAGAATGATGTGCACTGAAACACTCAGTAAGACCAGGAACTTTAAGAAAGTAAATAGAGTCCGTTTTGATGCGATGTGACTTTAAACCTGCTGAAGTTGACTAAAAAAGTATTAAATCAAACATTATTGAGTGCATAAAAGGTTTTTTTTTTTTTTTAATCTATTTATGCATGTAAAGAGAAAGTGTTCTGGTAAAACAGTTTATGCAGAGGTTGTCAGCATCAAATGTCCTGTGAATACTTCATAAGCACGAATATAGCCAAAAGACATTTTTTGACAGCTCAAAAATGCAGAAGCACTTAAACTAGCAGCATGAGGTGATTCAGTGTGCATCTTCAAAGCACGGCTCAGATTCAAGCTCTTGCATTCAAGCCTCCTACATCTGTTTCTCCTACGTGTGCTTCTGTCAATGTAAACAGAATGTTTGTGTTTTGGAACATAACCACCTGATTTCAGCACATTGTTTAGACCAACATTATAATTCTTTAGAAGTTTAAACTTCTGTTTTAGCAGTAGCTCTGTGTATTTCTTTGGCATCGCTGTCGAAGAGTAATTATCTGGTGAAGTGGATTTACTTATTGTAGAGTTAACAAGCGTTATCATGAGCATTTTTTGTAATGTTTGAAGCAGATGTCATAACAAATGTCAGTAGACCGGGAATATTTCAAAATAAGTGGTTCATTCATAAATCCGTAAGATCTTACCTTCATACAAACCGGAAGACAGAACTCAACGAGCGCAGCACTGAAAAGGGGCGGGCTACATGAGGTCTACCTGTGATGTCATATTCCATCACTTTAAGTATGAAGTTGCAGTGGAGGTATAGGGGAGATTTGCTGTAAAATTATTAAGGAAATGAAGTGTAAAATATTTATGTTGATTCCAAAAGGTTGGAAATCATTCAAAGACTGGCGTCCCATAGGTGATACAGCTCTGTTCCACTCTCATCCTGAACTGACTGATATAACACACACACACGTTGGGTTTTCATGTGTTATGGGGACATTCAATATTTTTTATACTGTACAAACTGTATATTCTATCCCAAAACTTACCCATCACAGAAAACGTTCTACTTTTTTACATTTTCAAAAAAACATTGATTTATACACTGATTTACACAAGGACAAGGATTTTGGATATTGCCATCTTCGTCGCCATAACTTAGGGTTTACCTGAACCACGCACACACACGCACGCACACACACACACACACATTTCAAACATTTAGGGTTATGTTTTTAAGTCTTTTTCTCACTAAGGCTGTATTTATTTAATCAAAAATACAGTAAAACAGTAATATTGTGAAATATTTTTAAAATAACCATTTTCTATTTTAATATATTTTAAAATGTAATTTATTCCTGTGATGGCAATTTTTCAGTGTTACATTATCCTTGTAAATATTATTAGTGATAAATTAGTAATCATTGAAAGTTTTTGCTGCTTCTTAGTATTTTTGTGAAAACCATATAACATTTTTTCAGGATTAGTATGTTTAATGAACAACATTTATTTAAAATAGAATTTTTTGTAACATTATAAATGTCTTTGCTGTCACTTTTGATCAGTTTAATGTGTCCTTGTTTAATAAAAACATTAATATCTCCTTTTTAAAAAAATCTCACTTACCCCAAACTTTTGAATCATAGTGTATCACAGTTTCTGCAACAACAACAACAAAAATTAAGCACAGCTTATGTTTTTGCTATATTTTTTATTAAATATTTGCATTTTGTTGCTTGCAGGTGTAAACTTGCTTGCAGAAATGTAGATTATCTTAAAACTATCAGACATGAACTAATATGCTCAAAACTATGGAAGCTTGTTTCCCCCACAGAATTAAAAAATAAATAAATAATAGATAATTGCGAGTTATAAAGTCCAGTTCTGAGGGAGAAAAAGACTTTATTCTCAGAATCGCAAGTTTATATCACACAGTTCTGATTTATAACTCAGAATTGCGACTTTATATCAAACAATCAAGAGAAAAAAGTCAGAATTGCAAGATAAAAAGTCGCAATTACATTTTTTATTTTTTATTCAGTGGCTGAAACAAGCTTCCATACAAAACTATTTGATTCCATGGGTTTTAAAGTTAGTTTGAGGGCATCTCTAACTCTGTGGCATAACGAAATAACAAAGTTTTTATTTTCCACAACAAATGCAAAGAACTTGAAATCAGAAGAAATTACTGTGTCACTCAGTCAATTTGACGTCAAAATAGTCAGCTGTCACCTCTGGTATTTTGCAGGAAAGTACAACTGTGAAGGACAGAAGACACTTTAAAATACTGTATGTCCTGCAAACCTCTTAAGAAGTGAAACCTAGACCATCTCTGTTCATTGTATTCATGGACAATAGGCTCGATTATCTAAGCTAGATAAGAGATTGCGAGCTCTTCTGTATGGATCCCTCCAAGTGTTGTGAAAACCAGACGGCTGGAATGTAAAGAAAAGACATCAGACTGGCCACAATGATGGCAGTAATGCTGCTCTAGTGACACTATAGACATTAAATAGTTTTGTGAAAAGCGTGTTTGTAAAGCGTCACTGCGTCACTTTGAGTTACACGTGTAAAGCAGCCTTTCAACCACGGCCATCATTTTAAAGTACTATAATCACCAGCTCCAAAGGGCTGTTTAACATGATTCAATACAAAATGCCCTTTTCAAAGGAAGTCACGTTTTATCAGTAAAGCAGCGATTGAGCATTTAGCAAGGAAAAGGCGGAAACGCTTTTTCCCTCCTCATTTCAAAAGCGTTGCCCAGCTGAAAGCACTTCAAAACCAAGTGTCGTACCAGAAGAACAGGCGAATATATTTGTCTTCACTTACTATTTAAAAAAAAAGGGTGGGGTGGGGGGTGGCTGGTGGAAGATATCCAGGGATGAAAGGTATCGGAGGAAAGTATGCACCTTGCACTCCTCTGCTGCACCTTTGTAAGCTTTGATGTTGGAAACATGGCTTTTCCTTTTCATTTTATGCATGTAGTGACAGTCAGTGCTCTTTCAGATGGAACTGGGCCTGCTGCATTATCAATGTTCCTTTGACATTAATGAGGATACTGTTGGCTGGATTTCTGTGCCTTCTGGTCGAAGCAACTCTGAGGAAGATGATTATGTTGCATTAGGTTGCGATTTGAGCTGCTAAAGCTAATTGCTAATGCATTAGAAATGGAATGGCCTCCATTTGCCTAAAGTAAGCTATTTGGATTTAACGGTGGGAGAAATGATGAAGCTGTGTCAAATAATAATTTTTGCGTACAGTAGTCTTAAAGGTACATTAGCAAATACAGCGTCAGACTACTGCAATATTGGTGCACATAACCATGCCAGAAAAAAAAAATTTTTGAATATGTGTATTTTATGTGCAAAATAAGGCTGAAAAATAGCACACTCTTAGAAATAAAGGTTCAGTTGGGTTCTGTATAGAACTCTAAGGTTCTTGACTCAATTTTAAAGAATGCTTGATACCAAAAAAGGGCTAATACTTTAGTTCAGGGTCCAATTCTCACTATTAACTAGTTGCTTATTAGTATGCATATTACTAGGATATTGGCTTTTTATTAGTACTTATAAAGGACATATTAGTGCCTTATTCTGCATGATCATATTCTACGTCCCTAAATCCTACCCAATACCTAAACTTAACAACTGCATTACTAACTATTAATAAGCAGTAATTAGAAGTTTATTGAGGCAAAAGTCATATAGTTAATAGTAAGAATTGGACCCTAAACTAAAGTGTGCATGCAAAAATGTTCAAAATGTCTTAAATGATTGCATAATACTTTCATGTTTAATGGGTTATTTAATTTTTTCTAGTGATAAAGTATGTTTATGGTCTGATTAATTCATAAAATGTAATTAAAATTAAAAATTAATTAATTAAAACTAATCCATAAAATGATGGGAACCCCTAAAAGGGTTCTGTATATGAAGTGCCTGACAGAACCATTTAAGCTTCCATATAGAACCTTTTCTTATACATTTACTTATTCTAATTGAATGTTGTTTTTGCTTTACATTGGCTTTCAACAATCATAAGCTAAAAGTCTGAAAGCTAAAAGCATGAAACGCAACACAATTTGCGCCTTACAGTAAGTGAATCAAATTAAGATGATGTCATTTCAGTCAGCTTTCTAAATTTTGTGCAGACGAAATTAAGTATATTGAGCATTTTAACATAACCTGCAATTAGCTCACTGGGACCACTCACACAAATGCTTCACTTAATCAGCTGTTTCTTTCATATGACCACTCTTGGCTCTGTGTACTTTTAGAAAATACAGTCATTTAAACAGACTTGTTTTCTAGTTTATTTAATTGCCATGATTAAACAGTGGACACTTTTTTTTTTTTTCATAACCAACAAATGTAATTTTCTGCACACCTTAAAGCACCATTCATTCTGTGATTAAATTTTAAACATTTGATCATTTTAAACATTTTTAATATTATAATGGTAACACTTTACAATAAGGTCCTGTTTGTTAAGATTATTTAACCACATTAGCTAACATGAATTTTAGCATTTATTAATATTAGTTAGTTAATTTCAACATTAATAATGTTAAAATAATCTTTAGTTTGGTAACATAAGGTTCCATTTGTTAACATCACTGAATTGTTGGATTTACTTAAAAAAAGTAGTATCAAGTGGTGTACAAATAACAATTTAGTTGTATGAACAAAAGAAATTCAAGTAAAGCTGACAAAATTTCTTTGAGTAAATACAAATCATTTGAATTTATCACTGTTGTATAATATTTACATGTGCATTTTACTTAATAATGTTATGTTTATTACATAAGGTGAACACATTTATTGACTTAATTTACCTTATTAAATTAACTATTTGTTCTACAGTTGAACTGAAAGCAGAAAATCCATCCTAAACATAACATCATTCATTTTACTGAAAAACATAAAATAACACTTTAATCCCTAAATTTACTCTCCTAATGCAGTGCCTTGCAAAGCATGCTGGGAACCACGGATCCACTGCCCAGTTAGTTATATAAACTTTCATTTGTGCGTTTCACTCAGCAATGATAAGTTGACTTAACAAACACTTACTAAGTAAAGCTAACAATACTAATTTTTAGTAGAAACAACTCAGTTAAATTAAGTTCAAGTAGTTACATGGGTTTTTTAAGTAATGTGTACAAGGATGGTTTGAGTGAAACTAACAAGAGTGTTCATTTTTTTGAGTAAGTCCTCATAGTTTGTTCATGTTAGTTAATGCATTAACCCCTTGAGCCACCCCTTTGTTTACCGTGGTATACATTTACTATAAAGAATACTGTCTCAAAATATTGAGAATGATAACAAATTATACATCTTTTTAAAGTTCTAAGGGTTTATTTTCAATCTACGTTGTCTCTTTTATGATATAGATGCTCCAGCAACAGTAATATTGTAATTTCTGTCAGGAGTGCAAATGACAACACACAAAATCAAAACAGGACTTCATACCTTTGTTATGAAATAGCGATCGAGAAATGAATCCAATCTGCCACACTTGGCTAAAATTTAAGTGCTATAATCGGGTCCCCGGTGCATCTATCAACCCAGAAAATGTGAAAACAGACAACCCAGTAACTTTGTTTTGGCAAGCCTTTCTCTGCAAGCATGTGATAAAATGAGCTGCTCAGATTTCGCTCCCCTTGTGACGTAGGACGTCATTTTGTTTTCGCAAGTGACAACGGTGTACCAGTTCTACCCCCATGGCAAAAGTTCAAGCAAAGCATGCTAACTGTTCTGTCGTTGGCTGCACAGACGAGCACAGACACTATTTAGAGTCTCATTAGCTTGGATAGCCTGAAAGTTGACACTGGCAAGCTCGATTGCTAAAAAAGGAGCATTTCTGTCCAAGCGATATTTTGGAAAAAATATTAGACCATTCACAGCATTTGATAGCAATCATAAACGTTAGCCTGGTGTGTATGGCTCTGTTTGGCCAACAGGTACGCTATGTATAGTATGCGTGCACAAAAGATTAACATGACGGCACATGCTAGTCGATGAGTTGAATCAACTCCACAGCAACTACATAAATTTATCCACTAACCATTCAGAAACGTCCAGTTTCATTCTAAAAGTTGTAACTTCTTCCTGAGTCTCTCCATCAGTGTCGACTCCGGTTTGAACAATGTAAGGCTGAACACGTTACTGACAATCCTCATTTTGGCTCCGTGAGATTCTCCAGCTTTGTTGTTGTTGAGCAACCGAAGGGCGAGTTGTTGAAGCTCCGCCCTCTTCTGGAAAGGGGGCCGGGAGCAGCAGCTCATTTGCATTTAAAGGGACACACAAAAACGGCGTGTTTTTGCTCACACCCAAATAGGGGCAAATTTGACATGCTGTAATACATTATCTGTGGGGTATTTTGAGCTGAAACTTCACAGACACATTCTGGGGACGCCAGAGATTTATATTAAGTTTTTCCATGTTGTTTCATTGCTAAAGCCTTTATTTTATTCACTAAAGATCTGTAATCCAGTCTAACTAGACACTGTGCATGTTATGCATGCTATTATTACTGCCATTATTAACAGCATTGGAGGCCTCAGAAGTTGCCACATAGACACTGAAATCTGTAGTCTGAGTGCAAATAATGGTGTCAGAGAGATATCTCCATTACTCTTGAACGGCTTATTGAGTCTGGGGAGATCCAATGCATCCCGCTGTGTCTCCTTATGCTAGTCTTTTCCCGCAATCAGCCGCCTTCATATGCATCAGCACTTTAACAGCATTTAAGCAGAGTCAAAGGTTCTTGCTGTTGCTGTTTTTAGCAGTTTGTAATTTGACATTAGCTCTCGAGTTCACCCAGGACGTCTCATACTGAGTAACAGCACGCAGTTACAGAATTGCACTTGTCTCGTCTGTGCTCGAATTCCTGGCGGAAATGTGAACGCAGAGAGGTCCGTGTGAGAGCTCTGCTTTCCTGGGGTTTGTGTTCTTTTCTTGTGCCAAAAACCTTGTTTTGATCATGTCAAACTTCAAACAGCAACTTTTTTGGACTTGCATGCAAAGGCGTGTGAGCCTGCCGTGAAAGAGTTACCTGAAAAGGATAATGTGTGTTTGTGGAAAATGAGGCGCACTCGAGTACAACATTATTATCCCTGCAAAATTGGTTTCGAGATTTATCGATTTGCTTCACAAGGGCCCTTCAAAGATAAAACAGACAAGACGGACAGCTACTCCAGTTCCCTGAATGCTGAGTGTTATTCATTGGCCTTGTCCGACGAGACTGGTTATTTTTCCTCATGCTGTCTAATTGAAATGCAGAGATGGTTTGAGCTTTAGTGCTAGAGGTTTAGAACGAAATAAAAAACAACATCAAAATAAATGGTATGACGTCAGAGCAAGGAGACTAATCAGTCAAGAATGCCATTTCAAACCCTTAAATAAGCCTTCTGTGTGATGGAACACTGTGCTTATATCAGTCCTGAGTGAATCACCACAACTGGTATGCTAAGTTAAAAATGCGAGAGGTTGAAGAGAAGAGCCTTCCACAAGGCTGCTAGTAATGGGTACAAACAATGATGGTTCGGATGATGAATTTCCATCATATTTTGGGTTCATTTTAAGCCAGCCATATAGTTATTTTTAAACAATAGTTGGGTTAAATAAAACTGCCCAGGACGTTGGGCAAACATTTAACCCAACCGCTGGGTTTGTCCATTTTCAACCCAACTTGGGTTGTTTTTAACCCAGCATTTTTTAGAGCGTAATATATACATCAGCTATTTTACTACAGCTTCAAGCGTTGAGTCACGTTACATTTTATAATGCTACATTTTTTAGTCTGTTGATTAAAAAAGTCAAATGAGATAAAGAACCTTTCACTTGTACATTATTTAAATCACATGATTAATCAGCAAATGTGCATTGTTATATATGAATATCTATGAAATTAAACTATAAATAGCAATATACACAGTCACTGTGACATTAAATTACTCATATTATTATATAAGAATGGTTGTATGATGCACAAATGTTAACATTTGTTTGACTGTCACTCATGTATCATTGTAAACACTTGTGCATCCTCAACCAGAAAGTATAAAAATAGTGTATATATCAGTAATATTTGTAATTATTAGTCATAATGTAATGTTTATGCATTCATGTTAGGTTTTCATCCTTCCAAAGTGGGCAAAGATTATAGAAAGTTGGGCCAATGGAAGATTTGCCAGCATTTATAACTGGTGTAATCCAATCTAATATTAATACTGATGATGAGCAAACACATGACTTTTTTACAGGAAACATGCTGGATAGTAAATATGTGTGGATAGTAAATTATATACTTTAGTCAGATAATTCTTGATATCTTAAAGATCCCATGAAATTAAAATTGAAGTTTAGTCCATGTCTTTTTGCTTTGTGACAATCTGTATACAAGGATATTTACATACTAGCACATTTGCAAATGGAAGAACATAATTTCACAGAGTCTTTAAGTAAGGAAATATTCATTCTTTATCTGTGATTAACATCAGGAACTGGAAATTTGCAGTTTATGGTTGTAAGGAAATTTGTATCCACCATAATCTGATCAGTTGTGTTGTGTTGACATACAGCGTTTGCAAAGTCCTCATTTATGCATTATGACTGCGATAGGAAGAGGTTGATCTACAGATGCGGTTTCCCGAAACATGCCAGAAAGCTTTCGCATGTTGGTCTCCTTGGAGTAAGAGCATCAAAGAAACCAACTGAATGTGAAATGCAACAAAGAACAAGAAACAAAGAAACAAAGAACTGAACATCCTATTGGGAGTTTGTTTTGTGGTATATTTGCTTGAGAAGAACAACATTAACATAAACACTGTTCTCACTGGGTAATTCATGGGTTTTATCGGTCCTATAACGGTGAAAAACTGCAGTGTGGCTGAGGTGCTAATGCAGTTTTCAACAAACCTCTGTTGAACTTCACACACCATTTTTGCTCCGAATACCTCAAATTGTGCAGAGAGGTGTGCGCTATTACTTTTTTAAGCAATTGAACTTGGTTTTTGCTTGGCAGATAATAAAACATACTTTCAATGAGTCATACTGTATCTAGAGACCAGAATATCAAATTGTAATTAGAAATTGTAAATCTTTTATTTCAACAAAAAGAGTCTGTTGCATGAGAATATAAAGCCATTTTAAAAGCCATGGAGGCTTTCATTTAACCAGAATTGCTTTGAATGTCAAAACCAGAGCACAAACCATCTCTTTGTTTCGAGTATGCATAAAACATTAGTATATATGCAAAATATGGTGAGTGGGCAATAGAGTTTTTATGGATTACAAAAGAACATTCTTGGTGCTAAACAATATGAGGAGTTTGAGATCCACAAGAACCTCTTTTAGCACAATGTTATGCTCTGGACAAACTGTGTTATATTATATTTCGTCATGTTTTATGCAGTCAAAAAGTTCTTGCATCTGTCAGGCCCTCCACATGAGTTGGGCTAAAGGCAAGATGTTTAATAAATAATGCACAAGTGCTTTTTAAATATAAAGGTCTGTGCTCTGTTCATTGTTTTTTGGCCGTCAGTAATATAGTGCCAGGGTCTGTGTTCACGTTCATTATTTTGTAAGAGGTCGAACTGAATTTTTTCCCCCTGTCCAGCGCTGAATAAATCACAGCCGCCCACCCTCGATTCGCCCAAAAGTTAATTCCCCTCTAGCCCACCCAATGTTTGGAATTATTTCACCGAGAGAGCCTTTGAAATATAGTTGCGCCATAACAATAACAGCCACCGAGAGCGGCTTAATGAAATATTTATCAGGGATTTGTGGATTGAGGCTATTTTAATTACCATTCGCTAAAGAGGCATCTCTGTAGATTTATGAAATGGCTGCGTCTTGCCAGTCAGCGTTTGTCGGTGTCATTTGTGTTGGGCTGCATGGCGGGGCGTGTGTCCTTGTGCACGTCATAAACACTGAGGTGTGTGTGTGAGTGTTGTCCATGTCAGGGTTCTGCACCGTTCAGAATTGAATTAAGAATGATTTTTAAATTCCAGTTCCTGAATTTGAAGTGAGGTAGAAAGCAGGATGCAGAATTGCAATTTGAATTTGAATGTATGCTTCATGGACAAAAGTTGGGAATAATTATGATTTTGAAATGTTTAAAGTCTCTTATGCTCACCAAGGCTGCATTTATTTGATCAAAAATACAGGAAAAACAGTAATATTATTATGATTTAAAAGAACTGTTCTGTATTTTAAAATATTGTAAAATGTAATTTATTCCTGTGATCAAAGCTGAATTTTCAGCATGTCACATGATCCTTCAGAAATCATTCTAATATGATGATTTGCTGCTCAATTATTATTATTGCTCCGTTGGTTATTATTATTATTGTTATTATTATTATTAATGTTGCAAATAGTTGTTCTGCTTCAAATGTATGTTGAAAACATGATACTTTTCAGAAATCTTTGATGAACAGAAAATTCAAAAGGACAGCTTTTTTAAAATTTTTTGTTAAAAACATTATAAATGTCTTTACTGTCACTTTTGATCAATTTAATTCATCCTTTAATACTTCTAATTTTTATATATTTATTAATTTTAAATCTTACTCCAAACTCTGATAGTGTATCACAGTTTCTACAAAAATATTAAACGGCATAAACTATTTCCAGCAATGATAATAACAAGAAATGTTTCTTGAGCATCAAATCAACATATTAGAAAAATCTTAATTACAAATTTTTAAAATGTTTAAAGTGATTAGATGGATGGATGGATGGATGGATGGATGGATGGATGGAAGGAAGGATGGACGGATGGACGGATGGATGATGGATGATGTCTGGATAGATATATAGATAGATGGATGGATGATAGATGGAAGAATGGACGGATGGATGTATGGATGGATGGATGATGTCTGGATGGATGGATGGATGGATGGATAGATAGATAGATAGATAGATAGATAGATAGATAGATAGGACGGGCAGGCGGGCGGGCGGGCGGACGGACGGATGGTGTCTGGATGGATAGATAGATAGATAGATAGATAGATGCATGGATGGATGGATGATGGATTGATGGATGATGGATGGATGGATGGATGGATGGATGATGGATGATGGATGGATGGAAGGATGGATGGATGGATGGATGGATGGATGGATGGATGGATGGATGGATGATGTCTGGATAGATAGATAGATAGATAGATAGATAGATAGATAGATAGATAGATGATAGATAGATAGATAGAAAGAGAGATAGAGAGATAGATAGATAGATAGATAGATAGATAGATAGATAGATAGATAGATAGATAGATAGATAGATAGTCAGTCCTCTAATTTAAAAGGGAAATCAAATTTAATACATGAGTTTAATCCTGGTGCCTACATTTATCCAGGTTAATGTGGAGGATTTCCCTAATTGACTGCACAGATTTTGCCTAGATGAGCATTTGGCTTTTTGAAATGGATTATTTCATGTGACGGTATGCTGGAATATGACGATGACAGCCTGTGTCAGTGGAAACAGCAGGTCAAGCAGGGCTGTGCTTTGGTGACATTGGTGAGCTGTAAATGGGATGAACGACATTACAGGGAGATAAACCTGCCCATCTGATGGATTAAAGCCACTTTGACATTTCCAAATCAAATTATGAATTAAAAAAGCAGCCCAGTCAGCAATAATGCAGCGCATGCCGTTAAGCTGGACTGTATCATTCCACTACACAGCTGTTTACCTCCGTGAATTTCCTAAAGGCCAGTTTTTTGCACTGCAAGGTGAAGAGAATGTATAAACCACGCAATTTAAGACAATATTCATTGCAGTTAATAGTCAACGGATGATGTTATCTGGAACATGTTTTAGAGTTTATAGAGTCTGACGTTCATCACATTCAAACCGATGCAATCTAAGAGCAGAGAGACAAGGAAAGCATATCAGATGTTTCTTATAATCTCCTGACGAATAAGTAGAAAAGCTTACTAAAGGGCTTTCGGTATAGGCAGAGACCGTATCGGTCTGTGTTGAATAATAGATTTAAATGATTGTTAAATGTGATTTTGCCAGAGGCTGAAGGCTTGTCAGAAAGTTGTTAACTGTCAACTGCCATCAAATGATTTTTCTATGTGTGATAACTCACTGATACCATGGTGAATTGGTGTATCAAGCGCACTTTTGCATCAATTCAATTCAGACCAAAAGAGTAAATAGTGTGGTTTCTTTCCTGTAAAAAGGCACTTAATGTCAATGTGAGTAGAAAAAAATCAATACAAAAAAAAAATGTTTTTTTAATTAATTTATGTAATTCATATTTTTAATGAAATAGTATTTATTTACTATTGTATAATACCCATATATTACGTGATTAAACTGGTACAGACTATGCATGCATTTCATATAATGATAAATAAATAAATTTGCATTCATGTTCAGATCTTGACAGATATTAAGTTTCATCATTCAATTCATTACAATCGATTGCTGTTCTTCTAATAATCAGTGACCCTAAGGGCATGATGTATATATTCATCATATAAATGAGGCCCCCCAGTAGCAGCCTGGTTTACATTTGAGCTATAAGTTATTTATCTTCTCATTATCTCATGTTATTGCCTAGCAACAAGGGAGCTGTTGCTGCTTCTGTTTAATGGTCGGCACTGCACTCGTATAGTAAATCTTCTGCCGTACTACCAGTGCTGGGTAGATTACTTACAAATTGTAGTTGGCTACTGATTCCAAATTACATGACAAAAATTAGTTGGTAACGTAAATTAGTAATGTAATCTATTACCTTACACATTTAAGGTAATGTAATCGGACTACTTTTTGATTACTTTTAGATTACATTTGACCTAACTTCTTTATCACATTGATTTGAATAGGATAATCTGTTACCATATTGATATAAAAATATAAAGAGAAAGAGTAATATATAATATATAAAGAGAAAGAAAATATATTCCATTCTTTGTTATCAACAACATCAAGTGCATTAAGTATTACCAAAGACTTTATATATAGAAAGACGGTGCACTCATATTATTATGAATGGGAGAAAGTGCAACGCACAATATGGTGAAATAAGTCCTGCCTTCTAAATAAGAAATAAAGTAATCGCATCACTGCTGCTGCCGTTAGAAGCTCAGGTTTCTATAGAAACAGTCAGACGTGAACTTTCTAGATACGCGCTCTACGACTGTGCATGTGCATTAGCTTGATCCAGCCTGAAAAATGCATTTTTTTTTTTTTGTCATGAATCGAGCATTTAGAAACAAAGTTTATGAGACAGCTGTTGTAAGATTTCATTGGTGATTTCAAATATGAAATTTAATTGAAAGCTTGGTGAACAGCTGTAGAGAATTTAATAGGAAAAGAGCTAGGAGCTGCACTTGCATGCCTGAAAGGTGCTTCAAAGATGACCGCCGAGTGCAATGACTTGTCTTAAAGGGACTTACATTACGTCAAGTACTTAATTTTTTGGAATCTGATTATGTAATCCAGATTATATATTTAATCAGTTACTACCCACTGCGTACTACCATACTACTCCTACTGAAATGTAGTATAGGTACAGTTTGTGAATTTAGACACTGAATACCTGGATGATATACTGCATCTACACACACACACACACACACATTTGTTTTTCTATCTTTGTGGGGAGTCTCTATAGGCGTAATGGTTTTTATACTGTACAAACTGTACATTCTATCCCCCTACACTTCCCCTACCCCTAAACCAACTCATCACAGAAAACATTCTGCATTTATTATTCTACATTTTTAATAAAACATTATTTAGTATGTTTTTAAAGCTATTTATAATATGAGGACTCATGAATTGTCCTCATATTTCATGTTTACGTCGTAATACCAGTGTAATACCCATGTCATTATACAAATTTGTGAAAATCAAAAAAAACAAGTGCACACACAAACACACACACACACACACACACACACACACATACTTGTATATGTGGTTTATGGGGACTCTCATAGACGTAATGGTTTTTATACTGTGTATATCCTTTCCCCCTACACTACCCCTACCCCTAAACCTTCCCATCACAGGAAACTGTCAGCATTTTTTGAATTTCAGAAAAACACAGTTTAGTATGTTTTTTAAGCCATTTGGTTTATGAGGACACAGGAAGTGTCCTCATAAACCATGTTTACGTTGTAATACCCATGTCATTATACACATTTGTGTCCTCATAAACCATGTATACATGAACACACACAGTGTGTGTATTATGTGTAACATAATGCGGTCATGTGACAACAGTGAAGCATACTTCTGTTTATTTATTGCATTTTCTGTTGCAGTCTCTGTAAGTCTAGAAATGGATATAATTATTTTACAGTTTTATCATATTCCAGGTGAAAATAGTTTGTTTTTAACAAACCATATATTTTGAGGCATCATGCATGTCTGTAGCATAAAATGTGCGGGACTAATTACATGGCAAAGTTAAATAGCTTTAGGGGTTTGTTTAATATGACCAATAGTAAGAGTGACGCTTTGCATACACAACTAAATAAACTGCATATTTTCATATGTACTGTAAAACCAGGTTATTGTAATCAAAATGTCATATGCATATAGTGCCACAAGCAAAATTTGAAAAACCTCAAAATTAGACCATCTTTGGCATCTAATCATTTGACCTATCTGGTGAATATTGAACAATAACTTTTTTTCACCAAAAAAATAAATAAATAAACTTTTAATAGCCTTTGAACAACATGAGGTGATAGATATTAACAAATCCAAAGCAGACAATATGAGAAATATCAGTTTACTGAGGGACATGAAAGTCAAATATTACATATGAAATGTACATCCAGTCGATGTACTGGACAACTACAAAAAAGCTAATTTCATAACTTCCAAAGAGACCAACAACAACAAAAACATACATATCCACTAGCTGCCGCCTGCATCTTGGCTAATAAACTTTATAACTAGATCTGCAGGTACAGCGATGCATGTCGCAAGAACAAATAAAAATGTTTTCAGAAGTGCTTACAATCTCTGTGTATTCTTCTGGGATTTCTGATATATTGGAATATATTTCTCTTTATCTACTTAGGAAATAACAAGAAGCCACTTAGAGATATTGAACCATCTGCCTGATTAATATTAGGAGCAAAATAAGGAGAATGTCAGTAAAAAATAAAGCAAACAAACACAAAAAACAGCTTTCAGACCCGCATTTTTATTCTGCTGGCATGCCTTGCGTATACATGACATGCTCTCTCCGGGGCTTTGGCAAATGTGGGCACTTCTTTGTTTAGTTTCACAGACTTGCTCATTCACTGCCTGAATATTTAAGCATGGTGGGAACGTTGATGCAGCGACTGCAGTGTCGTTTCAAAGCAATGGTTTGAAAACCCTTGGGTTGTTCCAAGCCTGTATGACTTTCTGTATTTTGTTGAACACAAAATTAGATATTTTAATGCATGTTCACACTGCTCGCATAAGATTGGAGAGTTTAAGCGGAGGTCAAGACTTTACAACGCTGGTGCTTTGTTAGTTCATTGCGATCTCACAAAGTTCCGTTATAATCAATGAAGCTGCAAACAATGCACAAATAAATCTCTTATTTGCATTGTGTCCACACTTTGTTGGCATTACTCAGCACTGAATAAAAACTCTGGCATTTTGAGCAGTGTTTGAGTTCACGTAAGGGTTAGTTCACCCAAAAATGAAAATTCTGTCATTAATTACTCACCCTCATGTCGTTCCACACCCGTAAGACCTTCGTTCATCTTCAGAACACAAATTAAGATATTTTTGATAAAATTCGATGGCTCAGTGAAGCCTCCATTGACAGAAAGATAATTAACACTTTTGGATGCCCAGAAAGCTACTAAAGACATATTTAAAACAGTTCATGTGACTACAGCGGTTCAACCTTAATGTTATGAAGTGACAAGAATACTTTTTGTGCACCAAAAAAACTAAATAATGACTTTATTCAACAATATCTAGTGATGGACGATTTCAAAACACTGCTTCATGAAGCTTCGAAGCTTTACGAATCTTTTATTTCAAATCAGTGGTTCGGAGCATGAATCAAACTGCCAAAGTCACATGATTTCAGTAAACGAGGATTCGTTATGCTGCGTTCACGCCACCTCGTATTTACCGGAATTTTGTGATGATAACACGTGACGTTATATTCGCTGTTCACGTCCTCGGATTGGGAGTTTATGCGTTTCCATGGCACCACTATCAATGCTGAAATGAATCTACAGCAGTCAGGTGGTATAGCAGCCATGTAGTACACCTGGGAGATTTCAGAAAACTCAGCTGTAATAACAAGCTCTACGAGGGTGTGAGCGCTTTTTACAAGCTAGAAACTCATAACTACAGGAATTACGAGGTGGCGTGAATGCACCATTACATCAGAAGTGTTTCGAAATTTCAATGGTTCACCACTGGCGGGGGGGCGTGACTTTTTTCAGTTTGATTCACGATCCAAACCACTGATTCGAAATAAAAGATTCGTAAAGATTTGGATTTCATCAAAAATATCTTAATTTGTGTTCTGAAGATGAACGAAGGTCTTACGGGTGTGGAACGACATGAGGGTGAGTGATTAATTTTTGGGTGAACTAACACTTTAAACTCCTCTGATTGGCCATTGCATTTAAGAGATCAACATGTCTGTGATTAGCTACATTGCTCACTGCTGCAAAAGAACGTTGTAAATAGATTGTAAATACACAAATATGCACTGAAGTGTTTGCCAAATCTGTTTTGCCAAATAAGGGCATTATATTATTACAGTATCAAATTTCCCCAACACTGATTATAAATGCTACACTCTTAGAAAAATGCTTCAGTGGGGTCTATATAGAACTCTAGGGTTCTTGACTCAATTTTAAAGAACCGTTCATGCCTAAAAGGTTCTATATAAGGAGAAATGTCTCAAGTGATTGTATAATACTTTCATGTTTAATGGGTTATTTCACATTTTTCTAGTGACAAAGTATGTGCATGAGCTGTATAATTCATAAAATGTAATCAAAAAAAAAAAAAAAAAATTAAAACTAAAAAGTTTTATAGCACCTGACGGAACCCTTTAAGGTTATATATAGAACCTTTTTTTCTAAGAGTGTCCATTTTGTGAAATATTTTGTATTAACACAAGAACCCTACAGTGATGTTAGTATATGGAGATATCACCTATACGTACAGTCCCACTATCAGATTCAGCATCAGGCCAGTGGAGGGATGATGTATCTGTACACTCATTTTTGCCCATCTGTAACAAACGCACATGGGCGATAGTGATATCACATGCTATCTTGCTCAAGACAAGAACAGTTGAGCTGGAAAAAATATATATTCTAAACATCTAAACATCCGATAAATTGGTAACTCTTTACAACAAGATTTCATTTCTTAACATTAGTTAACTACATGAATTAACAATGAAAAATCTTAATTTTATAGTGCACATGATCATATGGACTATTTTTGTGATACTATTATGGTGCTTTTTTTTGTCCTCATTTATTGTAATTGCATGCAAAAGAGATTCCAGTACATCCATTTTTTGTATTCTATGGAAGGAAGAATCATGATTGTGAATAAATGTAAATCTGATCACTCTGTTTTAAGATACACTACTGCGCAAACATTTGGAACAAGATTTTTCTTGTTTTTTAATGTTTCTCATGTCCACCAAGGCTGTATTTCTTCAGCACAACTGTTTTCAACATTGATAATAATAAGAAATGTTTATTGCGCAGCAAATCAGCATATTAGAATGATTTCTGAAGGATCATGTGACACTGAAGACTGGAGTAATGCTGCTGAAAATTCAGCTTTGCCATCAAAAACATAAAAAAAAAATCTGAAAAAAAAAAAAAGAAAGATTGTTCAATGTGTGGGAGAGAAAAAACACAGCGTGTAGATTTGCATGTGAACCCGAGAGACCACAGGCGATCAACACTTTAATGTCATTGTGCAACACAATTAATTCCATTTTCTAAGCTATTAGGTTTAGATTGCTTATCAAACTGCTCAGTCAGATAGTTTCCCTCTGCACTGCATCAGGGGTCACAGCTAAAGGCTTTTCCCGGGTGAAGATAGAAAGAGAGACAGCGAACATAAGCCTAAGTGATTAAGAGAAACACTAAAGGAAAAAGACGTCAGTAATAAAGGACAGGCTAAAAAGGCAGAAACTAATCCGAGACAGCTTGCGTGTGCCAGACTCTCCTGTGACAACCACGGCCACTATGCTGGCATATTAACGGAGTGCTGCGGCGTTCCTGGCCTGTCCTTTTGTCGGTGGGATCATTCAGTGTGCGGCCACACCGTGTAGGGCCTGTCCGCTGCGGCAGCGAGGAAACTTGGACAGCCTGCTATTAAAATCGCTGGCCATCATGTGTCCCAGCATGCAGCGTGGCATACTAATGATTCAGACACGGCCTTCTGACGCTGTGGAGATGAGCGCGCTGAATGAATGAAGGTGCTTTCAGGGTGAAGCTGGTGTTATCTGAAAGGGAACATTAGCAGAAAGATGGACATCATGCTTAGAAATATCAAATATTCGACAGTGGAAATGAAAAGAAAACACAGGCTGGGTTGAGAATGACAAAATTGCATACTGTTCCCTTGTGGAAAAGAAGTGCACTTAAAGGGATAGTTCACCCAAAAATGAAAATTAGCCCATTATTTACTCACCCCCAAACCATCCAATGTGTATATGACTATCTTCTATCAGACAAATACAATCGGAAATATATTTAAAAGTATCCTGGCTCTTCCAAGCTATATAATGCAGTGAATGGCGGGCCCAATTTTGAAGCCAAAAAAAATCCATGCATCCATCCATCGTAAAAGTAAACCACACGGATCGGGGGGGTTAATAAAGGCCTTCTGAAGCAAAGCAAGGGGTTTTTGCTTTTTTAAGGACTACAACAAATGGCTGGTAGGGACTACAACAAGCTTCTACCTGGGTTGGTGACATCACAAACCCAAAAATTTACATAAACCCTGCCCCCGAGAAGGCCTCACCCCCTTTGGTGCACGATGTTGGGCTGCTTTAGAGAAGAGCCGTTACTGACAATCCTCATTTTAGCTGCGTGAGATTCTCCAGCTTTGTTGTTGTTGAGCAACCGAAGCAAGGGCTGTTAAAGCTCCGCCCTCTTCTGGAAAAGGGGGCCGGGAGCAGCAGCTCATTTGCATTTAAAGGGACACACAAAAACGTGTTTTTTTGCTCACACCCAAATAGGGCAAATTTGACGAGATAATACATGATCTGTGGGGTATTTTGAGCTGAAACTTCACAGACACATTCTGGGGACACCAGAGACTTCTATTACATCTTGTGAAAAGGATTCCCCTTAAAGGATATGACGAGTGGAGTATGTGATGTATGTACGCAATTTCCCTCCGGAAATCCCTCCCGATCTAAAATATAAACACTTATAATAGGCTTACCACAGAATCAGGGTAAGACAAAACCACATTTCGGAAGAAGGATTGATGGTGGATTGACCAATATTTACACAAGTGCGCCTTGAAAAAATATTATTTCCGTAATAACTACTCTTTTTAAAAGCATGCTAAAGTGTACTACTTTATTCACAAGGGTCTTTCTCCACAGTATCTATACATGCCTGCTAAATTTAGTGGTGTTTGTTAAGGTAAATGTGTGTTATTTTACTAAGTGATCAGACATAGTAAGATAATTAGAGAGCTGGCAATGATATTTTAACAGATGCACACAGCTGAAGTAGCTTTTTCAACATTTATCATTTGCAATGCTGAAAAGTTAAACATGGCAGCCTAATAAGGGCAGCGTCAGAGAGAGAAAGTAATTACTGAAAATCTTTGAATTAATCAATTAATTTTTTATGACATTTTTCAAGAAAACCCAATTAAACCATTAAAAAAATGCCTCACTATTGGTAAATCTGCTTAACAATCATGAATGTGCCTTTTTGACTTTCTCTGTGTGTAGCATTACACAAAAGCAAAGATTCAGTTATTGGTATTTGAAAAATTGGAAATACCAGATTGACAGGCATAATCGTCACCCACTATGAATTTATTCTAACTTAAAAGTGTCTGCATGATATTAGGGGATTTCCAATGTAATGTGAGGGATATTCAGCTGGCCATGTGATTTCAACATGCAGGGAATCACTTTTATGCAGAATAAGCTTTTCCTCATGTGAGAGGACTTGAATTTATATAGGTTTGACACATACTATTCATTTCTGTGTGTGTAAAAATTTTCGTAAATAGAAAAAAATTATTTTGGCTACATTCACACAGTTATTTTAATATAACAGGTGTGAGTTACATACATTCTAGCAGATGTGGATGAGTGCTCGTGCAGTAGCTCAAACAGACTCGCACATATTTGATTAATCTTTAGTTTTTCGATGGCTAAATTCCATATCCATAAATGCAGATTCTCAGGAAAGAAACCATGCTTTTGAATATATTTAAAAAAAATAATAATAATGATACATTATATACTGATTTAATGTAACCCTCAAAAAGCTGTTCAGATCAGTGTTATTTTAGTTTTATAAATATCTAGAATTAGCTTTTATTTTTAGATTTTTAGATTTCATGTTCATTTCATGTGGTTTTGTCAGTAATATATATATATATATATATATATATATATATATATATTTTTTTTTTTTTTTTTTTTTTTTTCCCTCAGTATTGCTATTTAGGTTTATTTTGCTTTTAGTCAGTTTTAATTTTAGGTTTTATTTATTTGTAGTTAATAATTTTAGTGCTTCAACTTAAATTTATTTCCATTTATTGCCCAGGCAACATTTATAATTTTCATTTAGTTTAAGTTTTTTAAACTAATATTTACATTTTATTTTATTTAGTTTTATTTAGTTTAGTTTTAGATATTTTACTACTTAAACATAATGAAAATGAAAAACATTGCCATGGCAAATAGCTGAAATAATATATATATATATATATATATATATATATATATATATATACAGGTGCATCTCAATAAATTCATGGAAAAGTTCATTTATTTCAACTGAAATTGTGGAACTCGTGTATTAAATAAATTCAATGCACACAGACTGAAGTACTTTAAATCTTTGGTTCTTTTAATTGTGATGATTTTGGCTCACATTTAACAAAAACCCACTCAATAAATTAGAATACTTCATAAGATCAATAAAAAAAAGGGATATTTTAAACAGAAATGTCAGGCTTCTGAAAAGTATGTTCATTTCTATGCACTCAATACTTGGTTGGGCCTCCTTTTGCATGAATTACTGCATCAATGCGGCGTGGCATGGAGGCGATCAGCCTGTGGCACTGCTCAGGTGTAATGGAAGCCCAGGTTGCTTTGATAGCGGCCTTCAGGTCATCTGCATTGTTGGGTCTGGTGTCTCTCATCTTCCTCTTGACAATACGCCATAGATTCTCTATGGGGTTCAGGTCGGGCGAGTTTGCTGACCAATCAAGCACAGTAACACCATGGTCATTGAACCAGCTTTTGGTACCTTTGGCAGTGTGGGCAGGTGCCACATCTGAAATCAGATGAAATCAGCATCTCCATAAAGCTTGTCAGCAGAAAGAAGCATGAAGTGCTCTAAAATTTCCTGGTAGATGGCTGCGTTGACTGTGGACTTCAGAAAACACAGTGGATCAACACCAGCAGATGACATGGCAGCCCAAAACTTCACACTGGACTTCAAACAACATGGTTTCTGTGCCTCTCCACTCTTCCTCCAGACTCTGGGACCTTGATTTCCAAATGAAATGCAAAATTTACTTTCATCTGAAAAGAGGACTTTGGACCACTGAGCAACAGTCCAGTTCTTTTTCTCCTTAGCCCAGGTAAGACGCTTCTGACGTTGTCTTTGGTTCAGAAGTGGCTCGGTACATGGAATGTGACAGTTGTAGCCCATTACCTGAAGACGTCTGTGTGCGGTGGCTCTTGATGCACTGACTCCAGCTTCAGTCCACTCCTTTTGAAGCTCTCCTAAGCTCTTAAATCGGCTTCGCCTGACAATCTTCTCAAGCCTGCGGTCATTCCTTTCACTTGTACACCACTTTCCACGAATATGCTTTGGCACAGCACTCTGCGAACAGCCAGCTCTTTCAGCAATGACCCTCTGTGGCTTACCCTCATTGTAGAGGGTCTTGATGATCGTCTTCTGGACAATTGTCAAGTCAGCAGACTTCCCCATGACTGCTGTTGGGATTACTGACCTAAACCCAGTATTTATATCCTGAGAATGGTAATTTAATAGAACTTGAAATTAAATATTCTAATAATTTGAGCTACTGATTTTTTGATTTTGATGAGCAGCAAGCTGTAATCATCAAAATGAAAACAAAAAAGTCTGTAAATATTTTACTTTATGTCTAATAAATCTAGAATATATTGTTTACTTTTTGAATTAAATTACAGAAAAAAATAACTTTTTCTTGATATTTTAATTTAATGAGATGCACCTGTATGTGTATATATATATATATATATATATATATATATATATATACATACATATATATTGTCCAAAGGTCTTAAAAAACATCCAGCGTATGTAAGGTAGTACAACTAGATCTGTTTTATTGAATCCAAAATGTTTTAATTATATTTTGCACATATAAAGGTATTTTAAAGATTTTGAAGTGTCAAAAGGTCATTCTGTCATTCGTCTAAAGGCCAATACAGCCATTTCATTTGTGATTAAAATATCTTAAAATGTAATAAAAGTATATATTTTTTGTATTCTGGCATGATTTTATAACATCATATATCAACATAGTGCAACATGGTATTAAAATTATGTGTAGAAGTTGCTTTGTTATGAGAAAGAATGTCCGGAAAAATGAATTTCATTGATGTCATTCGGAGTAACCAATATAAAGGGACCATTTTGGATCAAGTCATGTGGTCAATATCATGTGACAGGATGTGACATCATTCAGACACCTGCACAGGACCACATGGTCGTGAAGCAAAGAAACTAACTCTCTCTTAACTGTTTGAAAAATTCAAGTTTTCACTTGCTCATACGCATGTCCCGAAACATCCGGTCATTCGGTACAACCGCTATAAAACATGGAAAATATTGTAATATTTTAAAAACTTGTACTAAATATAAAAATGTTTGATTGTCCTTTTGCTAGCTAGCTAGATATCAGCCTGTTAGCATTGTTTAAAAATATCGTCATGCGGTATAACCAAAAGTGTCATTTGGTAAAAATGAAATTTTAACTTCTGAATGACTTTTTTGGTGACAAATTTTGTCCATCTTGTAAAAAATGACAAAAGCAGTGTTAATTTATTATAAAAACTACATAATCTCATTATTAACACTTAATAAAACTTCTAAATTAATTATATGTTTTTTTGTTTTTTTTTACGCTTTTAAAAACATTATTCATCAATGACCCCTATATTATTTTATTTCAACTAATGAAAATGTTTTTATGGTTTCAGTTTTAATTTTAGTTGACAATAATAACCCTGCTATATATATATATATATATATATTTTTTTTTTTTTTTTTTTTTTTTTCAGCAAAAATATCTGTTTTGCCATGATATGAGATTATGGTCATATCGCCCACTTCTAGTAGTAAGCAGTAAGATTCATCCAAACACAGCCAATATTTGTTGTGCGTTCATCTCTCAATAGGAAGCGTAGTGGATATGCACTCCAAAACTCTGTATTGTGAAGAAGAGGAGTTTCTAAGGCGCAATTCTGTGCATCAGCTGCACTTAGCTCTTAACACAGAACGCTGGCAAAAGCCCAGACGCAACCCACTATGAGTCACATCTTTAAAAGCTCTGACCGCAGCAGCCAAAAGTAAAAGCTCCCAATATTTGTGATTAAACCGGGATGGACAACAGGCGTGCGAAGCCAAAAAGCCTTTTATTTTTAAAATATTCATCACTCCCAAGCATCTTTAATCCTGTTTTCAGAAGGAATGGGGGCGGAAGGGTGTTTGTGAAGGAAACAACACCATAGTCAAACACTTCAGTGGGAATGTGATCAGAAATGCTGTTTTATGCATACGCATCTTTTTTTAATTTTTTTTTTTTAGCAGTTGTCCCCTATGTTCCCTTTGCAGTTGATTTAAAAAGGAAAGGGAATGGTTAAACTTTAATCCCATTTGCATTTATGGATAATTGATTGCTTAGTTGCATACTGAATGATCGCTCCAGCAGTCCATTAAACAGAGAAATAGGATTGACAAGGCTGTGCAAATGGGGTTTGTATCCGGCAAAGGTCGATCGCTAACTCTAAGTCCTTGTTCCCAGATGAATGCAGTGAAACGCAGCTGTGCGATGAAGACTCCGCTGCATGAAGATTAATCCAACCTTGTGGATATTACAAATCCGCAACTATGTAAACAATGCGATGTGATTTAGATGCATATGAACACGTCAGCCTTTAAAATGCACACAAAAGCCCTGGAGACGATACTAAAAAACACTTTTGTTAAATTGCCAGAATGCAGTCGTAATTGAAACGCGTAAAAGGATGTGCAAAGCAAGGAAATTAACAAGAGATTATATGCATTTGAAATGCTGCTTAAAGTAGACCCGTCCTCTCTCAATGTGATTGTAAAAGTGCAAAAGTGGCCATTTGTTCAACACAAAAGAGCCATACTCTCATTTAAATGCTTCAAAGACAACATTTTCACTTCTTTATTTCCAGCTAAGTAATTAGGCAAACTGAGCCTTGAAGTCGTTCTATAGGCCTTTTATGTGGACCCCCAACTAAGCAAATTTGCATAATCGTTTTCTTCATGTATGGTAAAGAGTGGCAAAGAAAGGTATTTGAGCACGCAAGTCACACTAATAAATGTATGAATGTCTTTGCATTAGATGCAAAAAAAATAGACTAAACATCAAACATTGTAGCTTATATAAACTATATAAAAAAAAATTAAAGTAAACATAAGTAATTTTTTAATAAAGTGTGGGACTTTTTCTGTTTGAATTGTGGCCTACGCACCTGCCCACAACTATCCAGGTGTGTTCAGGGTTTTTTATAATAAAAATATTACATAAAATATTCAAATAAAAATGAAGACGATGTATTGTGTGACTTTGTGTTTGTTTGAGGTTAGTGGAACATGTTGATAGTTTTTTTGTACACCTATGGTTTCTCTTGAGGAACTGACTTCATACAGTACATCCACTAAAACTCACCAAAACACAAGCTGATTCAAAGTGCCCCAATTATGTTTCTTTGGATATTACCTATTTTGTAGTGTGTAATATAGCTGTTTGTGAAGTTAAAAGCTCAACAAAGTTTTAAAGATCAAAGTGGAGTTGGGTCATTTCTTGTCAAATCAACCAAATTTCAGAAACTTCCCAGGCTCAAATGTTTCATTTTTTTATGTAGAAAGACAAATATAAATAGTGATGAAAGCCAAAATATTAAATGTCACAGATGTAGATTTATTGAGTAATCCACTATTTTATAGAAGGGGGTCAAAATGACATTTTTCACCTGAGATTTGGAGCCAATTTACAGGGATGTAAAAATAACTTTAGAAAGATGGCAGCATCATTATTTTATTTTTACACAGAGATTGGTAGGTCTATTAGTAAAATCTGTTGACTTTATCAGTCTTTTTTCATTATATGCAACGCTGACAGTTCAAAAATGGCAAAAAGCACTTCTAGTGCCTGTAACTCAAGAAGTATTGAAGAAAATCCTTTTAGATTCTGGTTCTTAACAAACTTTCCTTTTGGTATCTTCATTTTAAAGGCTCTCAATGGTTCAATCCCAGAGATATGGAGATCTTAATGTGGCTCCATGAGTAAATTGTACACATTTTCAGTAGTCAAAAACCAAATGTGGGTCACTTTGCATACAGCTGATACTTTTTTCTTTCAAATAGGAATCTGAAGAACAACTAATGTTGAAACTAGAAATGTATCTTGTGTTTTTCCATCAACTCAATTGCAAAGATCGTACCTGAGTGCCAGAAATATTCCTTTTCCAAAGTTTGCATGCCTGTAACTTTAAAAGTATTCAAGATATCTTGATATCCTTCATTCTTAATAAACTTTTCTTTTGAAATCTTAATTTTCAAGGCCCTATATAGTTGAATCCCATAGATATGGCAATCTCAAAGCAGCTCTGTGTTTAAATCGTTGAATTTTGTATTTTTTAATAATTTAAAACTTAAATATCTTTATGTGAAATGTTGGATCAAGCCACACGGACACCACATGCCCTTCCACTGGAGCATCATATTCCATAGATACTTTATGCCCCCATTTTAATATTTTATCCAAATATAATTTATTTAAAAATGAAACACGCCCACAATGTCTGTCTTCCCTCACACTAATGCACTGACATTCATTTTTAAGTGTCTGAACACTTTTATCACCAGTGTACTTACAAATACCATAATGTGCTGTGTGAAGCAGGATGGGAAACGGAAACACACAGATGGAGAGTCATTACGGACACACACAGTCCATTGCCCACTTCCTAAAGTGAATTTCATAAACATATCTCAGTCGCCGTCATTGGGACTGGAAGGCAGGGGTTGTATTTAATGACAAGCATTCGTCGTAAATCGATCTGTCTTCTGTTGCGTAATGCAGCACAATCCAATTGTAGGCTGATGGAACATGCACCATGTCTCTGGACAATGCGTCTCTTCTCTCTGTTTGCATGGCGTTAGCGTCCGCGAGTTTAACGCAATCGGTTTAGAGAGTTCACAGATGGCGAAGGAGCTGCTAATCAATTGCAACAGATTGTGTTTTAGTTCTCTTAACTATCGAAAGACGCTTCTCTAGCTTTCTTAATCGCTCAGAGGAAGCTGTTCATGTGATGCAATTAAAAGGTGTAATTGACAATATTATTATATCATTCCCTGTCCACATTAGTGGCGTCGCCATTAGCATGTTGCACATCAGAATATGCCTCACCAGTCATTACATTGCAGGTTGCATTTATCATCCTTGTCTTCATCGCCAGCTATTTTCGTTCAGAGTTCATTTAGTCCTTTAATAAACTAAGAAGCTAGCATCAACCTGTGCAGTTCATCGTACGCAAACTTACCTGCTTATCTCACGCATTATTGCTGGGGTCTGCTTCCTTTAAAACAGTCAGGAGCTAATATTACTTAATTAGCACATAATTATATACAATTCAAAGCAGCAGTGAGGCAGAGGTTGGGATGGTGGAAGCCAAACACACGGTATCAGCAAAATGGCTGTAATGCAATAAGTGGTCTCCACTTAATGGAGTCAAGCCCTCCATTTAAGAGAATAAAAGCAGTGGTATGTAAGTGCTTTCTCTCTAGAGCCCGGGACTGCATATAAATCAGGGCTACAGAGCGGCCGGCCAACTGCTGCCATGTTCAGATGCTGCTTATGAAGATGTGTGCATCATAGACGTGTGTGTCTGTGTGCTAAACCCTGTCTGTGGCATGTTTTCTGCGCTTTAATATCAAACAGTATGGCCCACTATCCTCTATCTATCTATTTATCTATCATGTATCCATCCATTTAGAATATACCACACAAGTCATATTGACTGGTTAAGTTGCATTTTCATTTTGCAAAACAATTCTTTTGTTTTCCACAAATGCTCATTATGGGTACACTGGCCCTTTAAGGTAATGAGCGTACATTTTTACTTCTGCACTGTAGTAGGCATATCATTTTCATTCAGTGTTTCTATTGCAGCATCACTGTCAACTGATAAAAAGCATGTTTGACATGTTACAATACCTCTTGCACAAGTCGTAAAATGGTTCATTTATGAGCCCTGGTTACTCTAATGATGAACTCTAAATGATGTTATCACATTTTGCATTCCAAAGGTACTAATTACAACCAAATTAGACTCAAAGGAGTAATTAGGGTTTCTTTTGTGAAGGTTGTTGGAGGGAAAAATCTCAGTCTGAATGTGATGATAATTACCGAAACCGTAACACTCTTCACATTCAATGTGATCTTCTGATCTTTATGCCATATCTAATATTATTAGCATTCTCTACCGTCTTCCACCTGGCAGATGCATTTCCTGTTATTTGCGAATGCTCGTTGTATTGGCACCGTTGAAGAGAGTGAGCGGGTGGCCGGCTTGCCAATCTCATTCCATTTGCTGTGTGTTAAACTTTTGATTGGCCTGTTGCTGCAAATGGAGAATGTATTTATGGGGTTGATTGCAGAGCTCATGGGCCTCTTACGAGAGAGGGGAACTCATTTGCAGTCCACTGAAAATACATTTCACACACTTTAGATAGGTTTTATCCGTGCACACTGCACTCGGTTGGACACTGCCACAATTTAAGGCAGCATTTACACTAAGGCGCAGATCCATATCCTATTTTTTCTTGTCTATTTACATTCTTTCAAGATATAAATGTGTTTTTACATGAATATGCCACAAAACAGCCAAGGTCCAAATGTATTATTATATATTATTTATGTTTATTATTTTAACATATAATATGTATATATTACTATAATATTCATATATATATTACATATATATTTATTGCTTTTATTCATATATTATTTTTTATTTATAAAACAAATTATTCATGAAAATTACAATGATTTAATTTCGTTTTCATTTTTAGTATGAATATATTATTTTTATATTTTATTATTACTTATTGTTATATATATATATATATATATATATATATATATGGGTCAATGATATGACGGGTCATTTTTTTGTCCAAAGGCCTTAATAATAATAAAAAACAAAGATATGACATCCAAAGTATGTAAGGTAGTAAAACTAGATCTCTTTTATTGAATCCAAAAGGTTTTAATTATATTTTGCTACATATAAAGGTATTAATTAATTTGTTTATTTATTTATTTTTATTATTTATTTATTTTGAAGTGTCCAAAGGTCAATACAGCCATTTCATTTGTGATTAAAATATCTTAAAATGTTATACATTTATATATTTTTTATTCTGGCATGATTTTATAACATCAACATAGTGCAACATGGTATTAAAATTATGTGTAGAGTCGTCGCTTTGTTATGAGAAAGAATGTTTGGAAAAATTAATTTCATTAATGTCATTTGGAGTAACCAATATAAAGGAACCATTTTGGATCAAGTCATGCGGTCAATATCATGTGACAGGATGTGAAATAGATGAATTAGTATTATTACTATTATTATTCATAATAATATATTTTTTTATATTTATCAAATAAATTATTCAAATATATAATAACTGAAATTGAATAACTGGTTAAATTCATTAGCAATTTTTGCAACACCACATAGGAGATACAGCCGGCATCCTACAGCAGATCTCTCTTTGAAATACAGCGTTAATGCTAACCATGTTCCTCTTTGTCTTTTCTCTCTCTCAGGCCCCTCAACAGATGGGCACATTGGCGTTCTACAGGTACGAGCAGCCCATCGTGGACTACTGCCAGGCTCACCAGCCCCTGCACATGAACAGGGGCTTTGAGCCCCCGTCCCAGGCCCTCGAGGGGCTGGGGGCACGAGAACGCTGCGGCGTCCCATCCGCTGGCCTCCTTCCTTCCGTGCCTGCAGCCCCTCTGTCAGACATCCGCACCCTACCGCAGTGAGCCGGAGATAGACTCGTCCCTGTCGCCTGTTTTCCTCGCTGAATGTCCCCGGAGGGCGTACGCTCTACCCCCAACATGAACCCACCACAAGACTGAATCAGAGATATATGGGCCAGTGTGATAAACTACAGACTCTCAGGAGAGGACAGGATCGACTCTGTCTTTGTCGTGAAGTGGGTTAAAACACACTCTGGTTTGTCATCTGCAAGAATCATCTGTACGATCGATGTGTTTGGAATAATCTAACAGGATGTTTTTTGGGGGGAGGGGGGGGGCATTTTATCCTGATGCTTTGGGCTTTTTTGTGAGCTCGGCCCTCTAAATGTTTAAAAGCATCATGCTAATGGCGAAACGTCTCAAGCGAGAAATAAACATCAAGGCCTTTATTGACTCAACAGCACGCATACTTTGGACAGGCATACATTGGTGTTCTCCCAGAACCAGAAGTAATTAAACGTAAAACGCCGTCCCTTAAATGGATTCGAGAAACCGGAGCAGCGAGCAAAGGAATTTCTGAGCAGGTTCTGAGCATAAAAATCTCTTTTATCTCTTTCTAATAAGGCCTTTCAGAAGGACTCCTGCCCCATGAAGTCAGCGATAATTGCTTTATATAAAATTGCCCAAATTTAATTCCTCAAGGTGAGCTGACAAATTTGAATTGTAAATGATAATATGACCCTCACTTGACGACTTCTCTATTGTGAATCTTTAAAATGAGTCTTGATCGTTTGGTATTATGATGAAAGAAACCATCACACCATGCTGATTTTACTCTGAAAATCACTGACAGCTGTGACATCATTTATCAGTGCTGTTTTACACCGACTGTGGAAAATGTCTGACACAATCTGTGAGGTATTCATATTGAGTTTCCTTTCACTTTTAGGATGTTAACACCAGGGTCATTCCTGTTAGGCCTTATAAATCCTTGAACTTTTAAAAAATAAAAATGGCTGTGTGGTATTTAATTTATTTCTATAAAATGGTCTTGAAGACAATCAGGTCAAGATCAGGCACTTATAACGTGATTCATTTAACAATGGCAAGACATGAGAATGATATTTTTTAAATTGCCTTGTAAAATGCCATACTGATTTGTGTGATTTATCAAGCAGGATGTTGTTTTCCCTCCAAAGTGATGTCACTTCTTGGAGAATGATGTCATTAAGTAACTTTTTTGTTTGTAAAATGAATGGAAAGCGAGGAAAATTAACAATTAAAACAACTTGTTTTAGGGGACATGAAAATGCACTTAAATATAAAATTATTTTCACAATGGCAATAAAGTTTACATGAGGATCATATATTTTTTAAACTGTCTTTTAAAGGGGTCATGAATTGAGAAATCAACTTTTGATATATAAGAGGTCACCATACTATAAGAATATCCTGTAAGTTTCAGAACTGAAAACTTCCTTGTTAGTCCAATAAAAGCTTTTATTGACACCAGGCCCAGTGAACGATTGATCCTGGAACATGCCTATAGATAGGTGAAACTCTGCCTCCGCAGAAGAAATTAACGCCTACTTCATCATTGCAACATTAGCCCCGCCCACTGTCGTGTTAGTGAGATGAGGAGGAGAGAAGAGCGATACAGGACTAAAATAACATTACCTTTCAAAGGATCCTAATGCTAGGAATATGGTTATTTATTTTCAACAATGTGAATGTCTCAGTTGAGCTTTATTTATTTGTATTCGGTACATTTCACTGTGGGTTCTTTGGTAAATCAATGGCATTTCGGTGCAGGCTTTGCAAACAGACTTTTACGATATGGACTCGACAGTAATGCCACAACATGTAAGTAACTGTGTTAATTCTAATGCCTGATCTCATATGTAATAATTGTACAGTACAGTGAGATGTTCTTTGTCAAAGAACGCTCCTTTTACAATCGCTAGAGCTGTCAATCAATCAGCGCGAGTTTATCAGCAACTGAGTTGGGGACTTGCTCCAAACTCCCGTTTTATTCAACGAATCTCTTAGTTACATCAAGTAGTTATGATGAAAGCATTCGTTAATGTGCAGAAATTTAGTTGCAATGACGAGATCATTGCATTCATGCACTCAATAACATGTCTGTGATCGGCTACAATGTTCATCACTGCAACCTTTAATGCCACAATCTAAATATAATGCAATCTAATGTAATGCTATAATCAACACTTTTCATGATTAGTTAACGTTGAGAGCTGTAATAGTAAAAACGTGCTAAAAGTTTTCAAGACAGTAATACATAGCTATTTTATATTGCAAAGATGTTAGCCAATCACAGCAGTGGGCGTTTACACAGAAGTCTCACAGCAGACACGCCCCTTAAAACAGAGCGTTCAAATAAGAGGGATAAAATCAGCATAGGAAAAAATGCCTTTTATTTCTATATTATGACAATTTTTGATGTAAAAAGCATACTAACATTATAAGTGCACTCCAGGAAACATTATAAAACAATGCAGTTCATGACCCCTTTAAAATTTTATCAAGCAGGATGTTGTTTTCCCTACAAAATGATGTCACTTCCTGGAGGGTGATGTCATTAAGGAACTGTTTTTTTTGTTTTTTTTTCGGAAAAAGCATTTTACAAATTAAAAGAATGGAAAGCAAGGACACAGGAAAATTAACGATTAAAACAACTTGTTTTAGGGGACATGAAAATGTCCAGCATAGCAGGAATGACCCACATCTGTTGTTGAATTCTATTGGTCACTTCTTTTACGTACCCATTATGAAAGTGGATGTATGTTGCAGTGTACTACGTTAGTACCATAAACTGTTAACCATCATCATCTTGCACCTCTGGCCCACATAACACCACCGATTGGACATTGTGCCGTATTTTGCAGAGACCCGGATGATCCATTAAATTACATGGAAACGGATTCCTTTTCTTTCTGTTTTGCCACAACTCACATTCCAGCTGGAACTGTACAAATAAAGACCATGGGAGTGACCTAGAGACGCTATAAAGTGGGAGAAAGCACTTCCCAGACTGGACTACTTGTCTTGTACATATTATGTAAATTAAAACAAGGATGTCTTTGCTTCTACAAAAAACACAATCTTGTTACCTAGAAGAGGAGCCTTATCTTTAATCCAGGAGGAAGTGAACATGCATTCAGTGTGTGTGTGCGTGTGTGTGTGTGTGCGGGTGCATGAACTGAAAGTGCGAATGGAAAAAGAAGGAGAAGATGGCTGTGTTAGAATATTAGCCTGCTGTTTGAAAAGAACATTGGTTTCAAAAAATTTTACTTTCCTTTGCGGTTTTACATAATTGCAACATATGTTCGATGCTTCTGTCAAGTGGGACGGTTTGTCAAACATCTGTCCTCTAATAATGATTACAGTGATTTTCCAACCAAATGTTTTTATACCAGTATTTATGTGAGAAAAAAAAGAAGAAAACTAGTATATACTTTTACATTTTACATTCTCCCAACCCCTTCAATGCAATACTTGCGTCTGTAGAGCGGAATGACCCGTTTCAGTTCTGATGCCAAGATTGTGATGATTATTTTAAGCATTTGACTGTGTTTCCCTGTATCTTAGCAATGAGGTCGATATATTTCATTTTGTCTATTCAACAGTTATAAAGCGTAAATTTGTTTTTTTAATATGCCTGTCCGTCTCTTATTTTCTCTATTTCAAGGACATTGATCTAGTGCTATGCACAACATGCTCTAATAGACGTAGAGTAAAAAGACGAGGTGCGCCGTTAAACATCTTGTTGTTTTTTCATCATCTGACGCCATGAGCACCATGTTTTTTAAGAAGCCATAGAAAGTTCAACCAGAAAGATACTTCATGTAATTATGCAAATATCCCACTGAAAGTCCATTCTTGTGTTACTGTGGCAGTACACAATGAAGTTTCCTTCAAATGTTTGTGCAATTTAAGTGTGCTATAAAATTTCTCAGCAAGATTATTACTTCGGCATGACAATATTTGACCTGAAAGAAAAAACCTGATGGTAGAAGAAGACAGAAATTCATGCTACATTACTGCAACATGTAATTGTGTTGCATTATAAATGAGTTCTGACTCACTTTAGGACACAATGATGCAAGAAATCGAGCTTGCATAGCTATATATAGTCATAAGGGTCAATTTTTTAATAAAAATAAACTTTCCATTGATGTGTGGTTTGTTATGATAGGACAATATTTAGCCGAGATACAACTATTTAAAAAAAAGTGTGAAAAAAAATCAAAATATTGAGAAAATTGCCTTTAAAGTTGTCCAAATGAAGTCCCTTCGCAATGCACATCCACACACAAAAATACATTTTTGATATATTTACGGTAGGAAATTTACAAAATATCTTCATGGAAAATGATCTTTACTTAATATCCTAATGGTTTTTGGCATAAAAGAAAAATCGATAATTTTGACCCATACAATGTATTGTTGGCTATTGCTACAAATATACCCGTGTGTTTTACGACTGGTTTTGTGGTCCAAGGTCACATATGCGTTCATTTGTGTAGATACTTAGGGCCATAAAAAATATTTTTTCATGAAATTTTACATTTTAAAACAATGATTCTGATGAATCTGGGACAAACGTATTGAACGTTAGCAATGTTAATGTGCCCATAAAGGCATCTGTTGCGCACCATCTAGCTAGAACGCATCCTGCCTGAACAGCCCCTTACATTTTATCCAGTCCATTTTAGATATTCATTTTCATTCAGTCAGTCATTCCACTGAGAAACAGAGAAAAAAAAAAACATATAACAAATGAATACAGCAAGTTTAAAATGCACCTATCCAGAACATTAAGGTCCTTAAGGAAGCAGAAGTACGCTCCGGTAAAGTTAAAAGCACAAACGGCATGTCGGTGATTAATGGTTATGTATTCCACCACATTCAATACGGCGTTTCATCTATTACACTTCATTATAGCATGTGCATCCATCAAATTCTCTGGCTTTGTACTGTCAGTTTGATCACCTTCAATCATAGACGCTTGTACTCGCTCAATTTGACATTTGGGCTCTCACCCTGAGACTTCAAATTCTCAAATTCTTCGCCCATTAAGTTTTATTCCTTGGGGGAAAGAGTTGTCAATGGTGCAAAGCAGCCGTGAGCAGAGAGGACAGGAGAGAAAAGAGCCTGTCTTAAAAAGATGCTAAAGCCCTTTACAGCAGCACGCTAACAAATATCTTATGTACTATATAGGGAGTAACAGGCCTGTCCCTGTTGACTATTAGATTTCAATTTGCCTTGCTTTATTCACAGGACCTAGTTTTGAAGAGAGAGCAGACAAAAGTTCCTGGCGCAGCAGAAACAGCTTCGTCAGCATATTTCTCAGCCATTTAGAATCGAACAAAGAGTTTCTTTCCTCTACACTCTTAAAAATAAAGCTTCTTTATTGGCATTGATGGTTCCATGAAAAACCTTTAACATCAATGGAACCTTAGATTGGAAAGAAAATGTTCTTTGCACTTAGGAAAAAAAAATGGTTCCTTTTGGAGCTGTTCATTGAAAGGTTCTTTTGGGATCCAAAAATGGTTATTCTATGGCATAAAACCCCCATTTGGAACCTATTTTAAGAGTGTACCAACTCACAACTAACGTCTTGCAATCACGGGTATCACTTTGTGGTGGGGACAGTTTGACATCACAAAATGGTGAAGGCTTGGCTCATAAATATTCATTTTAGGTTATGCGCATAATAATTTGTTTACTGTTTTGATACATAAATAATATTGTAACATATTTAATTTAACAACTTTCATCCTGACTTACAAAATTAAAATTAAATTTCCTTATTATTTTTTTTTTTAGATATTCAACAATATGTAGTGATGGGCGATTTCAAAACACTGCTTCATGAAGCTTCAAAGCTTTATGAATCTTTTGTTTCGAATCAGTGGTTCGGAGCTTGTGTCAAACTGCGTGATTTCAGTAAACAAGGCTTTGTCACGTCATAAGTGTTTCGAAATTTCAGTGGTTCACCACTGGGGGGTGTGACTTTGCCAGTTTGATACACGCTCTAAACCACTGATTCGAAACAAAAGATTTGTAAAGCTTCAAATCTTCATGAAGCAGTGTTTTGAAATCGTCCATCACTAGATATTGTTGAATAAAGTCTTTTTTTTTTTTTTTTTTTGTGCACAAAAAGTATTCTTGTTGCTTCATAACATTAAGGTTGAACCACTGCAGTCACATGAACTGTTTTAAATATGTCTTTAGTAGCTTTCTGGGCATCTAAAAGTGTTAATTGTCTTGCTGTCAATGCAGGCCTCACTGAGCCATCGGATTTTATCAAAAATATCTTAATTTGTGTTCTGAAGATGAACGAAGGTCTTACGGATGTGGAACGACATGAGGGTGAGTAATTAATGACAGAATTTCAATTTTTAGGTGAACTAACCCTTCAACAGCATTTACATGAATTAAAGGCACAATGCTATTTTTATATAATTTATATAATTTTTTTAATTGATTTGCATTTTAATAAAATGCCATCATATGGTGTCTGAACTTTTAAATCATTTTATGAAAATCCAGGGCATGTTTGTCATAGTATTTCCAGACTGACCTGGTTATCCTCCTCCATCTCATGAAAAGACAGAGATTAATTCAAGAGCCTGTATCTCTGCAAAAACATGACCACTGTGCCACAGTGAATCCTTTTTAATGTGAGAGTGATGTATGAGGAGAAACAGACAGAGGAAGAGAACATTCAGCTGAAGACCTTGGTGAAACTCAGATAAAACTTAGACTAACAGCCGACTGATGTAACTCATACAGAAGTGAATCTGCTTTGAAACTCATGTTCGTCAAACTACAAGCGACTGATATAAGATGTTAAGCTACAGCCAAGCTACTCGTTTCTAAAAAAAAAAAAAAAAAAAGATAGCTTCGGTACTAAATGGAGCTAGTTATAGTAACTCAGAAACACATCTTGTTACATACACTGTAAAAAAATATTGTTGGTTTAACTTAAAAAAGTAACTCAAAATAATTTGAGTTAATACAATGAAGGATTTTGGTTTGAGTTGATTTGACAAAAGAAAAAATGTTGTGATAACAAATCATGAAAATATATATATATATATATATTTTTTTTTTTACAGTGTATGGAAGATATAAATATATAATATATTTAATATAATTTCTGATGGATTATAAAAAATCTAAAGACTGAAGTAATGACGCTGAAAATTCAGCTTTGCATCTCAGAAATAAATGACATTTTAAAATATATTCAGATTGAAAACTTATTTGAAATTGTAATACTATTTCACAATATAATAGTTTTTACTGTATTTTTCATCAAATAAATGCAGCATTGCTGAGCATTAGATACTTCTTTCAAATACATTGAAAAATCTTAATTATTCCAAATTTTTCTTTTTTCACAATTTTTTGAGTCTGTTACAGTAGGTTAAATTAAACAAATGCATTTACACAAATTCATACAATGAAATAAAAACAACAATATTCAGGTATATATTTATCTTGCAATAAAAATGACATGAACATAGTGCCATGCATAGATCACACTTTTTGATTTGTTTGATTTTCATTGTTCTTTTGGCACTTTACGTGACACGAAACGAAAAAATCAAGGCTTTCTTATTTGTGAATTTATGCAGTTGTTGGATTTCCCTCTCGTCTTCCTATATGCATTATGCATGCGTCAGTTTGAATTGCTCTCACTCAAGTAGACTCATACAATTTTTTACTGATTGTAATGGAACACTCTTATCTTATGGTGCTTTCATCTTCCCATAAAATGCCGACTGATGTCGTAGATATCACCTTAAATAATTGGTGCGATGTTCATCATTTCTTGGTTTATCCCCACAGCACCGCGCAAAACATTAAGCAAGCGTGATTATTCTCTATGAAAGCTATACCGTTTGAAATCCTGACACTTTCATCTGAGTTCTACACTGTCTGTTATGCTCCAGTATCGGTGAGATGATCACAAGCCAAATGGAGCTGATACAGTAGTCAAGGCTTTTAACACGGCATAGGTTTTGCCCTGGTTGGCTCCGAAACCACATCAGTTTTACAAAATGAGGCCTTTCTTTCATTACGGCCCAGTGCGCCTGATCAGAGGTCAGTTTGTTTGTAAACTGGCCTCAAAACTGCTTTAAAAAGCAATGCTTCATGCAGATTTTGACAGAAAGAAAACAAGCCCTTTTAACTAAATTCTAGAACACTTAAAGAAACAGATCAACCAAAAATATAAATTGTCACTGTTTACTCATGATGCTCCAAAACTGTATGCTGTTTTTCCGTGGAACCAACGCTATCTCACGACCAATTCGTACGTATTTTACGAGGTGGCTAATAAGTATGAATTTGTACGATTTGTCTAAACCCCACTGACGGGTAGGTTTAGGGGCGGGGTTTGGTGTAGGGCATTCCTATGAATTCATAATAGTTTGTCAACTCGTAAAATATGTACGCTTTAGCAAAAAACGTATGAATTTGTACGAGTGAGGTCGTATGAATTAGTTCAAATTAAAAACCTCGTAAAATACGTACGAATTGCCGTGAGATCGGGTTTGTGGAACACAAAGAGAGGCATTTTGGTTACCATTTACAATGAATGAGGTTTCATTTACATTTTTAAAATCCAAAGTTTTATGGGTTAATATTTCTTAATGCACTGTGAACTAACCATTACGAAAAAAAAGTTTATTCAAGTGTGCTATTAGTATACTTCTTTTAAACTAAAAATAAGAAAGTATAGCCTACTTTCAGTCTACTTTTTATGTACTTCTAAGAAATATACTTTATGTACTTCTCAAAAATATACTTAAAATTGCATTTAAGTATGCTTGACTTACACTGACAGAAAAGTCTAATTATATTTGGACTATACGTTGCTCACACAAATGTAAAATAAGGCGATCATCAAACATTAAACAGCATATAATTCAAAGCTGCCTAACGTTAATGTTGAACCCATGAAGAGGAAATGACTGTAAAGCTTTAGGGGTGTTGATGGACTCGATCTACTCCATCTGTGTTTTGATCAGCGTTCTGAATCTGATCCGGATATAGTCTTTGACAAAAATGTGGTTTTCTCAGCTTTTTGTTTAAAATGTTGCTTTTTTATGAAACTTACAAACATTCAAGTGTTGATATAAAAGGATGCATGAAATGTTTTTTGAAATGGAAAGAGTTAAAGTACAGTTAAAGGGTTAGTTCACCCAAAAATGAAAATTCTGTCATTAATTACTCACCCTCATGTCGTTCCACACCCGTAAGATCTTGTTCATCTTCCGAACACAAATTAAGATATTTTTGATAAAATCCAAAGGCTCAGTGAGGCCTCCATTGACAGCAAGATAATTAACACTTTCAGATGGCCAGAAAGCTACTAAAGACGTATTTATTTAAAACAGTTCATGTGACTACAGTGGTTCAAGCTTAATGTTATGAAGCCACATGAATACTTTTTGTGCACCAAAAAAACAAAATAACAACTTTATTCAACAATATCTAGTGATGGGCGATTTCAAATCTCTTCGAAGCTTTACGAATCTTTTGTTTCAAATCAGTGGTTCGGAGCACCAAAGTCACATGATTTCAGTAAACGAGGCTTCATTACGTCATAAGTGTTTGAAATTTCAATGGTTCACGTGACTTCGGCAGTTTGATACACGCTCCGAACCACTGACTCGAAACAAAAGATTCGTAAAGCTTCGAAGCTTCATGAAGCAGTGTTTTGAAATCGTCCATCACTAGATATTGTTGAATAAAGTCGTTTTTTTTTTTTTTTTGGTGCACAAAAAGTATTCTTGTCGCTTCATAACATTAAGGTTGAACCGCTGTAGTCACAGGAACTGTTTTAACTTTAGTACCTTTCTGGGCATTTGAAAGTGTAAAAGTGAAAGGCCTCACTGAGCCATCGGATTTTATCAAAAATATCTTAATTTGTGAACGACATGAGGGTGAGTAATTAATGACAGAATTTTCATTTTTGGGTAAACTAACACTTTAAAGGTATTTCAAGTATAAAAAATAATACCTAAATAGGAACATAGCAGTATACTTAAAGTGCAAAAATAATATATAAATAGTAAACTATAAGTATGATTCACTTAAAGAAAATGACCTTGAAGTATACTTCTTTTTTGTAAGGGAACATAGACAATTTTTTAATAACTAACGTTAACAATTATAAATGCTTTAAAAATATGCTGCTATGCATTAATTAAAGTTAACAAATGATACTTTATTGTAAAGTGTTACTGAGTGGATTTTATGTTATTAATCTTAAAATTTGGGATGTTCCTTGCACACAGCTTATAGTTAAAAAAAATAATAAAAAGGTCATTTGAACTACTTTTATGATGCTTTCATTGTGTTTTTAGTGTTCATTTGGAACTCATCTGATTATTATCTACATGAACATTGTTCTGAATTTCTTCTTTTGTGTTTCACAGAGAGAAAGAAAAAAAAAAGCAAGCATAAGGTTTGGAACAGCATGAGGGTAAGTAAATAATGACCAAATGTTCCTTTTTTGGGTGAACTATTGCCTTAACTTGTTAAAGTAGGATCAAAACTACCTTTATCCTGCGCAAGTTCTGCTGTTCTCATCACATCCAAATTAAGCCTCAACTGTTTTCCTCTGAGTTCTGAAATTTAATGGGGACGACAAGCTTTTTCACGAGATGCTTTACTTGGCTTTTCAGCTTCATTGATTACATTTGCCATAAATGCAATAAGAAATAGTTTCATTCAGTGCTTTGAAACATTCTCCCTTTTTTACAATCAGTCAAGGTAATTATATAAAAAACTTAAATTGGAAAGCTCAAATGATATAAATGAAGACGAGAGACTTTCCACTACACACTCTTGGCAGACGCATCCTATCATGTAATTGTGATTCGAAAGCTATTTGAGACTATATTATGCATATTACAAGATATTACGAGATATGAATGCAGCAGATCTAATTTGCAGGCTAACTTGTTTCCGGGCTCTGTTGCAGTGAGATGAATTAGACGTGGGTTGAAGTTGATTCTCTCACACAAGGCCTTCTATATGGTGTCAAATATTGTCTTTTTCTCAAATTGCTCTGATATTTGTATTAAAATGTTTGAACATGGAACAATTAGGCCATATTGATGCTATTCATTTAATCGGATTGCACTTGTGACACGTTTACTCTGGGGATGCGTGGCGAATGTGTAATGTTATTATGAACATGTCAAAGTCATGAGGACAATTTCTAAGAATAATTCAAGGACACTGGAGGTAAGACGACTGAACGGCCCCTGGATATTTTTTAAACAGGTTCCTCCTGGCAGTGGGTTTGCGTCAGAATCACATATGTGCCAGGCAGATGGTGTAAGTGCTGCTTTGCCAGCAAAAACAGAGATGTTTTGGATTACAGGTGTGTGTGATGTAAGTTGCCAATGTATGTACATATTCCAAAAAAATACATTTTCAGGTAAATTAGCGAAATGTAACGTGGGAGCTGTTGATTTAGTCATTTACTCACCTTCATGTTGTTCTAAACCTTTCTTCAGTGGATATCTTATCCATTTGGGTCATTCTGTGTCAAATCAACTAAATTTCGGTAACTCAAATTTTTGATTTTGTAAAAAGACAAACATGAATTGTGATGAAAGCCAAAATATTAAATGTCACAGATGTATATTTACTGAGTAAACCACTAAGGGGGTCAAAATGACATTTTTCACCTGAGATTTGGAGCCAATTTAGAGGGGTGTAAAAATGACTTTAGAAAGACGGCAGCATCATTATTCTATTTTTACACAGAGATTGGTAGGTCTATTAGTAAAATCTGTTGACTTTAGCAATCTTTGTTTCATTATATGCCAACAGTGACGGTTCAAAAATGGCAAAAAGCACTTCTTGTGTTTGCATGCCTGTAACTCAAGAAGTATTAAAGATATCTTAAAATCATTATAGATTCTGGTTCTTAACAAACTTTTCTTTTGGCATCTTCATTTTAAAGGCCCTCGACGGTTCAATCCCAGAGATATGGAGATCTTAATGCGGCTCCATGAGTAAATTGGTAAACTGTACACATTTTCAGTGGTCAAAAACCTAATGTGGGTCACTTTGCATACAGCTCATACTTTTTTTGCTTTTAAAGAGGAATATCTGAAGAACAAATAATGTTATAACTAGAACTGTATCTTGTGTTTTTCCATCAACTCAACTGCATAGAACATACCTGTTTGAGTGCCAGAAATATTCCTTTTCCAAAGTTTGCAAATCTTCATTTTCAAGGCCCTATATAGTTTAGTCCCATAGATATGGGGACCACAAAGCAGCACCATGTTCAAATTGTTGAATTTACCCATTTTCAGTGATCGAAAACCAAATGTGGTTCACTTTGCACACTGCTGATACTTATTGCATTTGAAGATGAATGTCTGAAGAATAAATAATGTTTAAACTAGTATCTTTTTTCCTTCCATCAAAAGACAAAAGAAAGAACATCATACATGTTTGGAATGATTTGAGTAAACAATGATTGCTTTTTCATTCTTGGTTGAACTACCTTTATCACAAACTGCTGTTCGGTGTTATTTTAGGATGCAGCAGCCGGAGTCTGATGGGTTCAGAGCCCGGTGCACATCTACAGATTGACTGATGGCTCGGATCAACGCCGGGTGGATGGTGCACTGTTTTTTTAGGTGGTGTACTGCAGTGGAAGTCAGCTGTCTCTTCCCCAGTCTGTCTGCTGCCTCATGGTTCGGTATACGAGGTCCTGTCACAGCCAGCTGCGGGGACTGGACTCCAGGCAGGGCAGATCTGAAAGCTGCTGATTTCCCCAGGGATGCTGAAGGGGAAAAGACAGAGCAAGAATGCTGTGCCACCTCTCCTATTACTCTGCAGGGCAAAAGACAGACAGGATGTGGACCTACAGAATGGCACCGGTCCTACTGCCATCAGGTTTATTTTTAAACTCTCCTGAACAGGCCCTTGTCCTCTTTCAAAGGCTCCTCGTTCTGTCCGAGTCACTGTCAGGTTACTTTTCAGAGCCAGGGTTAGGTAGTGGATGAGTCTCATGTTACTTGTCAAGAACATTTCACTCCAAAATAAAAAAAAGAATATATATACACTACCACCACCAAGGCTGCATTTATTTAATTAAAGTCCCCGTGAACCGGAAGTTGCAAACGACTTTTCTCCAGTGTTGTGACGTATTTCCAAGTGAAACGGAATATTGAATAGATGGCAGGGTTTTACTTTAGTGCTCCTCCTCTCCATCTCTCGCTCATAGCAGACTAACGGTTGGAGAAGAGAGGTTTAAGCGTTTTCAACCCAAGCCGTCAAACTGACGTCATCAGAGAAGGAACGCCATTCCAGACCGGAAGTAACTTATCAGATTTTGATTAAAGATTACCACGACAAAATTTTTCTGTGTATTAACTTGCACGGATTAATTGTTCACCACAAGACTAGTAATGTGCACTAACAAAGTAAATAGGGTCAATTTTGATTTCATGCCGATTTTAAAAATACAATAAAAACAGTAATATTGTGAAATATTATTACAATTTAAAATAACTGTTTTCTGTTTGAATATATTTTATAAAGTAATTTATTCCTGTGATCAAAGCTGAATTTTCAGCATCATTACTCCAGTCTTCAGTGTCACATGATCCTTCAGAAATCATTCTAATATGATGATCTGCTGCTCAAGAAACATTTATGATTATTATCAATGTTGAAAACAGTTGTGTACTTTTTTTTTCAGGATTCCTTGATGAATAGAAAGTTTAAAAGAACAGCATTTATCTGAAATGCAAAGCTTTTGTAACATTATACACTACCGTTCAAAAGTTTGGGATCAGTAAGAATTTTTATTTTTATTTTTTTGAAAATAAATTAAAGAAATTAATACTTTTATTCAGCAAGGATGCATTAAATTGATCAAAAGTGACAGTAAAGACATTTATAATGTTACAAAAGATATTTCAAATAAATGCTATTGTTTTGAACTTTCTATTCATCAAAGAATCCTGAAAAAAAATATTGTACACAAATTTTGAAACTTCTTTTAAAAACATTAAAAATCTTATCGTGTCCAAACTTTTGACTGGTAGTGTATGTGTATATATATATATATATATATATATATATATATATATATAAGAAAATTAAATGAAGCTTTTTACACACACACACACACACACACACACATTATAACTTTTAACACACACACACATTATTATTATTATTTTTTTTTTTTACACTTTTTCATATTTTTTCCACCACTGTCCCAAAAATGTTTTAGAGAGATTACTCCTGATCAAAGATTTCTGTAATGGGTTAAAATGGGTCCGTTAACTGAAGTAGAAGAAAAAGCCCCAGTGTTGACGAGGAAAATAAAAGTTCAGTGATGGTGTGTCTGTGGGCAGAAAGAGGACAAAATGGATAGCAATGGAAAATAATATATGATTAAGAGATTTTGATTTTTTCATGCTCACATCCTGCTAAGTTGAGTTTTTTTCCATCAAGACCTTGTATCCGGTGTGATATTGCATGACACACAAAATTACTCATCCTTTAAAGCAAAAAGAATGTCTTCATGCGTCAATACATTTGCTCCAGTAAACAAACTACTTCACGTTCTTTGAGATGGATTGATTTTCTTTCCCCCAACAAAAAAAAAAAAAAAAAAAAATGCACACTTTGAAACTTTCAAAAGTGAGGAGTAAAGGTAAGTATTAAAAAGAAGATGGGCCTAATGGAGAAAGGTTTCAAAAACAGCTTTTCATGGAACAAATGGCACAGTCTAACATTTGTTTTTAGAAATGCAAAGACATCTATTTAGTTGCCTGCTCAAAGTCATCCTCTCTTTCACACACAAAGCATCTTTGAAATGTAATTGCATAAGTGCTATAAAAGAAACGTAGTGACAGACGAAGGCAAAGAAAAGTCTTTAAACCAGGGCTGAGGAACAGGAAAGGATTCCAGTAAATAGCAGGAATATAAGAGGAATAAAAATGAAAATAATTAAAAGTGAAGTACTTTCAGCGCTACAACAGTCACAAAATAGAATTGCAAAACTAATTATTGTTTACAAACAGGTTTCCTCCTCGAAAGTTAGTCAGACAAACAGATCATCATGCTCCAAATTACACTATACACTGTAAAAAATTATTTTTCAAAGTTGTAAATAAAACAATGATTATTGTAGTACATTTTACAACATCCACCACCATGTCCTTTTAGGGGCTCCGTAGTTATTTGTCATTTCTTGTTAATTGTTTGTGAAATTTACTACCAATTTCTGAGTGAAAATTGTTTCTACACCATTTTTTTAGTGTATTTGAGCAAATGTTGCTGTGCTTCATTGGGCCCTATCATACACCAGGCGCAATGCGGCACCAGGCTAGTTTCAGCCCAGCGCAGTTATCATTTCCACGTCCTGCACCACGTTGTTTAAATAGCAAATGCATTTACGCATTTGTGCAGCCATGGGCGTGCTGGTCTGAAAACAAGGTATGTTCAGGCGCGTTGTAGGCGCATTACTACAGGTGCTGGTCATATAATTAGAATATCATCAAAAAGTTGATTTATTTCACTAATTCCATTCAAAAAGTGAAACTTGTATATTATATACATTCATTACACACAGACTGATATATTTCAAATGTTTATTTCTTTTAATTTTGATGATTATAACTGACAACTAAGGAAAATCCCAAATTCAGTATCTCAGAAAATTAGAATATTACTTAAGACCAATACAAAGAAAGGATTTTTAGAAATCTTGGCCAACTGAAAAGTATGAACATGAAAAGTATGAGCATGTACAGCACTCAATACTTAGTTGGGGCTCCTTTTGCCTGAATTACTGCAGCAATGCGGCGTGGCATGGAGTCGATCAGTCTGTGGCACTGCTCAGGTGTTATAAGAGCCCAGGTTGCTCTGATAGTGGCCTTCAGCTCTTCTGCATTGTTGGGTCTGGCATATCGCATCTTCCTCTTCACAATACCCCATAGATTTTCTATGGGGTTAAGGTCAGGCGAGTTTGCTGGCCAATTAAGATCAGGGATACCATGGTCCTTAAACCAGGTACTGGTAGCTTTGGCACTGTGTGCAGGTGCCAAGTCCTGTGGGAAAATGAAATCTGCATCTCCATAAAGTTGGTCAGCAGCAGGAAGCATGAAGTGCTCTAAAACTTCCTGGTATATGGCTGCGTTGACCTTGGACCTCAGAAAACACAGTGGACCAACAACAGCAGATGACATGGCACCCCAAACCATCACTGACTGTGGAAACTTTACACTGGACCTCAAGCAACGTGGATTGTGTGCCTCTCCTCTCTTCCTCCAGACTCTGGGACCCTGATTTCCAAAGGAAATGCAAAATCTACTTTCATCAGAGAACATAACTTTGGACCACTCAGCAGCAGTCCAGTCCTTTTTTATCTTTAACGCTTCTGACGCTGTCTGTTGTTCAAGAGTGGCTTGACACAAGGAATGCGACAGCTGAAACCTATTTCTTGCATACGTCTGTGCGTGGTGGTTCTTGAAGCACTGACTCCAGCTGCAGTCCACTCTTTGTGAATCTCCCCCACATTTTTGAATGGGTTTTGTTTCACAATCCTCTCCAGGGTGTGGTTATCCCTATTGCTTGTACACTTTTTTCTACCACATCTTTTCCTTCCCTTCGCCTCTCTATTAATGTGCTTGGACACAGAGCTCTGTGAACAGCCAGCCTCTTTTGCAATGACCTTTTGTGTCTTGCCCTCCTTGTGCAAGGTGTCAATGGCCGTCTTTTGGACAACTGTCAAGTCAGCAGTCTTCCCCATGATTGTGTAGCCTACAGAACTAGACTGAGAGACCATTTAAAGGCCTTTGCAGGTGTTTTGAGTTAATTAGCTGATTAGAGTGTGGCACCAGGTGTCTTCAATATTGAACCTTTTCACAATATTCTAATTTTCTGAGATACTGAATTTGGGATTTTCCTTAGTTGTCAGTTATAATCACTGAAATTAAAATAAATAAACATTTGAAATATATCAGTCTGTGTGTAATGAATGAATATAATATACAAGTTTCACTTTTTGAATGGAATTAGTGAAATAAATCAACTTTTTGATGATATTCTAATTATATGACCAGCACCTGTATTTTGAGGCAACTGAAATTGAGTGCGCCACTGACCAACTGAAACCTGGTCTAAAGTCAATGGCGCAATATTTGTTTTGTTATTTAAAGAGCGCGTTAGTAATACGCACCTATAGGCGGGTGCACAACGCGCATACATTCTGCTTATTACACACACAGGGAAGCAGCAGCACACAAACATGCCAATTATTAAAAATAAAAGGATTGCACTGTAAAAGATTATTATTGTGTGCATAAAAATAAAAATGTTTTGGTGGAATCCGGCTTTTCCCATAGATGGTTTTCTCCTGGTTTCCCATAGATCCGTTTCCTCTATAGACACGTTCAGTTATTCCGCCTTGTAAATAGCGAATACGCCATGGCGCGAGCGCAACTGGATCCGGACACGCCCTAAGTGCACTTGCGCCGTGCGCTTTAGACCATGTGCTTAGATCGTTAAAATAGGGCCCTTAGTGTTACACTGCTAGTCAATAAGACCAGAAATGTTCATTAAAGGGGACCTATTATGCAAAATTCACTTTTATAAGGTATTTGAACACTGATGTGTGTCCGCAGTGTGTGAGAACAACCCACCTATAATGGTAAAAATCCACACTCATGTTTTTAAAATTCCCATAAATCAAAAGCAGTCTCTTAAAATGATCTGATTCAGATTCCCCCTACGATGACATCTGGTCCTGCCCACATCTGGTGACGATCTGCCCTATTAGCATAGACACAGTCCTGAGTGAGAAGCACAGAGTCCGCCATTTCTGTATCTAGCTGTCTGCGCCAAAGAGGCATTACAAGTGTTGTGTTTTAGGATGTACCAATGCACATAAGAGTCCCCACAGACTCCCGCCATCTGAGTCACTGAGGACATTGTGGTTAAATTTCATTTTGCACCGGACTGCTTCACAAACAAGGGTCTTTTCAACATATAAGGCTGAACACCTCTACTGACAGTTTCTGACATTTTCAGTGCATGAAATTGTCCTGTTTTGTTGTTGCTGGTGTTCTGGCAATCTGTCCTACACCGGTATGCCGGAGCATGAGCTCTTGAAGCTCCGCCCTATTCTTCAAAGGGGACCAGGAGCACCAGCTCATTTGCATTTAAAGGGACACACACACAAAAATAACATTTTTGTTCACCCCCAAAAAGTGGCAATTTTAACATACTATAAAAAATACTGAGGGGTATTTTCAGCTGAAACTTTACACACACTCTGGGGACATCAGAGACTTATTTTACATCTTGTAAAACAGGGCATAATAGGTCTCCTTTAAGAAACTAATTCTTGTAAGGCTTAAACATATATATTACCATTATTGTTATAAAATAGCTTCATGATTATCTTTCTGGAATAGTTTATGTGTATATCAGTTTTGTTATGGAGATCCTGGCTGTGATTTTTACTGCCACGCATGAAACTTAGGCTCATGAGAGATTAGCCTAAAAAAAATGTTCATTATTATTCCTTCATAAAGACAAGCAGCCCTTCCGGTCAAGGATGTGTCATCCACAAGGAAATAATGCTCCAGTTTAATAGCTAAGCACCTTCATAATATTGAGGATTATATCTTATTACATTTAAACTTCATGGTCAAAGCGGTGCTCGTAGAGAAAGGGGTCAAATCTATTTTGAAGAAGCGTATTCTGGATACGTGACAGAGAATCGGTCTCTTTATCTCTCTCGTCTGTCGCATTCATTTGAGAACTTTGCATTGCATTAATCTTAATGAAGGTCTACGTGGACCACGTCTCACTGGTGCAGATACGAGGTGTCCTTGGCAGTGCGGGCAGCAGTCACTCACTTTATTATGCTAACTTTCCTCCATTGTGGCTCTTATCTGGAGATATCCACTGATGCTCAATGACCTTCCCTGAGTCCTAAATCAGATTGCAGAGAATATCAAAAAAAGAGAGCATCAAAAAAAAAAAAAAAAACACTAACTCCTTCGACTGGAGAGAGCTGTGTCATGGCTCTTCTGTTAAAGCATGCCAAGAGTCACCTAAATGAAATAAAGCTGTGAAATTTTCATATTTTCTGGGATGCGAAAGGTTTGAGGAGGCCCTCAGAGCCTCCATATCAAGGATCAGCAATTTCACCCATTTTAAGCTTGTTTAAAGGAATTTTTCACCCCAAAATCTGTCATCAAAAATCTGTCATCATTTATTCACTCTCATGCAGTTCCAAACCCCAAACAGTGAGAGTGAATCGTGACCACAGCTCTCCCTGATAGACATCTACTTTCATTCATTCAGAAAATGAAGACAAGACACTGCAGGCAAATATGTTTTTCCAAATTTTATTAAACATAATATTGATACTATAAAAATGTATATGCTGTATTTTTGTATTCACACTTTACGCTCTTAAAAATAAGGGTTTTTTTGTTTGTTTGTTTTGTTTTGTTTTGTTTTGTTTTGTTTTGCAGTGATGCAATAGAAGGACCAAAGAACCTTTAAGTGAACAGTTCTTAAAAGAACCCCCCTAAATTGTAAAGAACATTTTAAAATTCTAAAGAACCTTTTGTAGAATGGAAAGGTTCTATAAATGTTAAAGCTTCTTCATGGAACCAGAGATGTCAATAAAGAACCTTTATTTTTACATATGATTTCAATGACTGTTTTTAATAGGGAGATTTATCTTAAAATGGGTTTTTCAGCAAGCTGCCACATTAAATACTCCCCTAAATGATATTATATTATTAAAGATGATATTTATTTATTAAAAAAAAAAAGTCCTCTACAGAGGACAAAAATGAATTACAGGTCCCAGGAGGATTATGGATTCCTCTTGAGGCTCTTTGAAAAGCAGATGACTTGATTTGAGGAAAGAGAAAATGAGAACAGGAAGAGGACATCGAGTCAGATACGACACAGGTACAGTATTTGCACTGAGGGTTTACTGTCATATCTGTGACAGCTCAGCACAAGAGCACTCTATTCCAGGAGGGAGCGAAACGCCCTTGTGCTCTCTGTTTACAAAGCCCAGCTAATGTCTGTTGGACAAAATGTGACACGGGACTCTTTGAAGAGCTGTGAGGAGCGTAAATGCCAAAGACTTTTCCCCTGCTAATGTGAGCACATGGGCAACCGTACGGCCATCTGTCATTTGGATGCCTTGTGTTAGTGGTTTGAAATTAGCTTTGACAACAGGTTTGTAGTGGCAAGGTTATTTTCAAAGCAAGTGAAAGTCAATTGTGAAAATGATAATTAAGTTTACGTTGAAAGAGAGGAACATACGTGAACATACGAGCACCTTTTGGTTCAAAGCTGGTTCAAACTAGTTAATGCTGACTGGTGTTTCTGGTGAAGAAAGCTGGCAGAGTAAATGAAATCTGCTGGTGAATAGACATTTATGACCCCTTGAAATGGATTAAATGCAGTATGTGTATTTTCAGTGCTGATGCATTTTCTATACATCTTATCAAAGGGCTTGCAGTCATGAAATATTATTTATTAGTCAGTGGCATTTGATTGGACTAAAATAGCTACTATATGTGTACACCCTTGCAAAATAAGTCATCAATATTTTTAGCCCATTTTGGGGGGAAAGAAAGACTAAATATTTTAAGTGCTTCAATCTGCTATATGCTACATATTTTTAGTTTATATTTAGTTTATTATTTGTTTTTTATAATTATTTTATTATATTAATATATATTAATTATTTATAATTATATAATAATTATTATATTTTTTAAATTATTATTTGTATAATTTATAGGGTTAGTTCACCCAAAAGTGAAAATTCTGTCATTAATTACTCACCCTCATGTCGTTCCACACCCGTAAGACCTTCGTTCATCTTCAGAACACAAATTAAGATATTTTTGATAAAATCCGATGGCTCAGTGAGGCCTCCATTGCCAGCAAGATAATTAACACTTTCAGATGCCCAGAAAGCTACTAAAGACGTATTTAAAACAGTTCATGTGACTACAGTGGTTCAACTTTAATGTTATGAAGCGACAAGAATACTTTTTGTGCACCAATAAAACAAAATAATGACTTTATTCAACAATATCTAGTGATGGGCGATTTCAAAACACTGCTTCATGAAGCTTCGAAGCTTTACGAATCTTTTGTTTCGAATCAGTGGTTCGGAGCGCGTATCAAACTGCCAAAGTCACGTGATTTCAGTAAACAAGGCTTTGTTACATTATAAGTGCTTCGAAATTTCAGTGGTTCACCACTGGGGGGCGTGACTTTGCCAGTTTGATACACACTCTGAACCACTGATTCAAAACAAAAGATTTGTAAAGCTTAATGAAGCAGTGTTTTGAAATCACCCATCACTAGATATTGTTGAATAAAGTCGTTATTTTGTTTGTTTGTTTTTTTGGTGCACAAAAAGTATTCTCGTCGCTTTATAATATTAAAGTTGAACCACTGTAGTCACATGAACTGTTTTAAATATGTCTTTAGTAGCTTTCTGGGCATTGAAAGTGTGAATTATCTTGCTGTCAATAGTGGCCTCACTGAGCCATCAGATTTTATCAAAAATATCTTAATTTGTGTTCTGAAGATGAACGAAGGTCTTACAGGTGTGGAATGACATGAGGGTGAGAATGACAGAATTTTCATTTTTGGGTGAACTAACCCTTTAAGTATGACTATACATGACTATAATAATACTTATTATTCAAAAAAAAAAATGAAATTTCTAATTTTCCTATTTCTGTGAAGCTGCTTTGAAACTCTCTGTATTATATAAAGCATTATACAAATACATTAATACAGACTTTATTATAACTTTTACGAGTACATTAGCATATAGATGACCTCATAAAGCTAACATGCTGAATAATAATAACAGACATGTTGTTGTTTTTGATGATGGTGATGGTGTAACAGTAGTAATACTTATTATTATTGCAAGCAAACTTTAAATTACAAATATTTTATTATGTAACTGTAGATGTTTGACCACTGACCAATGTTTTTTGAAGTATAGTGAAATGGACTTATATTTTCCCTCTCTGTTGCTTTGATATCACATATTTCATTTCTCCTGCAGGTCTGGAGTGATTAGCCACATATTTACAGCTCATGTGATTGGCTCAACACACCCTGGCTTCCTGTGAGTGAAGATGGCAGACATGCGCCAGCCGAGCAGCTACCATTGAGATTGACGTATTGCTTTCTCCAGGTATTACAGACCTCCTTGTTTTGAGCAAGATTCCCATGTTCCCATCCAGCATGCACCCCATGTCCTTCTGCATTATCTACTCTCTGCAAGCAATCCATAGATACTAATGAAATGTATCTCTAATTAATGTAACGCATTAGCCAGTATCTGAGCCATGATGAAGGACCCGATAAAAGTTTGCTTAAGCAATAATGAGATTCAGAGAAATTCCAGATAGGATTTCTTTCTCGTTAGATGCTTTAGTCCCCATGGGGAGAGCAATAACATATCGGGACGTAATCTACAATCGGAGACGCAATTTACATAATCGCACCTAAAAGGCTTACTTACGCATAGTGTCAGTGAGCTACTGCCCGAATGGATTTACAACATCCTCAAAAAACAAATGAAAAGATTCATTTTCATAACGGTGCTCTTTCTTCCCAATCAATACTAATGCCGAAGCAAAGCTCCAGGAGGGAAGGCCGTAAATCCAGAAGTGAATCCATGATGTGTGAGATTTACACTCCTCCTATAATTGTAATATCAGTGTCTAATTATGAACTGTAATCATGCAGTTAAATGACTGCTCACTCACACCACCTGAAAACACGCTGCAACTTCTCCATTCTCAGTCTCTTCTGGAGATTTAATTAAAGCTTAAGTTACTATTGCTCATTTAAAATACCACGACAGAAGATTTCAATCAACCTCGGGTTACAGAACCAAGAGCGAGTTTCACATCATCACAGTGGATTCATACAACAGGAAATTTTAAACTAGATCAAGACAGTCATTTAGTAGCATTGCATTACAGTTTTTTTCAACTGCTTACACACAAAAAAACTTTACATACATTGCACACACAAAATGCAAAATGCCTCACTGCATTCAAAACATCACACACACATCTCAAAAGCAAACATTTGTCTTACATTGCAAACACCTTTGCCATAATATTCTATTTTTGGATATATCATATACATACAGTTATTCAAAACCTAAAGCTCTTCTTTCATGAGCTCCTACTTTTCTGTACAATTGTAAGTAATTGGCAGAGAGATGTTGAAAAATTCACACACGAAAGCAAGACTGAAACCAAACTATTTTTTTTTTTTACTGTAAGCATTTGTGGTTGTGAATACAGTATTACACAGTATGTGTTACATAGAGAATTGTGTGTTGTGTTTTGCAAAAAGTGTTTTATGAAATTGAAAACTGAGTCGAAGGCTGAGAATTAGTGTGTGGTTTTGCTGTTTGAGTGTCAGGTTTCAGAAACTGTGTGACAAGTAAGGATTTTGTGTGTAAGCAATTGAAAAAAATCTGTAATTATGTGTATGGAAGCTTATTTTCCCCATAGAATAAAAAAAATAAAAAAAGAGGTAATTGCAACTTTTTATCTCACAATTCTGACTTTTTTTCCTCACAATTGCGAGTTTATATCTCACGATTCTGAGGAAAAAAAGTCAAAATTGAGAGTTATAAAGTCAGAAATAAGAGTTATAAACTCAGAATTGCATGTAATAAAGTCAGAATTGTGAGATATAAACTCCCAGTTGTGAGATAAAAAGTCACAATTACCTTTTGTAATTGTGAGTTCATATCTCACAATTCTGAATGTATTTCCCGCAATTTAAAGTTTATATCTGTGACTTTTTTTCTCAGAATTGTGAGATATAAACTCGCAACTATAAAGTCCGACTTGTAAGATATAAACCTATTCTTTTTCCAGTAAAAAACATGAGATCAATGGCTACGTTCACACCACAAACCAAAGTGCACAATTGCGGTTTTACACTCAAATCTGAGCTTAAATGTCATGGTCTGAACATACAACGCTCTCAACCTTTTTTTGCAGAAAAAATTACTTTACCCCTCGTCATAAAACGATCAACAAATTTCTATAATATAATATCATGTATTGTTATTTTATGAAATTAGAAGGTCTTTGTACTTCCAGTTTTATGCATTAGCAGCATACACATTTAATTTCAGTTGTCACTGTTCATCATATGCATCCGTATACATTTCATTAAATACAATTTTGCACATTTTATGTATTTTAAATAGTGCAATTCATACATTATTTTATGGTTCATACCAAGGTAAATCATCTGAGGAACTTTGAGTTAGACAGATGTTAAATTAAATGCATGACATTTCATACTCAAGTCAGTGACAATGTCAAAAAATCAGATACAGATATGATTTATTTCTGCATATGAAAATGGTTCAGATTTGACAATATCAGATTCATTGTCATTTTTGCTTTTCACAGATTCACAATCAGATCTGTCATATTCATCTGTGGTGTGAATGTAGCTCACGAAAACTGAACCAACTCAATCTAATCTCTGGGAAGGATGAAGGAAAATGAGGCAATACTAGGTATTTTATGTGAAATAGTGCACTTTTTTTCCACAAGGAGACAAAGAGCAATAGGTCTGTCCAATAGGAACTCTGTGTTATTTGTGTTTAGAGGTTTCATTCCTTTTAGCATTCACAACCTTGACAGAAAGATGTGATATTGAGATGTACAGTAGAAACAGATGTGATGGGTGATTCTTCAATTAGAGGACATTTTCTGTCCCCTAGAATGGTACACAATAACAATGTTAAATGTTAGATTACAATAACTTTAATAGCTTTTTGTTTGTTTGTTTCTCTTTAATTCCCTCCTTGTTTTTATCTTATGATATCATGCAATTTTACTATCTCATACGTATTATTATTTTGTCATGTTGTGTGTTGGTGTTTTTCTTGAGGAAATGTAAAGTTTCTGCCATATTTATTGTGCAGACAGGAAAGATGGACTCTAAAAAAAACACTTTAATATTCTTGAATTCATTCAGTCAAAGAGAAATAAAAATAACTTAATCTCACGTTTATGATTTTCAGGACTGAAAAAAAAAAACACCCACAGTGAAAGCCAAACATTGCCATCACATTTCATTTGGCGGTAAACAAATGCCTGGCATATCTTCATTTAGATATTAATTCTCCAATTCACAAACAGGCCATGGTTTTTTGAGCTGTCATTTTTGTGGACTGGCATATTCTCTGTGGGTAGAAAACAGCTATATGAAAAGAGGATCATAAATAGAATTCATTCTGCATGCACTAGCAATCACGTTCATATGCAAATGGTACAAATGGCAGAGCTGGAGATTTCTGATTGAAAGATAGAGCTTGTTGTGAAAATAATCACATTCAGCCTGGGATTGGGACCCATGGATTTGGCCACTTGAAATAAGATCAAATCATGAAGAAACTGCCTTTCACCACTATTTTTACACAGTGACATGTGCACTTACGCTCAGCCATTGAAACGATTTCAAAGAGCAGATTTAAGTGTTTACAACGGCTCAAATCATTGAAGAGACTCTAGAGACTCAGGCTGAGGTTGCTTGCTTGCCAGTGTGATCCTAAATTCTTCTTCTTTGATCTGTCCATGAAACTCACTTAAAAGCACTATGTATTTTTGCCTCACAAAATACATATTGCTCAATCTGTCATCAAAATCTAGAGCAACCCCATTTGTAACTGGTTCATTGGCGCATGTTTTTCCAAAGAATTGCCACTAGAAGTGGTGCACAGATGAACAGTGGTGATCTCCATGATTTCACTGTACAATTGTTTAAAAATTATGCTGTTTTTCACTAAAACCGAATACTTGATAAATGATCCGTGAGACTGATGTGGTGGGGTCATGATGTACTGCTTTTGTAGTAAATTCACCAAAAAGAATTTCATTAAACTTCATTAAAATTCATTAGACGTGGTGATGGATAAAAAATTAAATGGCAGGAGAACTTTACGTTCACTCACAAAATGTTTGCGTTCCCCCAAAAAACTTTGCGTTCGCTTGCAAAATGTTTGCGTTTCCCTCAAAAACGTTGTGTTCACTCACAAAATGTTTGCGTTTCCCCCAGAAACTTTGTTTGCTTTCAAAATGTTTGCGTTTCCCTCAAAAACTTTGTGTTTGCTTGCAAAATGTTTGCGTTCCGCTGAGAAATTTGCGCTCACTTGCAAATTCACAAGTTCACACTAGCAAAAAATCAGATAGAGTAAAAAGTATTCGTATTTGGCATGCTGTCCGAGGGGAGGGTTCTGAGCTCGGAATTTGTCCCAAACCCAGAGTACTCCCCCCGTATCTCTGGTTAGGATAATAACCGGTGAGTGTGAGGAGACGGGGTTGTGAAGGGATGCAGAAAACTTTCGAGGGATATAGGTGAGTCGACTATGCATATATAGGCCGCTTCTGTAATGACTGGATAGGCAATTTGAATGTGTTCCTCTCGAACACGATGATTGTTAATAAAACATCATATGTTTGCATTTCCCCCAGAAACTTTGCATTTGCTTGCAAATTGTTTGCGTTCCCCTAGAAATTTTGCAATCACTTGCAAAAGGTTTGTGTTCCCCTGAGAAACTTTGTGTTCCCTTCCAAAATGTTTAAGTTCCCCCGAGAAACTTTGTTCGCTCGCAAAATGTTTGCAGTTCCCAAATAAACTTTGTGTTCACTTGCAAAATGTTTGTTTCACAAATAAACTTTGCGTTCGCTCGCGAAATGTTTGCAGTTCCCCTCAGAAACTTTGCGTCCGCTCGCAAAATGTTTGTGTTCCCCCAAGAAACTTTGCGTCCACTCGCAAAATGTTTGTTTCACAAGTAAATTTTGCGTTCGCTTGCAAAATGTTTAAGTTCCCCCGAGAAAATTTGTGTTAACTCGCAAAATGTTTGCAGTTCCCCAATAAACTTTGTGTTTACTTGCAAAATGTTTGTTTCACAAATAAACTTTGCGTTCGCTCGCGAAATGTTTGCAGTTCCCCCAAGAAACTTTGCGTCCACTCGCAAAATGTTTGTTTCACAAGTAAATTTTGCGTTCGCTTGCAAAATGTTTAAGTTCCCTCGAGAAACTTTGTGTTAACTCGCAAAATGTTTGCAGTTCCCCAATAAACTTTGTGTTCACTTGCAAAATGTTTGTTTCACAAATAAACTTTGCGTTCGCTCGCGAAATGTTTGCAGTTCCCCTCAGAAACTTTGCGTCCGCTCGCAAAATGTTTGTGTTCCCCCAAGAAACTTTGCGTCCACTCGCAAAATGTTTGTTTCACAAGTAAATTTTGCGTTCGCTTGCAAAATGTTTAAGTTCCCCCGAGAAAATTTGTGTTAACTCGCAAAATGTTTGCAGTTCCCCAATAAACTTTGTGTTCACTTGCAAAATGTTTGTTTCACAAATAAACTTTGCGTTCGCTCGCGAAATGTTTGCAGTTCCCCTCAGAAACTTTGCGTCCGCTCGCAAAATGTTTGTGTTCCCCCAAGAAATTTTGCGTCCACTCGCAAAATGTTTGTTTCACAAGTAAATTTTGCGTTCGCTTGCAAAATGTTTAAGTTCCCCCGAGAAACTTTGTGTTAACTCGCAAAATGTTTGCAGTTCCCCAATAAACTTTGTGTTCACTTGCAAAATGTTTGTTTCACAAATAAACTTTGCGTTCGCTCGCGAAATGTTTGCAGTTCCCCCGAGAAACTTTGCGTTCGCTCACAAAATATTTGTGTTCCCCTGAGAAACTTTGCGTCCACTCGCAAAATGTTTGTTTCACAAGTAAATTTTGCGTTCGCTCACAAAATGTTAGCAGTTTCCCTCAGAAACTTTGCGTTTACTCGCAAAATGCTTGTTTCACAAGTAAACATTGTGTTTGTTCGCAAAATGTTTGCATTCCCCTCAGAAACTTTGTGTTTGCTCGCAAAATGTTTGTTCCCACGGGAAACTTTGTGTTCACTTGCAAAATGTTTGTTTCACAAATAAACTTTGCGTTCGCTCGCGAAATGTTTGCAGTTCCCCTCAGAAACTTTGCGTCCGCTCGCAAAATGTTTGTGTTCCCCCAAGAAATTTTGCGTCCACTCGCAAAATGTTTGTTTCACAAGTAAATTTTGCGTTCGCTTGCAAAATGTTTAAGTTCCCCCGAGAAACTTTGTGTTAACTCGCAAAATGTTTGCAGTTCCCCAATAAACTTTGTGTTCACTTGCAAAATGTTTGTTTCACAAATAAACTTTGCGTTCGCTCGCGAAATGTTTGCAGTTCCCCCGAGAAACTTTGCGTTCGCTCACAAAATATTTGTGTTCCCCTGAGAAACTTTGCGTCCACTCGCAAAATGTTTGTTTCACAAGTAAATTTTGCGTTCGCTCACAAAATGTTAGCAGTTTCCCTCAGAAACTTTGCGTTTACTCGCAAAATGCTTGTTTCACAAGTAAACATTGTGTTTGTTCGCAAAATGTTTGCATTCCCCTCAGAAACTTTGTGTTTGCTCGCAAAATGTTTGTTCCCACGGGAAACTTTAAGTTCACTCGCAAAATGTTTGTTTCACAAATAAACTTTGTGTTCACTTTGCAAAATTCCGCAATAAAGTTTGTGTTCGCTTGCAAAATGTTTGCATTCCCCCATAGGGAATGTAAAAGTTTCTCGGGGAACGCAAAACTTTTGCAAGAGAACACACAAGCATTGAAATATATATTTTTCCCTCCTATCTCATATTTTTTCCATCACCATGTCCCTTTAGGGGCTCTGTAGAAAAGAGGTTCATGAAGGTAAATAAATGATGACAGACTTTTCATTCTTGGCTGAATTAATTCCTTTAACTAAAATCAGAGCTTTTAATAAATGAGGTTTGAGTAAATCTACACACTTACAAACATCTGTACATGATGCCTACTGTTTTGAGAAGATGTTAATGGATAGTCCAAAGCTGCACCGTTGTGTACTGCCTATGTTCCTTTGCATCCTAATTCGCCAAACACTCACTCGCGGAGGCTCGGCAGGTTTCATCTTGACCTCTTTTTAGTGTGCCGAGAGCTCTGCCCAGGGAACAGCCGTCCAAATGATTGGCTCAACTTTACAGGAGTTTTGAAACACGCAGGCTTTGGATGGCTGGTCTCGCCAGCACCTATTTTGCATCGCTAATCACCTGCTAAGCATTTTTTCTGTGTGGAGGGCATCAGGCAATTAGTTGGAGGCAGGTGTTAATTGGTCTCTGAAAACAGGGAGGTTGGAGACTGTGGCTGCCAAACCCTCTCGGGTCTGCGAGTCCAGGCTTTGATCTGACAGTTGATTTGCAACATCAAAGCTCGTTATCAGCACACTTATTAGCATACAGACCTCCTGACCTATTATTAATAAAAATAGTATGATGATCAGGCTCAAGCAAAATAATTCACAATTGAAGAATTTGTTACTCTTTTAATGCAGGAAGTCTGCATACTTCCCTACTATAAAGGATGCAAAAAGCAGTAAGTTATATAAGTATGATAGTATAGGTGAGATCCTACATTGCAATGGGAGCTAAAGAGCATGCGGATTTGAAAATTAAAAAAAAAAAGAGGCACAGATTTTTTTTTAAAAGCTATACATAACAAGAAAGTTGTTCCTTGTGGTTATTTTTTATTTATTTATTTATTTATTTTTGTTTAGCAACAAAATTGCTGTTATTGCTGTTAGTATGTCACAGGTCAAAGAACATCCGGGTCAAAGGACAATGCCAACATGGCGAATGTAATCCAACATGGAATGTAAGTGGTAATACCACACTTCATCAAGAGTCATGAGGTCAGATCTTTCTTCAAATACATCACATGCTCTGCAAGTATGTAATTTTAAATGCAGTAAATTAATTAGACCAGCACAAGATCTTTTTTAATTTTGGACAGATTTTTCTACCCAGATATTTTAAATACATTTATTCTTATTACGTATTTATCTTAAAGGGGACCTATAATGCCCATTTTCTCAAGATGTAATATAAGTCCCCGGTGTCCCCAGAATATGTCTGTTTCCCTTTAAATGCAAATGAGCTGCTGCTGCCGGCCCCCTTTCCAGAAGAGGGCGGAGCTTTAACAGCTCACGTTTCATTTGCTCAACAACAACAAAGCTGGAGAATTTCACGCAGCCAAAATGAGGATTGTCAGTAACGGTGTTCAGCCTTACATTGTTCAAACCGGAGTCGACACTGATGGAGAGACTCAGGAAGAAGTTACAACTTTTAGAATGAAACTGGACGTTTCTGAATGGTTAGTGGATAAATTTATGTAGTTGCTGTGGAGTTGATTCAACTCATCGACTAGCATGTGCCGTCATGTTAATCTTTTGTGCAAATCCAGCGTTGAATTGACCCTCGTTTGTGAAGCAGTCCGGCGTAAAATGACGGCATGGTAACAACACTCTACTACAACAACTTCCTCTTCTCTAAAGCAGCCCAACATGGCCTCACCCCCTTTGTTGTGTGTTCAAACAGCAACATTACTATTCATCAATAATCCTGTAAAAAAAAAAAAAAAGTCAGTTTCATCAAAAAACTATTTCCAACATTGATAATAATTAGAAATATTTATTTTACACCAAATCAAAATGATTTTTGAAGAAAAACAAATGTATCACAGTTTCAATTGTATTTTTAATCAAATAAATGCAACCTTGGTGAGCATAAGAGACTTATTTTTAAAAATCTTGTAGACCCCAAACTTCATATACACAAATCATAATATATGTGTATATATCATGTCAATGTTTCTGGAAATATGTGTATAATAACATCTTTTTGTTTTAATTAAAAATAATAATAATAATAACAAAATGCACAACATATGTCTTTCAGTGTAATATCTTCCTTAAATTCATATGTTGAATTAGATTTCTGCATGTTGTTTGCCACCTCAACTCAAACTGGACTCAAATTCAGGAACTGAAATGGACTTTTAAAGGCGTTCTCAGTGTTGACTTCTGATACGACCCTGATGCTGAGGGCATTAACATAAGAACACACTAGTAGATTCAGCCCTGAATGTAGACGGCCAGAACAAAGAGCTCGATTGATCGCACTAACAGCTTGCCATTTGATCTCCGGCATGCGGGAAGACTTGGAAATCTTTTGTGATTCTACTACTGCCAAACCCGAATTTATAAGACTTTAAATATAGGCATGAATGATTGTTTACATGTGCCAGTGGGATGTGAACAAATAAATCTAGCTTAGATGAATTATGAAAGCAAACATACTTTAGAGTATTAGCATGTTTCTCTTTAGAAAGACAAAAATCAGGAGGAACACCAGATTTGTGCCAAGGTAACCACTAAATTCCCAGTGCAAAAAGAATTCTTTACCATATTTTTGTGCCACTAGGTGTGAAGAACTCTACAAAATAAGTTCAAATGATATGAAATGTTGTGATCTGTCATAAGGTAAGTCATCATATTTTTCCTGTTGCAAATCAAGGCAGAATAACTGGCCATTTCATCTTGCTTTTTAGCTCTATGCCAATGTGACAGTATCATAACTCTCTTTTATCACATTCCAGAGTTTGTTGCATTATTGATGCCAAACGTTCTTTGGTTCCCGAAGGAAGGCCATTTTAAATCACTTAAACTGGTTCTGTGTACCGCCGCCTCGCCGAGTTTTCAGACGCAATCTCTGACAAACTGCAGGTAAGGCATCGAGACAAAGGCGACATTGTTATTCTGATGAGGAGAAAGCATGGCTTCGACTCTCATCATTTTTGGGCCTCCGGAGGGCAAACGCAGCACAACACAAACACCAAAGAACACAGCGGTGTGAATTAAAGTGTGACTAAACAATTGCTGGATTTTCCAAGGTCACTCCGACACAAGTTAAAAACAAAAAACAGGCGGACGTGCATTTGTGACAGAATTAATACTGGAAAATTAGTACTGACATGCTTTTGACTCTCCGTAAAATCTGCATTTAGGCGTCTCTGTCTAACAGTCCTACAAAGATAATATATTTTAAAAATTACAACAATGCATGTTTGACTGTGTAGGAATTATTAGACCACCCATAGAAAGTAATAATTTATTATTATTTTGTTTTTTCAGGAATAGAGATTAGACGGAGAGGGGTTTTTTTTTCCTGAGAAAAAGACTCAAGTAATATCACAACAGATCTCAAATTCTGAACTTTTTTTTGTTTTACTTTTTTTAGTATTTGACTATTATAATGATACACTACTGTTTAAAAATATGGGTAAGATTCTTTTTTATTCAGCATAAATTGATCAAAAGTGACATTAAAGATAAATGTTCTTTTGAACTTTCCTGAAAAAATCCTGAAAAAATGTATCAGTTTCCACAAACATATGAAGCAGCACAACTGTTTTCTACATTGATAAAAATCAGAAATGTTTCTTGAGCAGCAAATCAGCATATTAGAATGATTTCTGAAGGATCATGTGACACTGAAGACATAAAAGCATAAAAGATTTAAAAAAACATTAAAAATCATAACCAACCCCAAACTTTTGAATGGTCGTTTATACTGTATTTGCTACTAATATCATGCCATCACATCATTTAACGCAAAAATACAAATATTCCACTGAGCTACAGCGTTGATGGCCTTTTATATACAGTATGCTTGATAAAAAGATCTATTTTTTTCCAGCAGGTGATGCTGGGAGAGCTGTGTAAATCTGATCTAATGGCATAAACACAGAGAGAAGTCACAGATTAAAGGATGGAGCCTGTGTGTCAACAGCTGTCGTGACCGCGACCGCCGTGAGTAACCCAGCTGTGCTTGGCATGCTAGTGGATTTGTGTTAAATCACATTTTCTCCTTGATGTTTCCTCTTTGGAGTGAATGGGAATCAGGCAACTTAAACAATGTGGATTTGTGCTGTTTTACTGGGATGAGATCTCACTGATCCCTACACACCTTTTGTTCTTTCAGACTCATGTCAGTATTGCAGCATGTGTTGTTTCAGCAGGACTAACAGAGATGATTACTGGAGGTAATGCATCGCAAAGTATGTAAACAGATGAGTGTTTGGAAATAACTAGAAAAGCATTATGGTGTTCATGTAACTCAAACAGCGCCGGACGCCGCATTGTGCTGGGTGTATGATAGGGCCCTTAAAATCTCTTTTTACCCATAATCAGGACCAATTGGCTTCATGGATGTTTACTTTGTATAGTATATAAATAAAGTAGCCTATACTTTGGGCTTAAAGGGGACATCGTATGCCAATTTTCCACAAGTTAGTATGATTCTTTAGGGTCTTCATGAAAAGTCTATAACATATTTTGATTAAAATTTCTTAATGGTTGTTTAAAAAAAACACCCTTTTTACCTTGTCAAAAACAGCTCTGTTCACAGCGAGCCGTTTCGGTGCATGTCCCTTTAAATGATAATGAGCTACTGTTCTCTCCACCCCTTCTTCCGCACTTCTGAACTCACCATTCTTATTTATGCAGTTATAAATGCTCAAAAATGATTAAAATGCATTTGAAAATTACTTCTTAGTCATTAACTAACACCTTTATAAACCTTATTATAGTGTTACCATGTAATCTTTACATAAAATGTACAGAGTTTGTAATAAGACAATCACCTTAATGCATTGTTCATTATAAACGTGCAGTTATGCATTACAGTGAGAAGGTTCTAAATAGAAATGACGACATATATGTTTGTTCGACTGTATTATTTTGATAATGAACAAGCTGTGATGTCACGTTTGCAGTGCTTAGTTGTGTGTGCTCATCGTCATGGCAACGGTTCGTGGCCTGGTCAGATTACGTCAGAGTTTGTTGTCGTTTGTTGCAAAATCATACCACACTACTCAGACAATCCCCGACCCAACAAACGCCGATTAAACATGTTCAGTCGGGTGAAAACAAACTCCGACCAACGGGAACAGACGCGATATCAGGGTTATCACACTAGCTGCGTCTCATTTCAGAGGCTGCGTCCTGATCCAACAAACTCAAACAGACGTGTTTTTTGGTGTTTATCTGTGCGGTGTGAACTGGCCTTTAACTTTAGCCGCATTCGTCGTGGAACTTGCTAACTAGCACATTATTAGGAATGGCGATTTGCAAAGATTCATAAAAAAACCTATAACGTTACTCACGTCTTCTGGAGGTACTGATCCATCCTTCAGGAACTTTTTAGCAAAACATAAACTTTTTAGCTGGATTTTTGTAACCGTTTGTACACACAGGTCGCACATTTATGTTTTTCAAAGTAATTCATTTATCCACAAGGTGGCAATCGTGCCCTGGGGGTGTCGATTCACAAAGTAGTTGAAGAAAAACTACATAAACAGAGCAGGCCCGGAACACATGCAAGCTACTGCAACGATAGAGGCTTACGTAGACAAGAGATTATGCGAAGAGGTTAGAACATACCCTCATTTGTACAACTCTAGCATGAAAGAATACAAAGATGTTTACATGGGTTGTAACTCGTGGCGAGAGATTGCTCAAAACTGCGCATGCGTCGAACGCCTGTGTTCAAGTCAAAAGACAAGTCAGAATTATTTCTGTGGAAATCAATAGCCTCTCAAAGAACCCAGTTCGTTCCTTTCACACTGAGCACAACTGTATGCTCTACAGGCTATAAAAGATGTGAAGAGAATGTGATGTCAAATATATCAGAGACTGAGTGCAATGCAGACTCTGGAATCAAACCTTGAACACAGCATTTATGATTTTCCAGTCAAGCCACAACCCGGAATCATGGCAGCATTAAAACCATTGTGTGAGGCTTTGAATAGTGAGCTGTGTAGAGATGGCAATTTACTGCTTTCTCTAAACAACTTTTCAATATAAGGAAAGCCATTAAAATAGGACTCGAGCTCTGCTCCAGCCTTGACTTTAGCTGTAAACTTATAGTGTTTGACTCTGTGGTACGTTTACATCCGACCTCTCATCTCCTGCACTAGTTTCCTTCTCCAAACAAACTCTATTTCCAATCTATTATTGTAAGTAGAGTTGCATTCTGATTTCACGTACTACTAGAATAATCCAGGTAGGAGCAAATTGTAATGTGTTAATTATGTGGAATTGCAATTAATGTCTGTCTTGGGATTATATATGGCAGATAGCAGGACCGCAGCGGGAGTGAATCAGAGAGAATCACACATGACTCAGAGTTGGGCGCATGATTTTGATATCAATATTAATGCCTTCAGTATCTTGGCATGCACTGTTTGTTCTCTGGAGAGCGATAGCAAAAAAAATGGTAACAGTTTTCTCTTGTTTGCCAAATACACAACGTCTTCAAATCAACAGGCTCCGTGAAGCATTGCCTAAATAATTCAAAGATCGTTCCCGAGATCTTCCCTGTGAAATATGCCGCACACAAATCTCAGACAGTTCAATCAAGGCTAGTGTTCAATTATAGGAAACCCTGCTGCGTGCGTCAATTTCTCCTAGATGATTGGTTCGTAGATCTTTTGAAACTTGCAAAAAAAAAAAAAAAAAAAAAAAAGTGAGAGTAAATGCCCAGTAGGATAAAAAGCCTAAAAGAATTTGGAAAGTGCATCTGTCATTATTTCAAATCTCTGTGCTGGTTGTTGGACCATAGCCTGAAAATCATTTTGCAAACTATTTTCAATTGGTCTTAGAGACATCTGAAGGCTGTCCTTCAAATTTCTTGCGAGATATGAGCAAAATATTGGTATATCCATTGACTACATCCATACAAGTATAGCCTGTTAACTGTCAGCTTCCAGGTAGTTTTTTTTTTTTTTTTTTGTATTGCCTTTTTTTCTCTATCACATATTTTAGTAATCATCACAAATTGGTTAACATTAGAAAGCTTAAACAAAATGTTCATCCTGTGAAAACTGTTTTAAAATTGGACATCACCTTACCATGGAAATGGTAATTTAAAACCTTTTATCGGGCTCAATTTTTATGATATCTACTTCATTGGAACAAAACTTGGTTAGTCATTTGGTTTTGATTTTCTAGCAATTCAGAGTCCAAATTATGTTGTAAAATATACATTTTGTATATGGGTCAATGACGTAACAGTTTTTTTTTTTTTTTGTGACCTTAATAATAATAAAAAACAAAGATGACATCCAGCATATGTAAGGTAGTACAACTAGATCTCTTTTATTAAATCCAAAAGGTTTTAATTATATTTTGTTACATATAAAGGTATTTTAAAGATTTTGAAGTGTCAAAAGGTCATTCGGTTTAACCGTCCAAAGGCCAATACAGTCATTTCATTTGTGATTAAAATATCTTAAAATGTAATAAATGTATATACTGTATATTTTATTCTGGCATAATTTTATAACATCATATATCAACATAAAATTATGTGTAGAAGTTGTTGCTTTGTTATGAGAAAGAATGTCCAGAAAAATGAATTTCATGGATGTCATTCGGAGTAACCGATATAAAGGGACCATTTTGGATCAAGTCATGTTGTCAGTATCATGTGACAGGATGTGACATCATTCAAACACCTGCAAAGGACCACATGGTCATCAAGCAAAGTAACTAACTCTCTCAAAGTAACTAACTCAGCCTGTTAGCATTGCAAATATCATCATTCAGTATAACCAAAAGTGTAATTCGGTAAAAAAAAAAAATGAAATTTTGGTTAAACCGAATGACTTTTTTGGTGACAAATCTTGTAAAAAAATGACAAAAGCGGTGTTAATTGATTATAAAAACCACATAATCTAATTGTTAACACTATAAAACTTCAAAATTAATTATATCTCCATTATGTTTTTTTTTTTTACACTTTTAAAAACCTTATTTGTCAATGACCCAAATAATAAAAATGTTTAGTTCAGTATATTTGCTTTACAGTGAACTTAAACTTTCATCTCTTGAAGCTGTTTTCACTTCTGTTAAATGACTTCTTTAAAAAGAAACCAACCTGTATTCCAAAGCATTCATGAATGTATGCTCAAAAAGGGGGGTGACAGTTAACAGGTTAACCTGTTGGGGTTCCACTGTACCGCCTGCGACCAAAACCATGCATATACTCCAAAATGGCATGCAATTTACTTTGAATATGCCTTTTTTAAGTGTATTAGGCAAATTTTACAGGAATGCTAAGAGGGTTGAGCTTGCCATATTGCATTAATAAAATGTTGACTACATAACCACAATGTTTAGGACACATTTTTATAAAAATGTTATTTTATTAAGCAAATGAATTCATTAATTCAGTGTCGTCCTTCTGCGAGATGATATAATGTTTAAACAGAATGTTGCTTTACAGCAAAAACAATCCGCTATGGGATCTGCACTGTGATATTTAGAACAGGTGTTTCATGTCATAGCCAATATTACACAGTATTGTGTATTTTAGCATGACTGGATTGCTGTATTGAGTCCCTCATCCAGGGCTTTGATTGGATGAGTCATTTTCGGGGTAGCTGAACAATAGCAGGTATGAATTCTGATTGTACATTTGATAGTAATGCACCAAATCACTACCATACACTGCACTATATTGATAGAATAATTGTATATTATTAACATTTAATTTTCTATTCAATTATTGGTATCTTTTATCATATTTCTGTTGCTGCTGTGATCCTCTTTACTAAAACACCAATAACCGTTTATGCATTTGCCAGACACTTTTTTCCAAAGCGAATAAAATTGCATTCAAGCTATAGCCTATTATTATTGCATTCAAAGTTGCATTCAGAGTTTTTCATGTTCATGCATTCCCTGGGAATCACACCTATATGTGAGCACCATACTTGACTTTTTAAGCAACAGAATGTAACCATAGTAAAATCACTAAAACACAAGGCATTGTGCTATATTTACACATTGTAGAAAAAGAAAAGCATCTCATTAAATGCTTCTTTTTTCTGGTAAACAGTACTGCATATATTTATGCATTCAACAGACACAAGCTGTACAATATGATAATATTGTGTATATGATAATGAGAGTGGATATGAAATGAGTTTATTGTATGCATCAGTAGATAAATGGGATGACAGCAATTAGATTACAAGGAGAGCAAATGTAGACTGTTACGTGTGTCTCCTATTTCTCAGATGTTTCTTCTGAGAAAAAGGCTCACGTGTCTCATCAATGTGCTCAGATCTGACATGAAACCAAAGTCACAGATTTCCATATGAACTCGAGTGCAAATTATCGTTCTGTTTAAGATTAAAAGTCAATCTGGCAGGAGATGTGCCGTGATCAATGGTTCTCTTTCAGGTAGTTTTCCTGATCCCATCACCTGTGATGTATTCAGAATCAAGAGGGAAAGAGAAGAAGGGGAGGTTAAATATTCTGGATTTCTGCATGCCATAAATTGCTTTCTGTCAGGGAAATGTAAATCAACATGGCATGAGCAGATTGATGGAGTCGCCCTGGCTGGGTGCACTTTTATTTGAGGCTTGGGCAAAGTGCTGCGTGTTGATGTAGATGGAGAGGGCTTTAATGCTCACGGTATGGCTGTGAATACAGTGAATAGCCTCATAGACGAAAAGCAAAACTAACTAAACTCTTTGCAATGAAAGATTGGGGGAATTGTTTGTACGCTGTAAAAAAATAATCTTGTTTTCCCTTTGATTTAAGTTACTTTTTTCTTATACCCTGTTGACCGATATTATTTTCTTGTTTTAAGCACAAACTCACTTAATTTTGATGATTTTTTTTTTTTCTTCTTTTAATATCTTAAGTCATTTTGCTTTTCAAGTAAATGCATCTTGATTTAAGTATTTTTAGATATTTGTACAGGAGAGCAAGACAAAACTGCTAAGTAAGAAAATCAGTTTTTGCAGTATAATATATTATCCATACATTGCATCAATATTTTTGTCATATTTTCCAGTGACAATATTTAAACATTCTTGAAACAGAATAAATTTACCCAATATGCAAAGCTGCATGATATATTGAGACTTGAAATACATAATATAATGTATAATATAAAACATAATTATATTTTATTGAATTTATATTTATTATATACAGTAATGGCTGAAAGTGATGTCCAGAGGGGATATTTGTGTTTAATGACCCTACAAATTCGATTAAGCCATCAAAATAGGAGGAAAATATTTTATATATTTATTTATTTTTTAAATGTGAGGGAAGAACAAAACACTAAACTTAAGGTATTTATCTGACAAAATTATTTGGAAAAACAGGGGTAAATACAGCTAAAAAAAAAAAAAAAAAAAACACACTTCCATTTAATCGTATTTATTTAGGAGATTTGATTAAAGAGATGTCATTTGTGATGCTTCCTATATGGGATCACATTCCATGAACTGAATTTGAATCTTTATTTTTGTCTTTCTTTCCCTTAATAGCCCCTTTTACAAGATGTAATATAAGTCTCTGGTGTCCCCAGAGTGTGTATGTGAAATTTCAGCTCAAAATACCCCACAGATCATTTATTATAGAATGTTAAAATTGGGTGTGAGCAAAAACACAATTTTTGTGTGTCCCTTTAAATGCAAATGAGTTGCTGCTCCCAGCCCCCTTTCCAGAAGAGGGCGGAGCTTCAAGAGCTCATTCTCTGGCATACCGGTATAGGACAGATTGGCAGAACACCACCAACAACCAAACAGGACAATCTCACGCACTGAAAATATCAGAAACCGTCAGTAGCAGTACATAATATCAGTAGCCACCATAATGAGTTATTAATGTTTTGTTGGTTGATTTTTGCATGTGTTCATTATTTCTTTGTATGACAGCCTGGCCAAAAATGATGTACGCACAATTTGATATGTTTGATTACGTAATCTTATCATAAATAAAACAATTGATATACACAATTTTTAATAATTGGTTTTGCTTCAGTTTGCCTTGTTTCGAGAAAATGTATCATTTAATTTAAAATTGACTGGAAAACAACACAAAATACTGGTAAATAAAATGTTTTTGTTTTTCAGTTTATTCATCGAATGTCTGTCATGAACACTCGAGAGCTGCTCCGCTCCTGACATTACCGTGACCCTGAGAGGCTGTTCTTCCAGCCTGCAGTAACGCAGGGATGGTGGTCTGTTGATTATTCCGGTCCCATGTGTGTGAAAGCGCGGTGTGGTCTCTCCCATCTGCTGGATGCAGCTCATTAGGATGCGATAGAGATCCCTTCCAAAACAAACCCGGTCTGCGCTCAGAGAATGGGGCTGGTGGTAAACACCAGCGCGACATGACAGCTTCACTCTCACTATCAATAAATCCTCTCGGCTTCACCAGCCTGCGTGTGCACACCTGTAAGAGACAGACGGAGAGAGAGAGGGCGGAAATGCAAGCTGTCCCATGACTCAATGATAGCAGATGACCCGGAACCAGAACAACAGTGAAAGATGATCGATCCAAACATCCACCATCCCCCAGACAATTCCCTCATTCAGGTTCAGGATCATTCTGGTTCCTTTTTACATTACCTTAGTAAAGGTAATTTAGTGCTTGGTTGTGCTTTTATATTATATTATATTATATTATAAATTATATTATATACACAAGCTAACAGAAAAGAGGAATTAGTTTCACAAACAAAACTTTTGTTTTATTAATGAAATGTCGATCAAAGTCCATAAATGTGAGTTTATGAGCAGGTTTACTGATGTTCTAGCTGGCTGACCAGGACATTTTGCTGGTTAAGCTATTTAAGAAGCCTAATAGGGACATACAGTAAGCAGCCCAAAATAATGACCAGCAACATATGCTGGTGTTTTCAGCAGGGTGGATATGAATTAAACAGGCCTTTGAGAAATTATCCATATTTAAATGAGTTTGAAAGAAGAACTCTGACAATAAAACATGAGAACAACTGAATTCACAGCCCAACTAAAACCTCTCAGACAGAATGAATATTTCAACATTTATGAGCACATCTCCACTTTCAGGTTCAGACCTCTCTTTTTTCTGTTGTCAGCTCTCTGGTTTTGGAGCATCAGCAGCACATAGAAAGAAAAAAAAAAAAGTGAATTTCTCTGAACAGGATGGAACTCATGCATAAAACGCCCATGCCATCCCAAACACAACGGGATTTGTGCTCCTAAACCCCTTGTAATGGAAACAGACCTCCTGCTGTCTGCAGGTGGAAACATGGTTAACTGCCGCTTAGTTATAATCATCATAGTCAAAGCCACCTGCTGCCAGCCACTCTTATGTAATTACAATGGGTTTTAGCGCTATTTTTAATCTTTGATTTCATATAGTACTTCTTAAGCTTTTTGCAGAAGATTGTTTGATGCGTTTTTTTTAACATCACTTTTAGTACTTGAGTGGGCATTGCACAAGATAATTTTAGATAATTTCTTCTTTTGTACTTTTTATGACAGCGTGCCAGCGCTGCATTGAGTTATATTTTGTGCTTGAACAGACAAAAACATACAAAATTATTGTTGTAAGAACAGTCTTAAATGAGTTAAAAAAGTGTTAAATGAACATAAAGAGTTAGAAAATAGGATGTGCGTCAGGTCTTAAAGTGACAGCAACCTAATAAACCCTGTTAATCAATCACTCTAAAAAATGCTGGGTTAAAAACAACCCAAGTTGGGTTGAAAATGGACAAACCCAGAAAAAAGAGACAAAGACAAAATCACTCACTGCTCTTGGCTGAATAACTTTTGTAGCTTTAATAAGGATTAATCTATATTCAGTTTATAATTTATGCAGTGAAGACTGTGTAGTGTTTGATTATTCCATTTCTGTATATTTACCTGTTAGACCTACCTGAAAATCTTCTGAAAACCTGAAAAGCACTGTTTACAAGGTTACACGGGTCAGAAACAACAAAACCAATAACTTTTTTGTGCATTTTAGTAGGGCAGGTAAAAATCTGAACGGTCCCACCTGGGGACCTATCATTGAGCCCTGATATATTAAAGGCACAGCTAAATGTAACATTTATTACAGTGGGTTTATGTGAAGATTGTTTAAGTTCACTTAAATTAAAAGTTGTTATATTTTTGCCTATTAAATGTTAAAATTGATAGCTTTCAATTATACTGTAATATTGAATGGCTATAATTAATAATGGCTAAAATTGAGAAAAAAAATCTATTTTTCTCAGGATCAGTAATTGATTGAAAGCACTAATGTGTGTGTATAAATATATATATATATATATATATTAGTTGGCACATGTATTGTCCATTTTCATAATTCTGGACACCATATAATTGATACATTGACTTAACCTTTACTTAATTTAATTTACGTCACTAGGATTATTTCATGTTTCATGACTTTTTAACCAACATGTTTATGTAACAAACTAAACAAAAGGACTCTCTCATTTGACACGACCCTCAGGTCAGAACGCAACACCATGGTATTGTCTGCTCTGTCCGATCTCACAAATAATGCAACGACGCAGCTCAAGCTTCCACTAGACAGATTCTTGTTTCCAATCATTTGATTTACACATTGTGGTCCTCATGGGGCGTCGTAATAGAATGGCCGAGCTTTCCACGAATCACAGTGACATGTAAGAAATAGGTTTTTGGGTGCTGGGTCGACAACTGCTCAAAGATACTCAGAAAATAGCCGAGCAGTTCAGTCACCCACGGTGGAAGGAATTTATGAGAGGACAATCACTTTCACTGTTCCACCAAAAACAAATATATCTGGACCACCTACTGGGAATTTAGACAACCGCATTTTCAGAATACAAGTGAGCTGATGAAGACGGTTTATAAGAGAAAAACTCTCTGCTACAGTTAGTTCTTCATTAAAAAGAAACATTATCTTGAAGTTTCTATTTTTATTTCTTGTTTTTTGTCTCTAAATTGAAGTTGAAAAGAAATATCAAGTGAACAACTTCTTCCAAAAGAGCAAGACAAAATATACATATTCCAGATATGTTTTCTACAAAGTCTTAAAGGGTTAGTTCACCCATAAATGTAAATTCTGTCATCATGTCATTCCAAACCTGTAAGACTTTCATTTCTCTGTGGAACATAAACATTAACTATCCTATACAATTTAGCTTTTTTCAAGTAATTTTATGTTTTTTTTTTCATCCCCAAAAAAAATGTGTCATCACCTTCACACCGTTCATAATGTTGATTGTCTTTTCTTTGTGAAACACAAAATGCTTTTGTTTTCATATGGTGTAACATGTATAGTTTAGTTTCATTGTGTTTTGGTTCCATTTTCCCTGTTCTGTTTTGCCTGTGTTCCCTATTAGTTTCCTTGGTTGTTAATTAGTTCTATGCACCCGTTTCTGTTCAGTTGATTACTCTCTCTTGTATTTAAGTTCTAAGTTTCCTCTGTTTCATTGTCTGGTAATGTTTATGTTAAGTGTGGTTATTTCCTGAGTTTCTTCCCTGTGATTCTCCTATGTGTTTCTAGTGGAATGTACTATTAAACACTCATTTTGTTATACTTTGTTTGTACGCTTACTACAGTCTACACAATGCCTGACATATGGCTTCAGACATACAGCTTCTTTTAGACATCTTTAAGATATGTTGTTGTCTGTTATTTGGTTACAATATGCTTTCATTATACAGAAACAAGCAGAAGGAGCATTTTTCAAAATTTCTTTTTTCATGTTTCAGGGAAGAAAAGAAAAGATGTGGTCGGAACAACATGAGGATTTTTTTTTAAGGATGGAGGTTTTATATGTAATGCAAATGTTATTACATAAATTTTACTTTTTAATATTTTGATATAATAAATAACATTTTATTTTTATGATTTTTTCAGCATACACGGATGCATACACAAAATTGCTTTTTTTTTAATGAGGATCTTGCTTTTTGTTTATTTAAAATTAATTTTGTTCAATTTAAAAAAAAATTATTAAGTGCTTTGCTGTATATTTTATTTTTCATATTCATGTTTTTAAATATGATTTTTGCAATAATATATATATATATATATATATATATATATATATATATATATATATATATATTTTTTTTTTTTTTTTTTTTTTTTTTTTTTTTAAAGAGTCCATAAAAAATATCAGATAATTTCTTAAAAAACTCCACCCCTACCAGAACAGCCGGCCACCATAGTGGCATGAAGCACAGTCAGCACCGAACTCAAGCAGGAAGGAGTCGTACAAGAAGCGTGTGTGTGTGTGTGTGTGTGTGTGTGTGTGTGTGTGACTAGACTGGTCCCAGCTGCACAGGGTCATGGCACCAACTCGGATAAGATTCAAACTCCTCCAGGCGATTTGTCCAAGCCTGTTGCCATATGCATCCTCCACGTTCCTCGGGGTCTGTCCCACATGGTGCCGTTGTGGCACTTAGACTCAGAGGTTGTAGAGGACACGCTGGTTTCTCTGGTCACGCTGATATTTGTGTCGCCTGCTGACAGTTGGCCTCACACACACACACACGGTGTCATTGTGTTGGGCCGGAGATGCAGACTGACAGAGCTTCACTACGCATCTGGCATCAAGGTGGGTGAGAGAGAATTCAAAGCACCTTAGACAGTCCACACAGACTGTCCTTCCAGGTTCAATGTGGCAGACATGAGCTGTGTTTGGAATGGAATACTTGCATATGTGTCAAAGTTGTCTAGGTATTATCAGTGAGCAGAAGGTTGATATTGCATCTTAAACATATTTTCAGAGCATCTGCACACTGTTCACAGTGTACATACTGCAGAAATACAAAAGTTAAAGGGGACTTATTATGCCCCTATTTACAAGTCTCTGATGTCCCCAGAATGTGTCTGTGAAGTTTCAGCTCAAAATACCCCACAGATCATTTATTATACCATGTTGTAAATGCCCATTTTTGAGTGGAAGGAAAAACATGCCGTTTTCGTGCATGTGTCTTTAAATGCAAATGAGCTGCTGCTCCCCGCCCCTTTTCACAGGAGGGCGGAGCCTTTACAGCTTGTGCCTTGGATACTCTGCCAAAAACTAAAGCATCTGTTTGGTTTTTAATTATCATCTCTATTGCGTTCAAACTCACGTGACGTTGCTGTTCTTAATCATCATGAAAGTTTATTATCTGCATGCGTTTTAAAGCCATATCAGTCTAAACTTATGATATATGATTTTCTGACCACACACATCTGAAGCACGCGCACAGTAATCTTGACGTCAGACGGCGCGTCCCGTTAATATTAAACTAAGTTCTCTTTCACGTCTCATTGCACTTAAACTGTCAAATACACACAAGATTGTCAAAAATACACAAAGTTCACATAAACACAGTCGTTTATGTCTGTGAACATAAACAGCAAATCACGTGTATATTAGATCTGTGTGACAGCAGCATAAAATACAATACCTACTGCTGTATATTCTGTTAATATAAATCAAACAAAAGAAAAACAGAAAATCACTCACTGCTCTTGATTGAATAACTGTAGTATCTTTAATAAGAATATATTTCTTACTTGAATGTTGCTGTTAAATGCGCTGGCGAGGAGATAAACATTGTGGATTGTGTACAGCTTAATCAGGGCGGGTCTATGCTAATAGGGCAGAGTATGTCAGCAGTCGTGGGCGGGGCCTGTGCAATATAACGTCACATTGCATAGAAACTGCAAATGGCTTATTCTGAGACTCTACTTATGATTTATGGGGATTGAAAAAATAGATCTTTATCCGTCATGTTTGTAGTTTTTTAATACTTTTTATTCGTATTTGTAGTTCTAATCGAATCTTCATCCACAGCGCAATGTATTATGGGCAATATTAGCCATTAGAGTGTGCACGGATCTGCACTTCGGATTCTAACCGGAAAAAGTAGACCATCCGGGTCTCTTTGGAATACTAATTTCAACATACTATGATTTGGGACACACTAATTCTAATTTCGAATACTATTTAGGACAGATAGTATGTGAATTGGGGCGCAGCAATTGACTCACTTCGGAAGGCCTTTATTAACCTCCTGGAGTGATGTGGAGTACGTTTTATGATGGATGGATGCACTTTTTTGGACTTCAAAAACTCCAATCACTCCCATTATAAAGCTTAAACAGGATATTTTTAATATAGCTCTGTTTGTGTTTGGCTGAGAGAAGAAAGTAATACACACCTTGGATGGCTTGATGGTAAGTAAATTATGGGGTAATTTTCCTTTTTGGGTGTACTAACCCATGAAAGTGGTAGTATGTTCTTTCCACACACCCATAAAGAAAAGTATCATGGCATGAAAATCATTCTCCTTCAGCCTGCTCTTGCTCTGTTCTGAGTCTGGCTCATGAGGACTGTATGCAACACTGCATTATTTAGCAAGCCTAAACAATACAAAGTGTTTTCTTTTTGTTCTGGTTTTGTTTCTTCCACTTGACATCCCATGGAAAATGCAGAGACCTTGAGAGCTATAGTGGTTTGTAACTATAGCGGGAGCTACTGCTGTCTGGATAAGTCTTTGTGAAAGCAAGTGCTCGTACAATACACTCTGTCATCAGCTTTTTTCTGCTCAATGTCAAAGGCACTTGTTCAGCGGGCTACATTTCCACGAATCGAAATTGATTTTGTGTGTACCATGCTGTTACCATGACGATTGCGACAAAAGAAAAGCAGAGTTTTGATTTCCTTTTTTTTCTATTTCTAATATAAAAATAAATACCCAGTAGCACTGCAGTGAGCCGCACATATGTGACGTCTTGCATTGCATGCATGATGAATGCATCCTCTTGTGCTCGCGGGTCATCTGCAAACATTCGATACCCCCAGCAGCATATTGATTCCTCGTTGTTTCCTCTTTTCACGTGAACTCTTGTGTTATCTCCACATCTGCGTGTTTGTGCGCATTGCTGAAATTAAGCCCGCCCCGAGGCCGCCACTCTCAATATGTTGTGGTTAGTTTCGAGGCCACTATTACTGTATGACAAATATAAACAGGAATTAATTTTCCCCTGAAGACCACTGCTAGATTCAGTCGCTGATTAGCCATACGCTTGTTCTCGCCTGCTTTTATTACATTAATGACAAGGGAATTAAATTTGTTTTATTGCGTTGATGAAACAAGGGACATTAATTAATCAAGCATTCAGGGGCGGGAGAACATAGAAAGTGTGTTTATATAGTAAACCATATAGTGAGCACTGGGATTGTTTGGATTACCGAAAGTAGGGATGGCGAATCAAGATTTGTCCTGGAATGACATGCAGTTCTGGTCAAAAGGACTCACAAACCATGTAATGATTTGATTTGGTCAAATGACTCACTCACTCACTGAATCAGGCAAAGTTGTTTTTATTTGCTGAACCTTAAATAATTATTTTTGTCATGTTCAACTTGAAACAAACACTGTTACTGTTTTTGTGTGAGTATACTGTTCAAAAGTTTGGGGTTGTTGGTAAGATTTGGTAATCATTTTGATTAAAAGCCTTTTTTGCTTGCCAAGGCTGCATTTATTTAATAAAAAATACAGTAAAAACAGTAATATCATGAAATATTATTGCAATTTCAAATAACTGTTTTCTATTTGAATATATTTTAAAATGTAATTTATTCCTGCGATCAAAGCTGAATTTTCAGCATCATTACTCCAGTCTTTAGTGTCACATGATCCTTCCGAAATCATTCTAATATGCTGATCTGCTGCTCAAGAAACATTTATGATTATCACAGACGCTGAAAAAGTTTCATATTTTTTGATGTATTTTTTCAGGATTGTTTGATGAATAGAACGTTCATTTATTTGAAATAAAAATCTATTGTAACATTATAAAAATCTTTACTGTCACTATTGATCAATTTAATGCATCCTTGCTGAATAAAAGTATTCATTTCTTTTCTAGCTGACCTCAAACTGTATTAACAGTATATATAAGAATCGTTCAGTCATTCAGTGAAACTGGAAGCCAAACCCAAATTCACAGCATTTCTCATTCCTACAGAAATGAAGCATGCAGAGAAAAGTTGGGAATAGGTTGTAGGCAAAATGTCTCTGTAAGAAGAATCGTCTAGGACAGGCCTTCATCTAACACTGAGCTGTTGACTCATCTGTAAGTGACAAAATTCAGATGCTGCGACATGTTGTTTATGTGCTGAGCTGCACGGCAGAGGCAGCAGGGCATGCCACAAACTTTTGATTTATTAAACAACTCGCCTTGCCATGGCTACAAATTTCCCTGACATTACAAAAACAACTGTGGACTGTCGTCTGGCACGGCATATCTACCGAGCAAAAAATTACAACAGGGTGCATCAGACAGGACAAACACAGAGGTACAGTATTTGAGCGCACATTTACAGCATTCACTTCTACTGCAAACTGCACTATAGATAAAACAATATATAGATAAAAAACTGGACTAGTGACGACCCAACACAATACAAACATTATTTAATTTTAATATTTATTTATTTTAATATTTAATTTGTTTTACTTTTAATTTTATATTTGCAAACAGAAAAATAGCAGGAAAAAAATATTTTTTTATTATTTACAACTGCTATATTCTACTATGTGCTGTTCTCATTTAATAATAATAATAATAATAAATACTGTACATGCAATTTAAATTAATGAAATGTTAATATTATGATTAACATAATGATAATAGTTCTGTAGCAAAATCTGTAATAAACAGACCAAATTGCATGAATTATTACTTATTATTATTACTAAGTATTATTATTATAACCATGGTATTTATATTTCATATTTTGTTTATATTTAATATTTATTAAAAAATAATATTATTACTATTTCATAATTTTGATCTCATTTAACAATAATAATATAAATAATAGAAAATAAATAAATAGAATAAATACATTTTATTTCATTAATACCTTTTAGCCTGTAAAAAATATATATATTTGCTGCATCTGTAATTGCATACACTCAAAAAATATTTATGTCTAAATTTAAGTTTTATGTAATTGAATTACATTCAAATTTTCCATCCATTTGGATTACATAGTTTTAACATAAACAAACTAATAAACTTAATATTTGTCAGTAATACGTAAACGAAATGGGTATCTTATGTAATAGCATGCAGAAAAATGCCCAGGTTAAATTAACACTGCTTAGTGTTCGTGTGTGCGCACTACTGAGTTAAATTATCACTGAAGCAGTGTCAGAGTTGAGAAATGAGAAATTATGATGATTGGTGATTGAACATTAATGATGAACACCTGCTGTTAACAAACAGACTCACTGAAGGAAAGAGAAACACAAGAATTACAACTGACTTCAGTCACAGCTAAAAGAAGATAAAAGAAGACATTAAATCTCTCAAGGGGCCTCATTTATAAAATGTTGCGCAGAAACCGTCTTAAATTTGATCTTTAACACTAAGATCTGTGCGTACGCACACTTTATAAATAATGCCCAAGTTCTGATTAAACAACTCTACAAACTCTACAAAACATTACCAGCTTCACTCATTACTAACTAGACTGACTGTATTTCTGTCATACGTCTACAGAAGTTCTTATGACAATTAACAGAGGTTTAGATTTATTTGAAGTTATCACCTTTGGTAACTTCAATATATACTTCTATATAGTATGGAAGTAGGCATATTCGGAATACATTGTATTTTCTGTGGCCCAACCAGTTTGGCGAGCAACCAGTTGAGAACAACTGATCTAAAGAACATCAACCAGGCTCTATTTTCGACCATCAGTGGGCTTATTAAAGCATATTAAAATGGCAAGCAGCACAAGGAGTTTGCTGACTCGGACATGTCCTGCGGAGAGCAGTGTCCAACCGGAGATCAGGGTTATAAGACGCGCTCCTGTTGTGTTCGCTATTTACTGCAGCGCTGAGCTCCTGTTTCCGTTCTCTCGTAAATCTCTGGTAACAGAATGGGTTCATTCCCACGTGTGTGATTAAACACAGAGAGGATCATTTACTGTGTTTTACACATCTGTCACTGCACAAATTTGCTGAATGGGTTTTATTCTCAAGTGATGTGAGAACTTTGGTGCATTTTATTTGTGTTGAATGTGCTGAATGTTTATCATTAAAAATCATTCACCCAAAAATGATGTCATTAATTACTCACCCTCATGTCGTTCTACACCCGTAAGACCTTTGTTCATCTTCGGAACACAAATTAAGATATTTTGATTAAATCTGATGGCTCATTGAGGCCTCTATAGACAGCAATGCCATTGTAACTCTCAAGATCCATAAAGGTACTAAAAATATATTTAAAACAGTTCATGTGAGTTCAGTGGTTCTACCTTAATATTATAAAGCGACGTGAATACTTTTTGTGAGCCGAAAAAACTAAATAACGACTTTTCAAATAACGAGCTAATTTTAGTATATCAAGTTAAACTAAAATGAGAAATATTTCCTTAAGTAGCAAAAAAAAAAAAAAAAGTTTAAGTTAACTCCATAAAGCCCTGTTCACACCGCCAGCGACACACAGCGACATGATCCCATTCATTTCACTGTATAATCAACACATACATGGATATAATAAAATGATGCATGGAAAAGAAGCGGTCGGCAGGCTTGTAAGTTTGATTCATACATTGATAGTTTGTGTGTTGTTAATTATATGATGCTGTGAGCAGTTTAGCACTGCTGCAGCTACTTCATATTACAGTTTCCCCAAGCATTATGTTGATTATTAGGGACAAGAAAATTGATTATCTGTCAAATTCGAATGACGTTTTAGTAATTTTTGACAGTATGAGTGAGATTCATTTGTTGATAGATTGATCGTTAATCTAGTTAATGATTTAATGCACTGAGCACTGCAGTCACAACACTCTACAACAGCAGAATGTTACTTTTAATTCTTTTAAACCTAATTCCTAGTCAAATTAGAATGATATCTTAGTTTTATATATAATTTGTGGATGCATTTTCTATAAATATGATCAGACGTGCAGTCTACCAATGACATTAGAGCGACAGCACTAGGAACGCCCACAAGTGACTTCACAGTACAGAGACTAGCAACATGCAGCGAAAAAGTCGCTGGCGGTGTAAACGGGGCTTGAGAAGTAAATCCACTTCACCAGCTAATTACTTTTCGACAGCGACGCCATAGAAATAAACAGAACTACCACAAAAACGGAAGTTCAAACACAAACTTCTAAAGATATCTGCGCACTTGTTTCTCTGCACATAATGTCTATAGGAGTTGAAATCCCAACATCAAGTAACAATCTATTGTGTATAGTTTGGTATACTAATGATCTGAAATTTGTCTCACTTCCAGGCTTTCCTTCAGACATGAAGTTAATGCTGCAAGACAAGAGGAGCGAGCGCCACCTGTCACAGCACCTGAGGGTCCTCACACCCCCGATCGGACCCTCAGGAGCCACACAGAACCCCCATCAGATGGAGGCAAAGCAAGGCAAAGTGTTTACGTTTTCTCACTGATCAGCCCGTTCGTGTTTGTGGCAGGATGCTTATCAAGGGCCCTGGCACCTTGCTTTTCCAGCTCACTGCAGCTGAAGACAGGCGAGGAAATATGCACAGAACGGGAAGAGTTATCGTCGAATGAAAGCTGAAGGAGAAAGGGCAGATAGATTGCTGTTGTCACTTCTTTTTCATTTATTTACCCTTGGCCCTTATCAGGCTCGCCATGCAAACACAGGCATCCAAATATGACAGTGTTACAATTAGAATCAGGAAGGGCTCTTGTAATGGGAAAAGAGAAATCAGCGTTAGGACAGAAAAGACACGCTAATAATCACCAGAGATGGGATTTACTGCTGCTAGATGGCGTCTATGAGGAGCATTTGAAAATAATGTCTTATTATGAAATAATCTGAAGCTGATATTTAATGAAATATAGATTAAATGTCATTATCTACTTGCTCCTGCATTTTTCATTTAGATCTGAAATGGATTGCAACAAAATGCATGAATGATAAACAACTTATTACAATTCAAGAATACAAAAGCTGTCAGAAAATGATGTGCTTTTGAATGTAGCATCAATTTGTAAGGCAAGTTAAATCACTAAATTGTTTCCCACAGTGCCAGAACACCATATTTTGGTTTCATGTATATTCATGCTCTACTCTGTACAAAAAAATTAATAAATAAAGACAAAAAGAACATAAATTGCACGTCTGAAAATATTGTCAACTACAGCATCTACAGTCTAAAATGTATTAATGAAATTGTTATTATTATTATTATTAATTCTGGTCTTATTAAGTTGGCTTATTAAAGTCTCCCTAGTGACACAGCGTTTTTTCAGAGTAGACCCAACAAAGTAAAATGTGTCGATTTTCTATGAATAAAGAAAAAAAAAAAAAAACTATGAAAGCGCCAGCGCAAGTTCTACCAGGAAGACTTAATGTCACGTCATCCTTCGTAATAAGTCTGGCCAATCAGAGCTTGACACCTGGTATAAATGAGCACTGAATTCTCAGTTCGCAGTCGATAACGCTGTCATTCCCCTCCATCCTCCCCACCACCACAAGGTTGGCCCCGTCCATCCATCGGGGGTAGGCTCCGCCCCTGCCTTCATCTTCAGGCAGGATCAGCCTAATCTGCATCCCCAGGATTCGGACGAAGGATGCCAAAGAACTTCAGTACAACTAAGCATGAAACGTTGTACCATGTTTAGTTGTACCGTCTGTCACTACCATCTGTTTTATACTTTACGGAATAAATAACATGTAAGCCTTTATGGTAGAATTTCTTTTCTCAGAGGTTGCTCATTTATGGCTCAGGAGATGTAATCACCTGCTATGTTTCATACATGTATATAAATATATATATACAATTTTTATTCACTTGTTTTATTTAATAATAAAATTATACATAATGAAATATTAAGATTATGGTTAATAATAATTGTTTATCTAATGACAAAAATTCATAAATAAAGTTAATAGTAGTAATAATAATAATAATAATAAATATTTAATAAAACCATACATAAATAAACTAAAAAAAAAGGTTCAAAACACAGAATCTGTTATTTTTTATACATCGTGGAGCAACTGCATCATTACGTCATCCTTAACATCCGGTGTGGAATATTTCAAGATATAAATCTATCTAAACAAGGCTTACGAAGGCACAGACAACTGTTTATTGCATTTCATTTGTAACATTTCTTCATTATTTGGCTATTAAAGTAACTTATTTTTCTCTTCATCAGTCAAATCCTCTTTTTTTTTTTTTTTTACTATCCACTCATTTACTAGTTCTCGGCTGTGGGAACACATGGTGAATATTAAGTGGGCTTATTAAAGGGTTAGTTTATCCAAAAATGAAAATTAAGACATTTTTGATAAAATCCAATGGCTCAGTGAGGCCTGCATTGACAGCAAGATAATTAACACTTTCAATTCCCAGAAAGCTACTAAAGACATATTTAAAACAGTTCATGTGACTACGCTGGGTTAACCGTAATGTTATTAAGCGACAAGAATACTTTTTGTGTGCCAAAAAAACAAAATCACGACTTTATTCAACAATATCTAGTGATGGGCGATTTCAAAACACTGCTTCATGAAGCTTTGAAGCTTTACGAATCTTTTGTTTCGAATCAGTGGTTGAATCAAACTGCCAAAGTCACATGATTTCAGTAAACGAGGCTTTGTTACGTCACAAGTGTTTCAAGATTTCAATGGTTCACCACTGGGGGGCGTGACTTTGGCAGTTTGATACACGCTCCGAACCACTGATTCGAAACTAAAGATTCGTAAAGCTTCGAAGCTTCATGAAGCAGTGTTTTGAAATCGCCCATCACTACATATTGTTGAATAATGTCGTTATTTTGTTTTTTTGGTGCATAAAAAGTATTCTCGTTGCTTTATAATATTAAAGTTGAACCACTGTAGTCACATGAACTGTTTTAAATGTTTTTAGTTCCTTTCTGGGCATTGAAAGTCTTAATTATTTTGCTGTCAATGCAGGCCTCACTGAGCCATCGGATTTCATCAAAAATATCTTAATTTGTGTTCTGAAGATGAACGAAGGTCTTACGGGTGTAGAATAACATGAGGGTGAGTAATTAATGAAGAATGTTCATTTTTGGTGAACTAACCCTTTAAAGCTTACCTGCTAACATAAGTTTTTGTTTTCCCAAGACTCAACAGAGTAGCATGGTTTGTTATTTGATATTGTTTGGATAGCGGAGAGATTTTATCTTTTTTCCTTTTTTTTAGCCTTTTCTTTCAGGATAAAGTTTTTGCTCAGAGGTTGCTCGTTTATGCCTCTGGAAACTTAATGAGCTTCTATGTTAATTGGTTATTAGTTTCATTGGATTGATCTTCATTGGAATGCTTTCTTATTGAGATCTCTTCTGAACCTTGCGAGATTTTCTCAGGAGAAAAAAAATGTATGCAGAAGTTCTCGAAAAGTCTGATTTTGCCCTCCATTTAATCAGATTTTTATAAAAGAGAAACTCTCTGTGATCTCATTTGCTGTATTTCTCTCCTTCAGGCTGTTCATATATGTAAATCTAAACTAATAGTCTGCTTATGAATGCATATAAAACCATGAATACTTTTCCTGTGGAATACGAAGTGCCAATTAAGCGCTATATCCGGATATGAGTGGAATGACTCATTAGTTCGGCTTAAAACAGTCTTATTCATGGAGCGTCAGAGCAGAATGGAAGCAGATATATTTGCAAATTGCTCATTCCCTAGAATTCTGTGATATGCATTGGCTCTACATGCTTATTGGGAGATAATGCAGCTGGGTAAATTATACATACATGCATATCCGTGGACTAAGGCCTTTTCTGTGCTGTGGAGCCCTGCTCTATTCCGCTGACTAAGCGTCTAATGTCGAGCTCATTGGCCGGCTCTAACAACTATGAAAATGACTTTTTGCCCATCAAAAGCTTCAAAGGTCTCATGTGCCAAAGCCGCCTTCCCCTCTTCAGATAGTATTCAAATCTAACCTGTGAGCAGCATGCATAAATCTCAGCTGGAAAACTGCACAGGAGGGAAGAGTTTGCACAGCACAGCCTCCTCTTTGTGCGGCGGATGAAGGGTTTTAGTAGTTAGCGTGTGTAGATTTAGAAGTCTATTTGTTTACTCGATTAGGTTGGCATAAAGTATTTCCATGGCTCTCTTGATTTCATTTACCCTAATTACCGTCCAGTGGCAGACTCAGGGAAGCTTGAAATATCAAGGCCATGGCAAACCAAACAAATGAGCTGATTAATGGGAACTGTATGAATGAGTTATTCGGCCAGTTATTCAGATCTCCTGGGCAGTCGTAAAAAAAGAAATGATTCCGCTATGAGGGTCGATCTCATGGAAACTTGAAAACCTTAAAATCAAGTTTAAAAAATAAAGAATATATATATATATAAATATATATATATATACACACACACAAACACACTGATCAGGCATAACATTATGAGCACTGACAGGTGAAGTGAATAACACTGATTATCTCTTCATCACGGCTCCTGTTAGTGGGTGGATATATTAGGCAGCAAGTGAACATTTTGCCCTCAAAGTTGATGTGTTAGAAGCAGGAAAAATGGGCAAGCGTAAGGATTCGAGTGAGTTTGACAAGGGCTAAATTGTCATGGCTAGACGACTGGGTCAGAGCATCTCCAAAACTGCAGCTCTTGTGGGGTGTTCCCGGTCTGCAGTGGTCAGCATCGAAAGTGGTGAACCGGCAACAGGGTCATGGGCGGCCAAGGCTCATTGATGCATGTGGGGAGCGAAGGCTGGCCCCTGTGGTCCGATCCAACAGACGAGCTACTGTAGCTCAAATTGCTCAAGAAGTTAATACTGGTTCTGATAGAAAGGTGTCAGAATACACAGTGCATCACACGAGTCCATGCCTCGACGGGTCAGCGCTGTTTTGGCAGCAAAAGGGGGAACAACACAATATTAGGAAGGTGGTCATAATGTTATGCCTGATCAGCATATATATATATATATATATATATATATATATATATAGTTAATGAATATAATTTATCCATTTATGTATTATTTATTTTTAATTGAATTTTCCAGCTGAAAACCAACTGAATGCAATTCTTCTCTAGCCCCGCCTACAGTTAAATCTGATTGGTCCACAATCATGCTTTACATTCCATATGTTCTGTGTGGAATATAACAAATCCTACCATGATATACACATACTTGAAAAAATAAATGTTTTTGCATTAGGGTAATGAGATTTGGGGGAGAAATGTGCTTAATTATCATGCATTTCACACTGCAAGAAAATCAAGTATGTGATCAATTTCTGTGTGATGTTTCCAAACACGTATCCTGAACAATCTGTCTGCCATTGATCAGAGAAAAAAAACAAATAAAGCAAGAAAGTGTTTAACCACACACTTATTTTCAGTTTCCATTACAGTTTTTGGCTTTGTCTTGATGCTGCATCACCGGAGGAAAATAAGGAAGCTGTGAAAAGGTTGAATCAGCATTTCTAAAGAAGTAATGTTTTCTGGGGAAGTGGCCAAGGTCTGAATGGAAGTCACTTCTTGTTTGTCACTGTTTACTTGTGAAATATTGACAGGGTGAAAGATTAAGACCCTTTGGTTCCCTCTTCCTCTCACAAAATGAAAAAATAGTTGATCTTCAGCAAATATGACTTATGACTTCAGACCATCAGACAGTCTATCAATCATCGATCAAACGAAACTCACTGTGGATGTTTTGAATGAGTGTTGTTTAAATTTTATATCTTGACTCTGACTCTGTCTGGAAGTTGGAACACTTAGCAGTTTAGAAGTGAAGATGCTGACCAAACACTGCAAAGTATCAAGAGACCTTTTATGTTTTAATGAAGTCTTACCCTGGCAGGGCGACACAGTAGCGCAAGCTTGATAATTGTTAGCCTAAAACCATCTATATGATTATATATAACCAGAAAAAGCAGCGTTTAATCAGACCACTGATTAAGAAACACCAGCTGGCAGCCTTAAGCCTTCATTACGCAGATGATCCTCGATAATCATTGAACCATGGACATTTAACCTACATTTTCTTAATGCGTTATTTCAGTCATTTCATTATTTATTTTTCTGAATTGCTGATTTATTGTATTGAGCTTGTCCTTAACGAAAACATAGTATTTATATATACCATAGTACTTTTTTGTAAGAGTAAAAACATCAGTGTGACACTAATCTAAAGATTAAAGGATGTGCTAAAAAGCAACTGATGATGAATAATTGATCATTCATTAACTGAATACATTATTGATCAATGATTAGAACCCTTACAAAAATGTACAGTCAGATGTTACTTTGATATCATGGTACTAATATTACCATTTTCATATACTATGGTATTTACATGGTACTTCAAAGTCTACTATGGTACAAAAAAAGATTTTTAGTACATTTAATGAATGTATGTAAGCACGATTATTTTTAGTTGTCCTGATCCAACAACTTAAGGGTTAGTTCACCCAAAAATGAAATTTCTTTCATTAAGTACTCACCCTCATCAAACCCGCAAGACCTTTGTTCATCTTCGGAACACAAATTAAGATATTTTTGATGAAATCCGAGAGCTTTCTGTTCCTCCATAGACAGCAATTTAATTACCACTTTCAAGGCCCAGAAAAGTATTAAAGACATTATTAAAATAGACTATGTGACTACAGTGGTTCAACCTTAATGTTAATAAGTCGGCGTTTTGACGTAGAACCCGGAAGCGCTGAACTGTGTCTACAGCGTAAACAGCGTAGGAGAATGACAGGGAAGAGAAGAAATTGTTGAATGAAGTTATTTTTGTTTTGTTTTTGCGCACAAAAAGTATTCTTGTCACTTCATAACATTAAGGTTGAACCACTGCAGTCACATGGAGTACTTTGACGATGTCTTTATACCTATCTGGGATTTGAAAGTGGTAATTAAAATTGCTGTCTATGGAGGGGTCATAGAGCTCTCGGATTTCATCAAAAGTATCTTAATTTGTGTTCCGAAGATGAACAAAGGTCTTACGTGTTTGGAACGACATGAGGGTGAGTAATTAATGACAGAATTTTCATTTTTGGGTGAACTAACCCTTTAAGGAGGCCATATTATGCCCTTTTCCAATGTTTTGATTTTGTTTTGGGGCTCTACTAGAATAGGTTTCCATGACTGAATGTTCAAAAAACATTGTTTTTCACATATTTGACATTGTTACAACTCCACTCTTCCCAGTCTGTCAGTAACACTCTGTTTAGTTCCTGTCTCTATGAAGCCCCTCCTTTTGAAAAGCACAATGTGCTCTGATTGGTCAGCTGAATAACTGTGATTGATCAAGTGCTTTCCAGCATGTTTGAGAAATGTCACGCCCCATACCATAATCGCGAGTTTCAACACACTACTAACTAACTCAACCAGGCCCCGCCCCTATTTTTTGCATATGCCTTGGCTGGGAATTATTTAAATGAGGAATATTGTGATGCGTTCGTTCCCGGAAGAAAACTCAAGACTACAATGGTGGCGTTTCAGGGAGTTCAGAAATAGTGTGCACTGATATAAGGGGCTTTCGCACCGAATAGCTCAAGGAACTTAGTTCTATAGCCACTAGGATAGTTCCCCGAGAACTAATTTCTCCCCCGGGCCATGTTCCTGGTTGCATTTGCACTGGGAATAGGAACTGTGAAGCGGCCGACAGCGGAGTCTTTAAGCATAGCATTTACAAAGGATTATTAGGCTGCATAAATTAGGTCAGCCAGAACCGGGAACACTTCCTATAACACCAGATGTACTCGTTACATCAGAAGAAGAATGGCATCTACGCTAATATTAGTCTTTCTGTTTATCCCGAGGTCTACCGTAGTCAACCAGATCCGGGCCGTATCCAGGTGAGACCGAGGACCGGCGCCTTGACACGACCACAACGTAGCCCTGAAGTATCAGCAGAGATTGAGTCAACTAGATCATCCATTGTGAAGGCCTCATCGACACGACAGCCAGTGGCACAGCTCCTCAACAAACCGTCCATACCGGTGTGATGAATATGATCCTCAACTGGACTGAACTGGAATAAATACTTGAATGTTGCGATCCTATCAGACATAAGATAGCAACCTGAATCGTAACAAAGCTCTGTTCGCCAGAGGAGAACTGGCCCCCCGACTAAGCCTGGTTTCTCCCAAGGTTTTTTTCTCCATTTTAACACAGAAGTCTATTTGCCACCTGTTTGCCATCTGATGTCACCTGTTGGAGTTTGGGTTCCTTGCCGCTGTCGCCTTTGGCTTGCTTAGTTGGGGACACTTGACATTTGATATTCAACAGTGCTTTGATCTGCCGACATTGACACTATTCTTTAAGAGCTGCTGTGCAGCTAAAATTATATACCAGTTATCAATGTTAAGCTGCTTTGACACAATCTGCATTGTAAAAAGCGCTATATAAATAAAGGTGACTTGACTTGACTTGACTTGACAAACGCTAAAAACCGGTGGATGGAAGATGCCGTGATCGGAGCTGTGTTTGTTATGTGTCGTGGGTTTCATGATAACGGAGATGGAAATGCATAATTTACGTGACTGAAAGAGCAAAAAGTGGGGCTAAGAGACGAAGTTTCCTATGACAACTTGCAGTATTACATATCATTAAGGCGGAGAAAAGAACACAACCTTGCAGGAAACTGGTAAATGCCGTTATCACTGTTTTCCATGTTTGTGAAGTAAATATGTTTACACTGCTCTTTAAAAATGGCGGGTACCGGTGTTTGACATGCGTTTGACCAATCAACGTACACTTATGTCACTGATAGTTCCTATAGTGCTGGTTTAGACCCTACTCTGAAGTAGGAGCTCATTTAGTTCTCCAAAAGGAGTTCCTAAGAACTAAAATCGAACACGCCAAAATCCGGGTACTTCAGCCAATAGTTCTAGGAACTATGAAAAGGTTCCTCTGGTGCAAAAGCCCCTATAGAGAATAACTCCCGCTGAAGGGACTTTGTGCTTTGTAACTTTGCAGACCTTTTTCAACAATTATAATAAACTTAAAGTTATGAATAGTAATCTATGCAAATACATTTTTCATAACTGGCCGAATAGTATTATTCAGGCTCAATGCCATTATATTAATCTTACATCACAGCTCACAATCTTCTCTAAACTATGCTATTTTAATCATTTCCAAATGTAATGTAAATGTGAATTATACAAATATTACGATTTTTTATTGGGTATATAGACCATCTTTTTTAAAAAGGAAATACTTGATTTTTTATGTTCTATTATGCTTCACGTTGGGCCAGAAGCATCAGTCAATATTGATGAACACGTTTACTTGCGTTCAAGTCGTAAATTGATTTATATGTCCGCAAAGAAATGAACGGTTAAAGCAAAGGTCAAAGGTCTGATGCAGGTCGTGACCTTCAAATGAGGTTTATAAGGACAAACACAATCCGGAGGTGTAAAATACAGCAACATCCCCAGTTTCCTAGCAACATTTTCCCAGACTTTTTTTTTTTTATTATTTACATTTAAGGGGAATTTCCACTTCATGCATTTTTACTGATCGGATAGTATACGAGTATGGAAATCTGATCAGATAGCAACTGGATCAATGAGAGCACAGTAAGTGATTAAAGGTCCACAAGAGAGCGGGCTGTAATTGGCAGACATTTTTTGAGCACTGTATTTTATTCATGTGCCAAACAGATGTGAATACCAGCACTGACAAACCATCATGAAAGCAGACCGTGGCGATGGGGGTCAGACGGGCTCAGAGATGACTCTCTTTACAGCACTTAAGAAGTGGGCAGCACTTCCTCCTTGGCTTAACGAATAAGGTGAGTGTTTTTATGATGGTGGCGAACAGTAAGGATAAAATTGGTATCATAAATGCAAATCGCAAAGCATAAAAGTTTAAAGTTGGAAGTTGAAGGGCTGGTCTGAACGCGAGGGAGATTAAGAGAGATTAAAACTGCTTAATACCTGGCATCCTGTTACTGGATGACTCCATGCAGCCACCACAGGAAAGGTGACTTTAGCTGAGAAAAGAGTTGAGCTGAATGGAAGGGCCGCCCCTCACCTCGAAGGAAGTGACAACCATTACATGAAGAAAGATGGTATGCTAACACTAAATTGAATTTATTATATTTATCATTCTGATGCATCTAGAAATTTTAAGATATTTTACCTGATGAAATGATGATGCAATGAGATTCCTTTTTGGAGCTTGAAACAGCTGCATGAAGTTGAACTCTTATTTTGTGTTCTGCAAAAAAAAATTTTAAAAAATAAATAAATAACAGCATACAGTTTTGGAATGACAAATTCATGAATTTAGGATTCTGACATCAGAAACTAGACATTTTTATAGGTTAGCTTCAATAAATTATTATTCTGGACTCAGTGAGGAAGATTTGAGGAAGTTATCGTATGTCTTTTGAACTTTCGATCCACCAAAGAATCCAGGAAAAAAAATGTGTCACGGTTTTCACAAAAATATTAAATATTTAATTCAGTTGGATAATGGTCACTTCAATTCCATCCAGCTCATCCAACACAAGCTGCAGGAATCAGAGTTCACTGATCACGTGATGAGCGTGAGGCGAGATGACTGACAAGACCATGGCGGAGGATTTGCTGACCAACAAAGCCTAAGCGTCTGACAAATGTCAAATGCATGCTGATAAATGCGTGCTCAGCACTGCCGTTCCCTATTCACAGAGTATGCGCAATTGCGAAATTGAAAGCGAAAGTAAAACGCGACTTCAATGCCCAGCTCCCTGATGCATGTTAATATCTCCTATCTGTATCATGCTTTGCACTTTGAGCATTGAGAGAGTACTTTGATTATAATTGCACTGATTGTTTGCACTTAATAAGACTAAGAGCAAACTGTTATTAATTTTTATTTATACTGTTTTTATTTCTATGATCAATTTGTGAAAAGATCATCAGTTAGGAGTTAAAAAAGTTGTAAAAGCTCATAAATCATGAACAGTAAGGTCTGAAGAGACTCATATGCTCAATTTGCACTCATATGCACAATACTCATATGCACAAATTGATCACTTCCTTTAATCCCTCTCTATTGTAGCTTATGATACTCTGAGCACTGCCTAAAACTTGTATTGTGAGCACTTCTTGTCCCTATTTGCCTCGTCATGACGACTCGCTTACTGTATTCCTCACTTGTAAGTCGCTTTGGATAAAAGCGTCTGCCAAATGAATAAATGTAAATGTAAATGTAAATATGCTGATGGATTAAATGTTACACATTTTTAAGTTTTTTTTTTTTTTTTTTAACCTCAGCATTGATTTTTCTATTAATTCACTGCATCTTATTTTGTATTCCACTAAAAAAATAACAGCATACAGGTTTGAAACGACACGGATTCATGAATTCGGGTTTCTGACGTCAAAAACTAGCTGTTTTTGCAAGTTAGCTTCAATAAATTATAATTTTGGTCTGAGGTGGATGTTTTGAAGCAATTGTTGTATGTTTTTATAGTACTTCAAACGCTCAGGAACACTTTTAGGTCAAGAAAAATTTGATTCCCCTTGATATGACCCCTTAGAGTCATAAAAAAGTGTTAATGACCTGTTTTGGTGCCTATACAAGTGGACCTGAGGGGGAAACAAAAATAACTAAAGCCAAATAAAAATATATGATATGACCCCTTTAAAGCACATAAAAGCAAAGAGCATATGAGTGATCGCAGTATGCCACAGCTCAAACTGCCTCGGAGATAGACACCATGTTGTGCTATAGTTTCCGTAAAGCACACATCCTCAACAAAGTGATTTCCTGCTGGCAAAAATCAATAGTACTCCTGTTATGTTTACACCACGACGGCAGACATGGCCAGATCAAGTCTGAAAACAATCTCTTCTGCTTCGTTTCATCTTCAGTGATGGACAACAGAGCTCACCTGCTCCCAAAAGTTCATTTTCAGAAAAAGAGCAATCGTCACCTGAGGTCACCGGATCAGGAAGAGCGTTTCCTCCACAATGAGGCCCTTGTGTTGTGTCTGCGTACGCGCATTAGTCAGGCGAGACCAGCCTTTATGGGAAAAATACGAAGTCCTGCCAACTGCCTTGTAAATACAATGTTGAACATTACCACGGCTCCATTTATTTTTAGAAAGCGTGTACGGTTCATGTATCACTGTTAGCACACCAGCAAAAATGTTCAGCATCCTTCATATGACGGATATCTCCAATTTAATAAACAAGTTCTGTGAATGAAAGCTGCAGTGTTAGGGAGAATAGTCGCTGGTTTAACAGCATGTAACATCTGTAATATTATGAATCTATCTGTGCTCTCTAACCTGTCATGTTTGCACACGACCACAACGTAGCCCTGAAGTATCAGCAGAGATTGAGTCAACTAGATCATCCATTGTGAAGGCCTCATCGACACAACAGCCAGTGCCACAGCTCCTCAACAAACCGTCCATACCGGTGTGATGAATACGATCCTCAACTGGACTGAACTGGAATAAATACTTTGAATGTTGCGATCCTATCAGACATAAGATAGCAACCTGAATCGTAACAAAGCACTGTTCGCCAGAGGAGAACTGGCCCCCCGACTAAGCCTGGTTTCTCCCAAGGTTTTTTTCTCCATTTTAACACAGAAGTCTATTTGCCACCTGTTTGCCATCTGATGTCACCTGTTGGAGTTTGGGTTCCTTGCCGCTGTCGCCTTTGGCTTGCTTAGTTGGGGACACTTGACATTTGATATTCAACAGTGCTTTGATCTGCCGACATTGACACTATTCTTTAAGAGCTGCTGTGCAGCCTAAATTATATACCAGTTATCAATGTTAAGCTGCTTTGACACAATCTGTATTGTAAAAAGCGCTATATAAATAAAGGTGACTTGACTTGACTTGACTTGACATTTGATATTTAACAGTGCTTTGATCTGCCGACATTGACACTATTCTTTAAGAGCTGCTGTGCAGCCAAAATTATATACCAGTTATCAATGTTAAGCTGCTTTGACACAATCTGCATTGTAAAAAGCGCTATATAAATAAAGGTGACTTGACACATACTGTATTTATCTGAAGCAGGGGTTTCAGCTGAACCCTGAAATGTCTCTTTTTTTATAATTAGCTCTTTTATGCATCAAGGATGCATTAAATTGATCAAAAGTCATTAAAGACATTTATAATGTTACAAAAGATTTCTATTTCAAATAAGAAAATTGAAATTTTCAACAGTTTCTTGAGCAGCAAATCAGAATATTAGAATGATTTCTTAAAGGATCATGTGACACTGAAGACTGGAGTAATGATGATGAAAATTCAGCTTTGATCACAGGAATAAATGCAGTTTTATAAATGCACATGAGCATAAAACATTATATTTAAACTATAAGTAGCTTGTAAGCTTAAAAGTAGCTTCCCCAACAGTCATCATGCTCCTATATTCTAGCTTTAATATTTGACCCCAAAATAAATGTGTGAAATTTCTTCATTTGTGACAGCGGCAAATGTTAAACATGCAATGAAATAAAAGACGCTCTCTGTGAAGTGAAAATGCCCTGCAGTGCTAGTTTCGATAATGAAACAGAGGCATGTATGACCTTATTTGATTGTAACCACCATAACTTTGACGTATTGGAGTTATGCCCTCATGTTACTGTATTGTTTCCAGCCACCTTCGGCTGAACTCGAGCCCACCGGCGGCCTACAGTTGTGAGTACAGTACCAGAGGCCCGAACCTGACGTGACCTCTGTCAAAGGCTTCAATAGGATAGTCAGCCAAAGACCCCCAGTCGCCACCCAACAGTGCCCCCGATGACTCCAATTAAGGCGGCCCGACGTGACAAAGATAAATGAGTGTTTTGGTGGGGAGCCGTAATTGCGTGGATACGACCCATTACCTGCCCTTCCCAGGTGTAATTATTAAGCCAGTGGTGCCGAACAAATGAGTGGAGTACAGGCCTGGAGGCACAGATGAAAACGCCCCAGCCTCACCTCATCCTCAACGCAGGCGTCTCTCCTCCAGACCAACAGCTGCGAAACAAAAACCTCTCCGTCTGATGGAGGTCCCTGAGCTAGACAGACCTGCTGCTCTACCAGCCTGCAGACTCACAGAGATAGACCTCACAGTCCTGAAATTAATTTGAGATATAGTCACAACTGCGATTTATAAAGTCAGAATTGCAAGATATAAACACAATTGCGAGTTACAGTCAAAATTGCGAGATATAAAGTCAGAATTGTGAGATATACAGGTGCTGGTCATATAATTAGAACATCATCAAAAAGTTGATTAATTTCACTAATTCCATTCAAAAAGTGAAACTTGTATATTATATTCATTCATTACACACAGACTGATATATTTCAAATGTTTATTTCTTTTAATTTTGATGATTATAACTGACAACTAAGGAAAATCCCAAATTCAGTATCTCAGAAAATTAGAATATTACTTAAGACCAATACAAAGAAAGGATTTTTAGAAATCTTGGCCAACTGAAAAGTATGAACATGAAAAGTATGAGCATGTACAGCACTCAATACTTAGTTGGTGCTCCTTTTGCCTGAATTACTGCAGCAATGCGGCGTGGCATGGAGTCGATCAGTCTGTGGCACTGCTCAGGTGTTATAAGAGCCCAGGTTGCTCTGATAGTGGCCTTCAGCTCTTCTGCATTGTTGGGTCTGGCATATCGCATCTTCCTCTTCACAATACCCCATAGATTTTCTATGGGGTTAAGGTCAGGCGAGTTTGCTGGCCAATTAAGATCAGGGATACCATGGTCCTTAAACCAGGTACTGGTAGCTTTGGCACTGTGTGCAGGTGCCAAGTTCTGTTGGAAAATGAAATCTGCATCTCCATAAAGTTGGTCAGCAGCAGGAAGCATGAAGTGCTCTAAAACTTCCTGGTATACGGCTGCGTTGACCTTGGACCTCAGAAAACACAGTGGACCAACACCAGCAGATGACATGGCACCCCAAACCATCACTGACTGTGGAAACTTTACACTGGACCTCAAGCAACGTGGATTGTGTGTCTCTCCTCTCTTCCTCCAGACTCTGGGACCCTGATTTCCAAAGGAAATGCAAAATCTACTTTCATCAGAGAACATAACTTTGGACCACTCAGCAGCAGTCCAGTCCTTTTTTATCTTTAACGCTTCTGACGCTGTCTGTTGTTCAAGAGTGGCTTGACACAAGGAATGCGACAGCTGAAACCTATTTCTTGCATACGTCTGTGCGTGGTGGTTCTTGAAGCACTGACTCCAGCTGCAGTCCACTCTTTGTGAATCTCCCCCACATTTTTGAATGGGTTTTGTTTCACAATCCTCTCCAGGGTGCGGTTATCCCTATTGCTTGTACACTTTTTTCTACCACATCGTTTCCTTCCCTTCGCCTCTCTATTAATGTGCTTGGACACAGAGCTCTGTGAACAGCCAGCCTCTTTTGCAATGACCTTTTGTGTCTTGCCCTCCTTGTACAAGGTGTCAATGGTCGTCTTTTGGACAACTGTCAAGTCAGCAGTCTTCCCCATGATTGTGTAGCCTACAGAACTAGACTGAGAGACCATTTAAAGGCCTTTGCAGGTGTTTTGAGTTAATTAGCTGATTAGAGTGTAGCACCAGGTGTCTTTAATATTGAACCTTTTCACAATATTCTAATTTTCTGAGATACTGAATTTGGGATTTTCCTTAGTTGTCAGTTATAATCATCAAAATTAAAAGAAATAAACATTTGAAATATATCGGTCTGTGTGTAATGAATGAATATAATATACAAGTTTCACTTTTTGAATGGAATTAGTGAAATAAATCAACTTTTTGATGATATTCTAATTATATGACCAGCACCTGTAAACTCACAATTGCGAGTTATGAAGTCAGAATTGCGAGTTACAAAGTCAGAATTGCGAGATGTAAACTTGCAATTGCGAGAAAAAAGTCAGAATTTTTATTCTTTATTTACTGGTGGAAACGAGCATCCATAAACATCTGAGCATTTCTCGAATGTGTGAACGTGATTCAGAACGAATGTACGCACAAAAAAAACGTGCACACGTCTCTCTTCCAGATTTCCAGAATTTATAAATCGTAAATGATTTTGAAATTGTGTGTCTCCGCTTTGTAAACGCTTCCTATTAATATCATTAACATATAATAGAGCACCAGTCAACATCCAAATGAGAATCGCAAACGGCAAGAACTGCTTAGATTTCCAAATTCCTGCAGTATTTCGACTCTCTGCCACAAGGAAAAACTATCCATCCATCCATCCATCCAAACCATTTGTCCTCTGTAGGGTTTATTTGTTTGTATTTGTTGCATTTATTTGTTGAATTTATTATTCACATTTCTTTGAATTTCAGTTTTAAATCTACTTCACTGAATTAGGTAGTCATTTGTACTTCCTTAAATCTAGTACATGTTTGCTCAGTTGCCTCAATTCAAATTCATATTCAGGGACTGAATTGTAATTTATAAAGCATTTTTAATACATTTGTGAATGATGCACAACCCAGCAGTCAAGCTCCAAAACTGTAAGAGCATCATAAAGCAGTCTGACTCTTACATTATACATTTTATCGTTCCTATCACATACTTTTACTATACTTTTTACGGTGTATTTCTTGCAAATTGACAGTATAAATCCCCATCTATTTTTGTTGTATGTGTTGTAAACAGAAGGTCAGACATTCTTCGGAAGATCTCCTTTTGTGTGCAAGTAAAAGAAAGTAATACAGCATCAGAACAACACGAGGGTGAGTAAATGATGACAATCATGTCATTTCCTTTAATAGCTCTGTTGGTAAACACACTAACAACGCTAGACAGAGTCTTTTGTTAGAAACGGCTGCAGATATTATACTGTCGAGATTCATTTTTAGTCTTTCTAAACATCTTCTCCTCATTCCACGCATAAAAGAACAATGTGCAGCCTGTCCTCTTCCAGAAGTTCCTGTTGTTGGCATGTTTATGTTGTTCAGTGACTTTGGATATTGAGACTGCATGCGACTGCCGTCACAGAACGCCGCATCTGTCTCGGCTCTCCGGGAGAGCGTGGCCAAACCCGGTGCGCTGCAGTCTCTTAATATATCCGTGATGCTGTTTGCTTCCACTCTCCATCTGTAAAAGGTGTCCAATTTCATTTTACCTGCTGCTGTTGTTGGATTTGAGCCCATCCCAGCATACAAAAAGGCATTAACTTAAGCACTATTCTCCTGGACAGAGACCAATGTCTTATATTTGTATTATTCGATGCAATTTCTCGCCCCTCATATGTTTGGCCCGTATGTTGTGGAAGTGTTTTTTAAATCTCCTTAATCATTTTACAGAGCTGGCTGCAGGAAGACAGGGACATATATTTGAGGCGAATGGCGAATGTAACTTCAGGTGATGCTATCAATTACAGCGGGCCGCCCGCAGAAGATATACGGCAACAATAGCAGCACTGCAGCACAGGACCAAAACCAGAGAGGCTATATTAAAAATAAAGCTAGTCATAAGTGAAGAACACTTAGCACACTCACTATTTGTCCCTGGAGACTATTGATGCAAATAGCAAGTGATGGGCAGCACTAGGCGACTATATTATCTGTTAACTATAGCGTTGGGGCCGTTGCATTTTACATTTTTATGCATTTGGCAGATGCTTTTTTCCAAAGTAACTATCATTGCATTCAAGCCACACATTTAGATTTTATCAGTTGCATTACATTCAGAATGGTAGCATTATGCTTGCTGTACAGTTTTTATCAATTGAACCCATGCATTAGCAATAGGTCAGAATAGTCGACTAGTCATCCAACAATATAGTTGGTTAGTGAGATTGACTAGTGAGCTGTTATTTTTTAGCAGCAAGGATGAATTCACAGATGCATGCTGACATTATATGCTGACAATGTATTGTTACTGTGCTTTTGCATGCTAACGGTCACTTGCAGTGACTAGAAAGTGTATGATCTGGTATGTATAACCCATAACTGGCTTAATTATATAGATATTTTTTGTTTTTCATACTATGGCCAAAACAAAGCCCTTGAAGTGTAATAATTATTAGCGTTTACACTAAAAACAACCCAAGCTGAGTTGAAAATTGACAAACCCAGTGATTGGGTTGTTTTAAACCAGTGGTTGGGTTAAATTTTTGCCCAACCTGCTGGGTAGTTTTATTTAACTCAACTATTGTTTAAAAAACGACTGTATTGCTTGATTAAAATGAACCCAAAGTATGTTAGGAATTACCATTTATCAATATGTTTAATAAATGAAAATGTACTAATAAGTTTAATGAATAATTATTAAACAATAAACATTTATTAAATTGCTTATTAATAAATGTTTACCTTGATTATTATTGTTGCCTCTAGTAATTATGTGTCTGATTTTTAATTTCCAACATATTTTGGGTTCATTTTAAGCCAGTCATATTGTCATTTTTAAACAATAGTTGAGTTAAATAAAACTGCACAGCACAAACATTTAACCCAACCGCTGGGTTTGTCCATTTTCAACCCAACTTGGGTTGTTTTAACCCAGCATTTTTTAGAGTGTAGTTTAGTATTATTTATATAATATTATAGTTTTCATGAATATGTTTATTTAGCTTTTATATTTATATTTTCAATTTTAATTTTAGTTCAAGTAGTTTTCAGTCATTTTGTTATATGCGCTTTTGTCATTTTTATCAATTTTAGCTTTAATTTATTTTAGTACTTCAACTTCAGTACTTCAGTTACATTTTTAAATTTTCATTTGTTTTTTTAAGTTTCATCTAATATTTTATTTTATTTTTTATTATTTATTTTATTTATTTATTTTTTATTTTATACCAAAAAATTATTTTTAATAGCTTGTTTTGGCTAGTCTTGCATAGCCAGACCTTCAGACTGACGGCAACCAATCACAGTTTGTTTTGTTCTGCGTCATGTTTAGGGGCGTGGGAATGTAAAGTCGATGTCTCTATAATAACAGACCGGCATGCATCTAATAAATTACAACAATAGAGCCGTGAACTTCACATACTTTTGAAAATCCGGCATTTGATCCTGATAATCACTGATTCTTTCGTAAGGGAGTTTGGCATTTGTTTCCAGTTAAGTGTGCCATATGCATCAGACGTTCAGTCAATGGTCCGTGGGCGTGACGTCTGAGGCTGAGACTAAGTTCTCGCTAACAATAACAGCACTAAAAATTATTACTCAAAAACTAGAAGAAAGAACATAGATATCTGTCACAATAGTTGCTATGCTCATTACACTCTTAAAAATGAAGGCTTTTTATTGGCATAGATGGTTCCATGAACACAAAAGGTTCTTTAGATTATAAAAAATGTTCTTCTCACTAAGAAAAAAAATGGCTCTTTTAAGAACTGGTTTACTGAAAGACAAAAATAGTTCTATTGCATAAAACAAAGGCCTTTTGAAATGGAGATACATGGTCTTTAATCGTCCTGTTGATCTAGTAGTGATTCCGCAGTCATTGTGACTGTACATAAACCAAAAGAAAAAGTGGTTTTGCTGGCGAACCATTTTCTTCATGCTGCTCTGACAGCTCACACACTTTCATTTTCCACTGTTGAGACATGCAGTATAACATCAACTTTTTATTCCCTTTTGACAGAAGTTGAAAAAATAGGTCTCTGTTTCCACTAGTAAGTGAGAGTTTCCCTGATGGCCATCACTGTTCTGAGAACACAGCAGAAACCCATCAACTTTTAACGCCAGTCCACACATATACTTTTAAAGTAGAAACTTCTTTGTAAAGCTTTGTAAATGTTCTTGCATCTAATGCATCATATATCCACAATGAATAAGGCCATATGATAGAAAACAGGGTTTTGCTTTTGATCTTTTGAAATAAAAGAGTTATGAGTTTTGTGAACATACTCTAATATTTAGAATTTAAAGCAGAATTCTTATTAATCCGCAGAGAACATTATTTATAAGCTTCAAAAATCTGACCATTTTAACAACAGCTATTCAGTATTCAGAAACAGTACTTATGGACGTTGTTACTCATTACATATGTGAGTGGTTAGCTCATTTACATTGAAGGTACAAGGATTACATATTGTCTTAAAGGTTGTAAACACAGGCTCTTTAATTGTAAAAGTCTAAACTAAAGGAAATGTATTATGGTTTCCACAAAAATATGAAGCAGCACAACTGTTTTTAACACTGATAATAATCAGAAATGTTTCTTGAGCAGCAAATCATCATATTAGAATGATTTCTGAAGGATCATGTGACACTGAAGACTGGAGTAATGATGCTGAAAATTCAGCTTTGATCACAGGAATAAATTACATTTTAAAATATATTCCAATGGAAAACTGTTCTTTTAAATTGTGATAATATTTAACAATATTAAATGCGGCCTTGGTGAGCAGAAGAGACTAGAAAATCTCACTGACCCTAAACTTTTCTCTTCTCATTTCTTGTCTCGCTGTGTCGCACATTTTTCAAATGATGTGAAAATAATGTGGTCTTTCAAGAAATATTCTCCATATACCGAATACACCACAACCTAAACTAGTAGAGCCACCCATGAAGCCCTCTATCAAGTGAGCATGAAACCCAGCTGTGATCCTCTCAAGAGCGTGGCGGCAGTGAGATCTCACAGCAGAGGGTCAAAGGTGACGTGATGCATGTTCTGTACAGGGAGCAGACGCTGGGGATTCTGATCCAGGGTCAGTGGAAGATCTTCATGCAGACGGAGGGAACAGAGCGGTGAGGTGTGTGCATGTGTGCATGGACAACACGCCTCTAATACCCCTCACATCTGTTCAGAGACAGAGGAAGAGCACGCTATAATCTCACACCTGCTGCGGGAGGACGCGCAAGACACATGCAGCTGCTGAGGATCAGTGATGCTACTAACACATGCATTCACACATTTACTGATGAACACACACACACACACACACGTGCGCTTCTGCACAACCATCTGACATGTCAGCACACAAACTGTGTTGGGAAGGAAAGACAGAAACATCTATCTATCTATCAGTACTAACAAATTCCCTACCGTTCTCTACCTAAAGAACCATTGTCTCATTTATTATAGTTTCTTTAGTCCATACAACTTAATTGTGGGTTGTAGGAACTAATTTTACACAGTTGGATGGAAACACTTGACAGTTTATTTTAAGTAAATCCAACATTCTTTTTTTTTAATGTATCTAGTTACGATTTTAAAGTAACTTTCCCAACACTGCACACAAACACCCTGATCAGAAGTGTCACACACACGCACCCACTTGAGTCTGACATAGATATATAGATTGCACAAGTCAGAAATGATAAAGAGTAAAGAGGCAGGATGGAAAATAGCAAGAAACCATCCGCAGGTGCTGTGCCACACTTGATCGGCACCCATTCACTGAGATTACTACAGCGAGGAGAGCGTTATCATTTTATCAAACCATTCCAGCCTTTTCCTCTCATTCACACTAACCTTCCCTTCACTCTTTTCTTCCCTCAGAAACGCCTGCAGCTCTAGGGAGCATAAAGAAAAGAGAGAGAGAGAGAGGAAATCAGACAGAAAGAAAAAAGTAAGATATTCTTCATGCCGTTGTGGCAGCACATGAAATATGCAGCTGTCCCACTTTTTGGAGCTTCACAATTAATCTAATGTTTCTCCAGCAATCCTGACAGTGGTAATCCAGATCCCAGGGGTGAAGAGACTGCTGGATCTGCCCCAGAGGCAGGGAGGGGGAATTACACGAGACACGACACCAGAGAATAACCACCCATTACTGAGAACAAGCCAGCAGGTGCTAAAGATTAATCCAAAGAGTCCATGGAGGAGGTGTTGAGAGGGCCACATGTGAGCATGAGAACACACACTCACACTGGATTCATAAGCGACAGACAGCACGCCTTCTAATAGAAATCCATCCAGTTCAGTAGGAAGGAGGTTAAAGTATTATTCCTAAATGGCAGGAGGGTTGCATATAAAACTTTGCATTGATTTACACTTGCCAGATCCTGTGTAAAGTCAGTGCCAGTGTTATTTAAAGGGTACATAACACACAGTTTCGGCCTATCTCATGCTAATCTTGAGTACCTATAGAGTAGTACTGCATCCTTCATATCTCTTAAGAGTCTTTAGTCTTATTAGATTTATAAAAGACAGATATGCTGTACCGATTCTTGCTGAAAACAGTTGAGCTCCTGGAAGCGCGCCGTGGGCGGAGCTTAAGAGTCATGACATCACACAATACATCATCGCATTATCCCTGGATAACTTTTGATTCACTATTCGTTTGTGTTGTTTACATCATATGCACTTGCGCACTGATTGCCAACAAAACAGACATTTGGTGCCATTTTACTTACCGCCTGTGGTTCCGACTCATGACCACAATATTTTATTGCTGGGACCGCTCCATCTTTCAGTTTCAAACGATCTGAAAATCCAGCATCGAACTGGGCCTTGTTTATAAAACATTAATCTCCGAAATGCCAGGAATAAACATTTGCACAGCTCTGTTGCTGCCCCGGAAATACAAACTGCATCCACTGAACCTTAAACGCTGCGGTTATCTTTCCCTCTCAACCAAAAACACACTTCTTTGGTGACATTGTTGACTTTATGGTCTAAAAACAAAATGGCAGCTCTGCCGACGGCTTTTTTATGCAACAGCAACGTTCACAGTGCAAGTTTTTGAAAACGATACCATTATCGTCTCTGTGTAAACTATGAAAGTGCTAATATTATGAAAATGGTGATGACACGTGCATGTGCATTATGTGTTCAGTCTATAGGCGTGTAGTGTTTCTTTACAAAGTGAGCAGAATACAGCGTTTTTAGTCGTTTTCTTGGATCCATGTGAGCGGGAATCATTTTAACAACATTGTTGTCTGTATGCAAAGCATTTCAAAAATGCAATGGAAAAACTTTTCAGTTTTTAGTAAATCATTTACATGAAAACTTACCATTAGTATTATTTATATACTATTATAGTATTTATTATTTTGAATTAGTTTTTTTTTTTTTTTTTTTTTCATTTTTTAAATAATTTCTATTTAGCTAATTTTATTTCAGTTTTAGTTTAGAAATTTTAGTAGGTCAACTTAAACTTGTTAGTAACACTTTACAATAAGGTTCATTAGTTAAACATTAGTTAATCTATTAATTAACATGAACTAACCATGAGCAATACATTTGTTACTGTATTTACTAATCTTCTTTAATGTTAATTAATAAAAAAAATGCAGTTATTCATTGTTTGTTCATGTTAGTTCACAGTGAATTAACTGATGTTAACAAGATTTTAATTATGTATTAGTAAATGTTGAAATTAACATTAACAAAGATTAATAAATGCTGTAAAAGTGCAGTTCATTATTAGTTCATGTTAACTAATGTAGTTAACTAATGTTAACTAATGAACCTTATTGTAAAGTGTTACCAACTTGTTTATTTCACTAAAAAAAATTCTATTTGCCTTTTTTAGTAAGCTGTTTATGTTTAAGTTTTTCATTTAATATTTATATTTTATTTCAGCTTTATTTCATGTACCGAAAATAATTTTAATAGTTTTAGTTAGCCATAACAACATGTGCATAAAGCTCCTCCCCCAAAAGTGGAATTTGCCACATTTTTTTTTCTTATGCATGACCTTTATCTGCATATAATTTCCATATGGACATCCATACAAATAATGCTACCTCAGAACAGTACTAAACTAGGAAAATAGTGTACAGAAGATGTCTTGGTAAGAAAATTGTTATAAAAATCTAAATTTTGCACTTTGGTGCAAAAAATAAAGTGAATCTTATGGAGAAAAAAAAGCATGACATCACTGTAATGTGGGCAGTGGTGGTTCATGAGGGAGTTTTCCTGGGAGGCTGATATGTAAATCAATATTGATCAAACAAATAAAAGATTGCAGTCGGTGTTATCATCCCCTTTTTATCACTGATAATGATGCTTCCATAAGTTAATCTTTCCCTGTCATCTTTATTTTAGTCTTGATAATTAATGACATGTTAAAATCTTTCCCATTACCAACCACACCATGTATCTTTAGTCTATGAACAACAGAAAGATCTACTCCATCATGTAGATTAATGTACAAGAACTCCACTTTTTCATTAAAATTTGTCTCCAACCTTGTTGGTCAGTCTTTTACTTGTTTTGATCCTATAATAAATGGGATTTCATCAATATTTTGACTCTTTACCGTTTCATTTTGTACTAGAGAAATTACCTATAATAATGTTTTTGATTATGATTTATATGGGGAGGCAAATTTCATTTCTTCTCCCTTTTTGCATTTTTCAGTCCGAGTTTTACAGCAGTCAGTCTTTGTTTGTAGCTAACATAGAATTAAATGTGTAGTGCTGTAAAATGACTTGCAAAGTAGCTCACTCCAAAATAAATGTCAAATTGCACCAAACATGCTGATTAGCGGACAGTCAGTTGATGATGTGACGGAGTTGTTTCCACACAAAAGCATCTCCTCCATTGACTTCTATTCAAACTAAACAGCTTCTCGTCTCTCTTTCGGGATCCTGCCACGATATGTTTTTTGTTTTTTTTTTAATCTAACCTCGGAGGCTCCCCCTGAAGGAGGAGCTCTGTTAAATCTCGCCCAGGGTGCCCTGCTTCTAAGAAATAGAATAAAATATTGTAGTGCCACCAATAATGCATTGCAGACGAGTGAGCTCTGAGCAAGTCTGGGTCCAAATGGCAAATATTTTGGGGTGTTTTCATAGGTAGTAAAGGTTCAGAATTATGAGATATTGCATGTTAAGTATGTATGGTTACCATTCACTGGGTAACCTGGCACTGGGTTGCTAGGCATGTTCATTATTATGTTTCTTTTTATGCTATACCCTGCTGTTTATGCTTTGTGATGACAGTAGCATCATTAAGACTTCTGTTGATATAAATTTGTTTGACATTCTATGCACACTAGCAGATAAAAATATTTTTAAATACTAGTTGTATACCAGTGCTTTCTTATCTCACTGTCAAATACGAAGTGAGAAATCACTGGATGTGTTGTGAGTTGAACAGTTAAGCATCTTTATTTTTTTCATCTATTTCTGGTTGGATGGAAAATAGTGGAGTCTCAATTGGAGTCTCTTAAGAGGTTTTGATGATCTAAATGTAGATTTATTGAACCTGAATGAACATTAATGGGTAAAATTAAACCACTCCACATCAACAACCAACAAGACTCTCAAACCTTTCAGATTACACGAGGAGCAATCACAAAAGACCCATGGTGGTTTTTCAAAAATGTTATGAAGCCGACTCGATTCATTATGATGCTTGTCAGCTGTCAGTATAGTGAGTCGCTTTGTTGATTTGCATCTCTGAAGACGTTTGCCTTTGATGATCTCTTTTGAATTTTTTACACTGAGGGAATTACTAACAACATTTGCTGGTTTCTGTGTTGTTTGTGAACTGCATCAGTTTGCGTTCTGGCTTTTGTGGTTCAAGTGGGACAGGTCGTAGGCGTTACGTGCCTCACTGAGATCAAGCATTCATTATGTCTCTTCACACAGATAAATGTCTTAGCCTTGAAAAGTAGCTATTATGGATCAATCTACAGCTGCAAGGTTGTGCTAAAGAAGCAATTACATGCTAAGCATGTACACTACCGTTCAAAACTTTGGGGTCAGTAAGATTTTTTAAAGAAAATAATACGCAGACATAATACAAATATTATAAATGCTGTTCCTGTGAACTTTCTATTCATCAAAAATAAAAAGTATTATGGTTTCCACAAAAAAATATTAAGCAGCACAACTGTTTTCATAATAAGAAATGATGAGAAATATTTGAAATCATACAGAAATTTTGATTGCAGACTATGAGTACAGAAAATAAAAAATAAATAAAATGAAATATTTTTATTGTTAGGGTTAACTATCCCTTTGTTTGTTTGTGTTCTTCCTCAAGCTCTTATTCCCTCAGCATGACTGTGTTGATGGTCAGCATTCTGTCTCTCTGTGGAACTCTGGGAGTTTGAGTGGGCTGATGGGTAAGAATAATGCCTGTGTGTGGGAGGCCAGGATACAGTCAAAGCAAAGGCCATCTGCCACAACAAACCTTCTGATTAAAAATCTGGGGAGGAGTTCAGCGCTTTACTCAATCCTGCACACTCACACACTTCTTCACTCTACATGTTCTCCATTCCCTGCCCATAGGAAAGACAAACCGTACAGGACATTGTCTTAATATCTCAGCTGTTTTCTCACAGATAGCAATAAGATTGAATAGAAAAAAAGCAATGAGATTAAATTGAAAAAAAAATTCTCAACAATATACTCAGATTTGCCAAGATAGTTTTTCAATCAATTGTCAGAGATCTCAATATGAACTCCCCTGCTAGAAATTTTACGTTCCCAGAACATTCTCAGAACGTCCCCACTGGTGTTAAGGACGTTGCCTAGTAACGTTCCCTGTACGTTCAGAGACGGTCACCATGTGGAGTTCTTTTAAGGTTTGGGGGACGTTATTTGGCAGACCTTCACAGAACATTCAAGACGTTCTCTAAACGTTTAGGGAACCATATTTTATTTGGAAATGTTCTCAGAACGTCCCTGCTGCCCTTGTCAAAAAATTGAATTGAAAATTAGAGCTAAATTGACTAACAAAATTGGCTGTTCAAACAAAAACAAATTTTTCTTAAATGTCTTACAAAAAAAAAAAAAAAAGCACTTTACAGGTATTTCCTGGATTATTATTATGAAACCTTTTCTTTAAAATGCAAATCTCTTGCAGTAAGTCATTAGCTGATAAAAGCACATGCATGAGCTAATGTCACTATTGTATCACTGCATCAGCAGCTACAGTTACTGCCTTTAAATAAAGCAACATGCAGCAGAACATCAGTGTTTCTGGATCATCACTGACTGAAGCACAGGCTCTACTCTCACAATGATAACCTCACAAAACTCAGATAACAGAAACAGAACATTAAACACTAACAGATCTCTGTAGATCTCAGCATCTTCACTTATTACAAACCAGTCTGACTTTATTTCTTTCATTCAAAACTTCTTAATGAGGTGTTGATGTTTTATTAAAATTTATAAATGTCACCGTTACCGTTGGGCTCCTGACCCTCGAGATTTCAACTTTAATTTTTCTCTAATTGTTGTAACTGTGTGTTTCTAAAGCACATTTGTTACAAAAAAAAATTCTGAGGAAAAAAAATCAGATCAAATAGATTTGGTTGCTTATTGTTGTTGATTTCATTGTTATACAGTGGCTTTATTCAAGGATCTCTGAATATTGTATTTCTCTCATGTTATTGTAACTCTATGATACTGCTTGCAATCCTGTCCTGCTTTGATATTTTGAAAGTTTTTATCATTGTGCATTTTATCATTGTGCAGCATCACAAAACAAGTCACAAAAAAGATTTTTGTTTATTGTCAACATTGTTGAGGTTCATATGCTGATTCGTGATATCAGTGTGAGTCTGAAAGACACTGCTCAAAACTCTGTCTGTATAATGAATTTACAAAATAAATAAAAAAACTGGTAAAAAAAGAAAAAACTAAATGGTAATTAATGCAAATCTAACAGTTAACACACTCAGAGTTTAGTCTCTGGAGAGGATCAGTGAATCAGGACACTCCATGATGATTGAATCACTATCATTAAATTACCAAATTCATCTGATCAGAATTTCTCTTGTAATTTTTGCTGTAACAAGTCTGTTTTGGAAACACAGTTAAAGCAGCCAGAAAAAATCTAACATTAAAATATCAAGAATCAAGAGCCCAACTAAAGCAAATGCTCACCTCCATAACGGTGACTTCAAACTTTATTATTTTCTATAAAACACCCACGTAGAAGGCAACATTCTTGTGACCTTGTGCAACGTTGCCCAAAAGTTCTCTAAAGGTGACGAAAATTCTGAACCTTTACAGAACATTAGGGACATTCCTAAAACGTCCTCTTTTGGTAATGAAAGTGCTGCAGTTCAAGGTTCCTTATATGACTTTAGGGGGACATAAGAAATTTACAAAGAGGATATTTGGGATATTAACTGAACGTTCCCACATGATCCTCTGTTGGTCATTTAATAACGTTCCAGATATGAGTTTAGTGGGACGTTCTATTCTGGTTATTTTATGATTGCACAAGAACGTTACAAAGAGGACATTTGGGAAGTTAACAGAACATCCTATAGTAATAGTCCCCTAAACGTTCAGAGAACGTCCTGAATGTTCCCTGAAGGTCCACCAAATAACGTCCCCCAACCCTTAAAAGAACTCCACATTGTGACTCTGAACGTTATTAAATGACCAACAGAGGACCATGTGGGAACTTTCTCTTAATGTCCCAAATGTCCGCTTTGTAACGTTCTTTTTTGACCATAAAATAACAAAAATGGAACATCCCCCTAAAATCATATAAGGAACCTTAAACTGCAGCACTTTCATTACCAAAAGAGGACGTTTTAGGAACGTCCCGAATGTTCTGTAAAGGTTCGGAATTTGCGTCACCTTTAGAGAACTTTTAGGGAACGTTGCACAAGGTCCTGAGAACGTTGCCTTCTACGTGGGTCAGACATTTCTCAATAAAAAATGCTACAGTAATACTACAGTAAAACTGGTTGTTACCTTAAAAATACTTTATAAAATAATAATAAATCATTTAATATCACACTACATGTAATTTTAAAGGTGCAATAAGAATTTTGCAGTAAAATATCCAAAAACCACTAGGCCAGTGTCATATATTTTGTTCACTTGAGTACTTACAATATCCCAAATGTTTCCAACTATTTGTAAATCATGAGAAAATTGCAATTTTAACCAAGGCTCCGGGACGTGTGAGGAGTCGCCTGTCAATTGCGTCATACCCGCGTTACCCTCCATTTCCGGTTTTATTTTGTAGAAACCATAGAAACACCAAAGACGCTTTAATATATTACATGTTTTAATAGACAAGGGAACAACTGTTTGGTTATATTTATAAACAGAGAACTAATTGTAGTTATATAATTCAACACGTTTAGTCTTATTGTTTAAATCTAAATTTCTTGATTTTTTTTACCATGTACCATGCTTTACCATACCTCAGAGAAAAACACTATTTTGTCAAGTAGCTAACATAGCATAATCAGATGCAGCTTTATTTTTAGTAATACAGAATTTTCTCCATCATACAATACGTTTTAAAATTAATTGCATGCCATTTAACAACACAAGCCATCCAGCATTTACTATGATATTCTAAAATCGATCTAGCTGACTGCAGTGTGTCTCAAACAAGTGTCTCACAGCAACCGCCGAGCGAACGCACAGAGTAACGTTATAACATCATTTTCAACACTCTCAAATGTATCTAATATGATAAACAGAGCTGCGTTACCTCATACTCATGACCGGAAAAGCGGCAGCAGCGCAGGCGACTGTGGCATAATAAAAGTTCCTCTGCTCGTGAGGCGTGTGTTGCGCAATCGCTCCAGCTGCCTCGTTCAGCTCCCACAACACTCGGTCCTGCTCTGCTTCATACTACAGTAACATTAATAATCACATCCATGAACATGATTTCTTCTTGAGTCCTATCCCGATTATTTCCCCCGGCTGTGATATGAAGACCACATGTCCCAAGATTCCGCACTCAAACTTGCCGTCATCAAGCTACGCCTTTGTTTTGAATAGGCCTCTAGCGACCTCTAGCGGACAGAAATCTTACATATTGCACCTTTAATTTTAAAGTTAAAAGTATAAATTACCATATAATTTACAGTTTAAATCTATAGAATACTTAAGAAAATGCATATACATTTACAGAAAGTTATTGTTAAGATAATGTGGGTTTTTTTGTAAGTAATGCAGTAAAAAATAAATCACGGCATAGTTTATTATTAAGTATTTGCATCAATTTGATTTTATTTTAAATAATCAAATTTTAAAAAACAAATTGTTTCACACATTGGCAATACATGAAAAATCTTACATATAGTATACATATTATGCAAAGTTCACTTTTATAAGGTGTTTAAACACAGATGTGTGTCCACAACCAGCCTATAATGGTAAAAATCCACCCACTCCTTTTTTTATAATCCCCATAAATCATAAACAGTCTCTCCAAACGCACTGTTCCAGATTTCTCCCTAATCTTACGTAAGAGTAAGATGAAGCGCCACCCATAGCTGGTGACGATCTGCCCTATTAGCATAGATACCGCCCTGAGTGAGCCGCAGCAGTCCGCCATTTCGGTTTACACGCTGTAGCAGCTGGAGATATACAATGTCTGCGCCAAAAACATTACAGATGTTCTGTTATTGGATGTACCAACCAACATCTCTGTATAGACTCCTGGCATCTGAGCCACTGAGGACACCATGGTTGAATTTCATTTATGAAGGAAATATGCCGAAGAAAGTCGGTGAAGTGTTATATATTTTCACAAATCTTTTTACGCTGGACTGCTTCACAAACGAGGGTCAATTCAACGCTGGATTTGCACAAAAGATTAACATGACGGCACATGCTAGTAGATGAGTTGAATCAACTCCACAGCAACTACATAAATTTATCCACTAACCATTCAGAAACGTCCAGTTTCATTCTAAAAGTTGTAACTTCTTCCTGAGTCTCTCCATCAGTGTCGACTCCGGTTTGAACAATGTAAGGCTGAACACCGGTACTGACAATCCTCATTTTGGGATTCTCCAGCTTTGTTGTTGTTGAGCAACTGAAGCATGAGCTGTTAAAGCTCCGCCCTCTTCTGGAAAGGGGGCCGGGAGCAGCAGCTCATTTGCATTTAAAGGGACACACACAAAAACGGCATGTTTTTCCTCACACCCAAATAGGGGCAAATTTGACAAGCTATAATAAATGATCTGTGGGGTATTTTGAGCTGAAACTTCACAGACACATTCTGGGGACACCAGAAACTTATGTAATATCTAATCTTGTGAAAAGGGGCATAACAGGTCCCCTTTAAGGCTGACAGGTCGAACCTGAATGGAAATGAATGCAATATGAGCAATGAAAGAGAAACCTCTGAGCATTTCCCTTTACATGTGGTCCAAAACAGCAGAGAAAGGATGATTCAAATATTTTTCAATGATTGATAATTTTACTTGTAATAGTTCTTACAGTTTATTAGGGAGAAAAAGAGTACAAGTCTAGTTTTCAGAAATGAATCCCTCAGGCCTGTATCACAATCCTATCTTCCTCTGGCTTCTGTCTTTCTCTTCAGGCCGACGACATGTTGCACTTTTTTGAAGGTCGCCCAGAAATGAAATGCAGATTTGTGTCTGCTGCCGGAAGCATGACAGCGGCACTTCATTTCAACATAAATGTATTTGTAAGACCGTTTAAGGAATAAGGTATGGATTTTCTCAAGCGTGTAGACGCAAAATGCAAATCAGGTGACTGTTCGATGGGTTTATTCAGGTAAATTGTTAAATGCATGCTCTAAAGCATGAGAGGAGTCTTCTGCATTCTCCAAATTAGGTGACAAAAAAAAACGGCAGAACGCACGAGACCTCTTTGGTCGATTTAAAAAGGGAAGTGCAAACTTAATTTTGATGGATTATGCCAAAGCACCTCCGTTAGCGTTCTGAGGGGTATCATCTATCTCTGTCAGTTTACATAACATTGATGAACCCTTTAGTCATATGCAGGTGACACGTTACCATAGGAAAAACTGCAGAAGGGAACCATCTATCATGGAAAAACGTGTATTCATAAACATTTACTTGTCAACGTACTGCCGCCATGAAACAAGATCGTGTTTGCTGGCGGCGATGGCAAATGTACTGCTCTCTTGAGGATTTCTCTCTGAAGTCAGTATATGAGTTTTTATGTGTGTTTTTTACTAGTATCAGTTTAGAGCATCAATGTTGTGCAATAGTCTGTTTAAAAATACATCTAACCTTAAAATATTCAATGGCATGTAACAGGCTGGTTTATGTCAATAAATGCATGGTTCAAAAAATCATTCACTGTGCTGCATTTTAGGTCTTCTTTTAATTAGTAAAATATTGTGTCTTCAACTCATTCATTCAGTTATATAAATCCAGATGTTTACTGTTTTTTAATTGACTTTTAAGTTGTATTTTGTGAAAATTAATTTCAAAGTTTTATGCCTAACTGAGATATTATTTGTGCTAGATAATCATCTAATAATCAAAAAACATATATAATTTGAGAAAATATATTTATCAAGAAATTGCCATTTTATACAGCCTAGCAAATTAGTAGCACAACTAGATTAACTATATTACAGTTAGTTTAGTAATTTAGGAAGCTACAGAACATGTAACAGGATTGTTTGTCAGTAAACTTGTTAAAAAAAGATTCACGGATTCAAAAATGTGACATTTTTTAAAGCAAAATATTTTGTCTTCAACTAATTTATTCAAGTTATATAAATTCAGATGATTACCATTTTTAAATGGACTTCTTGCAAATATTAATTTGTCATAGATTAACGGTGTCTAATTGAGATATTATTTTTGTGCTTGATTATTAGATACATAATTTAATAATACATTTTGTGAAAAATATAGTACAGTTATATAATAACAATTTTAAATAGCATGGAAAAATAGTTTGACTATCATAAATAGATTAGTAATTTGGGAAGCTACAGAACATGTAACAGGATTGTTTATGTCAATAAACTGGTTAAAATATGATTCACTGATTCAAAATATGTCCCAGTGCAACATTTTTGGCCTATTTTTTTTTTTTTTTTTTTTTTTTTTTTTTTTTTGCATAATGTTTTGTCTTCAACTCATTTATTCAAGTTATATAATTCCAGAAGTTTACAATTTTTCTTACAATTGATTTTAAGTTGTATATTGTGAAACTTAATTTGTCAAAGTTTAATGGTGTCTAATTGAGATATTTTTTGTGCTAGATAAATACATCATAATCAAATAAAATATATAATTTGTGAAAAATAAAATATAGTTAATATATTTATCAATTTTAAATAGCGTAACAAAATAGTAGCTTGACTATGATGAGCTATGTAGATTAGTAATGTAAAAATACAGAACTGTACTGGTCATAAGATTAAACTGAGAACTAAAATGCTGAACTGAGGTAAGTTTCCCGTACAATGACGTAACTTGCTGCTTAACCATAGTATTATGTGTAGTTGGAGAATACTAACTAGCTAGACACAACTGTTTCCCGAAAACATAGCAACTTTGTCGCACATTCGTCGTTAGAACATTGTTGTTTCAACAATTAATGTCAGATTATTGCTGTAAATGATGAACATGGTGTCTGAAGACTACACTATTTTTGTTCTCTGCTGTTTTGCTTTATTTCCAGATTTTTCATTCAAACACAGGTTCCCTCTTATGTCACTCCAGAGCAAGTACGCACATGTGCACTCTTCAAAAACAACGCTTTCATTCTCTTGACAAACTAAAAGATGTATGCTGCTTCTGAATATACCTACTTCCATACTATATAGTAGGCAAAAAAAACGGTATGTGAGCCGCATTACGCATAGTATGTCTGAATTCATGGTATTCATAAAACAGTATGCGAAAAGTACCCGGATGACCTACTACTTCCGACTTTTTTTAACGGTCGAGAAGTACGTTTCAGACCAGGGGCAGTTCTAGACCATTTTTAGGAGGTCGTCTCAGCCCCCCTAAAACTATAAACACCTATCTGAAAGATCGGGACAGTATTGCTTTAAGTAAGTTTACAAATTTCATGTGTTTTAAAGGTGCAGTGTGTAAATTTTAGCGGCATCTAATGGTGAGGTTGCGAATTGCAGCCAACGGCTCAGTCCACCCCTCACCCCTCCCTTTCGAAGCACATAAAGAAGCTACGGTGGCCAACACAGGACAAAGATGTCATCATCTGAGACAGCAGAAAGTAGCCAGTCAAGCAAACACTCTCTGTAGAGCAGTTTGTCCATTTAGGGCTACTGTAGAAACATGGTGGCGCAAAATGGCGAATTCGATGTAAGGGGACCCGTGGTGTATGTAGATAGAAATGGCTCATGCTAAGGCAATAAAAACATAACGGTTCATTATGTAAGGTCTTTATACACCACTGAAAACATAGTTATGTATATTATATTGATTTTCTGTCAATAGATCCTCCTAAATATTACACACTGGACCTTTAAGTCTTATCGGTTTAAACATTCAAGTGATTTTGAGCCATTCAAGCACAAGACGGCATGCAAGTAACTTCATTCAGTACGCCCTCGCTGTGAGAGATGCGAGACGCGCACAGAAAGCCGCCTCTCAGACAACATGAGTACACAAAATTATGTCAAAACGCACCCGATTGACCTATAATGCAACGTCAAGAGCTTTTCAAATCTCCAAAGAACCATACAGGGAATGTTGTATAGACAAAACTAGTTTTGCTGCATCTAAAGCAAACCTTTTTTTTTTTTAAAGAGGGCTCATGAGTCTAAAAGGGTCGCCCTTTACAAGCACAGGCCGATGTCTGTCCTTCCCCATCACTGCTTATAGAGTTTGTCCGCACCGAGGGAAAGGGGTGCTAAAGACCTCGCCACCTCACACGCAGCAGGCAGGATTGAGAGTGATTGCTACGGCCCCTAGAGATGTGTGCACACGGCCTCACGCTCCACAGGAGTTTGAGAGGGAAGAGATTTCTGGGACACAGCCGTCCCCCACAGGGCCCTGTGCTCTACCCCGCAGCGGTGCGCTTCGCTCCCGGAGCTGTCTTCGACACTTTTGTGAGTACTGAAGTCAGAATTACACACATTTAGGGTTTGTTCTCGACAGACTCGGCTGCAGATTCACTGAGAGCAACTGTTTGATGTGCACTCACTGTCCCTGAACAAAATAAAAGGGGTTTTGTTAGCATTTTTTGTGCACTTCTAGAAAATATAATAATCTACAGATAACAATATATGAGTGAGTTCTTTTCCAAAAGTGGCTCCATAAAGATTCTCACATGAAGCACATGGAAAACTCAACTTACATAACAGAATTTTGTGTAATCTGGCAACATGAAAATAACTAATTTTCACTCCATTTTAATTGTCAAATGTGTGATTTCAGCGGCACAAAGAATTGCATCTCCATCAGCTATTGGTTGGACAAATACAGAACAGATTATAATTCTAGTATTTTTCATCAACACATTTTATTTTTTTATTTTAAATTAAATTATGCTCAACGAGGCTGCATTTATTTCATCACAAACACAGTAAAATATTGTGAAATATTATTACAATTTACAAGAACTGTTTTCATTTTGAATATATTGTAAAATGCAATTTATTCTTGTGATCAAAGCTGAATTTTCAGCATCATTACTCCATCTTCAGTGTCACATGATCCTTCAGAAATCATTCTAATATGCTGATTTGATGCTCAAGAAACATTTATGATTATTATCAATGTTGAAAACTGTTGTGCTGCTTAATATTTTTGTAAAAACCATAATTTTTTTTTAGTTTCAGAATTCTTTGATGAACAGAAAGTTCAAAAGAACAGCATTTATTAGAAATATAATTTTTTGTAACAATGATCTATTTAATGTGTCCTTGCAGAATAAAATAATTTAAAAGAAAAATACTAACTTTTTTTAACATATTCAACATTACACTGTAAAAAAAAATTGTAACATCTAAATTAACTGGTTTTATTCAAATTAAAAACATTATTTAACAACACTAAACCAATCTACAGTCAAACCAAAATTTATTCAGACACCTTAAACATTTCATTCATTAATACAGTTTGTTCACTATAGTTTAAAAAAAAAAAATGGTAATAAAATATGACAAGATCTCAGAGTTAAACTGTGTCAGGAAAAATTAATCTTAATTATGTCAGCTAACATAACTAACTTAAGCAAAACATGGTCAGGTCAAAGTGTCCAAATTTGTATCACTTTAACTGGTAGTCCGCTGTATGAAGAATTTTTGGGTATAATATGTCACAGTTTACTTTATTTTGCTATCCTCACTTACATAAATGAACTATACTGTCCTGCACACACTAGTAAAAATATATAAAAAATGTCGGAATAATTTTTGGTTTGACTGTATATAAATTCATTTATACCAACAAAACTAATTTTATGGGTTAAATTACGCAGAAAATAGATCTTTAAGGTAACAGTTGAATGTTACCCCTTTTTATACAGTGTATTTATACATATACTTCATATAAATATTGCACCACGTTTGATCTCAGTGTTCTCACGTGTCTCGTGACCCACTGACATCAATGACATGATGTCAATGGGTCTATTGTGACAGAACTATTCTTTGCCCTTCAGAAAGACCCTTTTGTCAGGATGGGAAATGAAAAAACATATTTCTATCTTTCAGATTTCAGCTCAAAGCCTCGATGATGGAGGACTATCACCAGGGTAATTACTGTGACATCCTACCTTGAGCGCGAAGACGCTCCACATCCAGAGATCTCAGCGCAGTCGACGTGCTCCATCTAACTGCAACCTTCTGGCACGAGCTGAGCGTCTAAATGAGGTGGTGGACACACACTTTAGCCGGTGTAAACCTTTAAAAGAGCAGACGCTCAATTACAACGCTCATCCCAAAACAGGCAGGTTGTAACTGTCATAAATCAGTTCAGCCCAGACAAATGCAATCATCTGCTTAGACTGGAAGACAGCCAAATTGACATAAATTAAGAAACAGATTTACTTTTATTCTTTACTGCCAGTACAACCAAATTTAACATAAGCGGTCAAAGAGCATTTTAGAGCTCATGAGTAAGTCCACTAATTTTCAATCATGGTAGACGAAGATGCTCTTTTATCTTTGAGCTCTTGCAAAGGTCACAACAGCAATTCATTTGTTTTTCTCCAGACTAGCGTTGTGCAATGAAGGTGTGTTTTTCTTCAGATAGGTGAAAGACAGAAACAAAGGGGATTTTTCTGTATATAACAAGGATAATCACTTTATAATCAACCCGCTGGCCTTTCATTAGTCTGTCTGTGGTGGACTAATTAACCACCTCTTGCTAAACTCAAACGTTGCCTTTTAGCAACTTTAATTTCACGAGCACAGAAACTGCTCATTTACCTAGAGAAATGGAGGCACAAAAAAAATGTAATTAAAATTACAAAACGAAGAGAAAAAAAATGTCATTTTTCACATGTAAGCACCCAGAAAAAGAGACATACAGTAATTTTCAGGAAGTCATTTTGTTCGTTTTTTTTCTTTTTTCTAATGATTTGTTTTGTATACTATTGCATGTGATTAATTGCTATTGACAGTCATAATTTTGACAATCATATTTTGCTGTTACATTAAAGTATGTATACAGTAAAGTATGACTTCATATAGTTTGTATAAACTGCAACAGTGCATAATAAGCAGTATTGGGGTAACGTACTATGAGTAACGTAATCAGATTACTTTTTTCAAGTAACTAGTAAAGTAATGCATTACTTTTAAATATCTGAGGTACTTTTTCAAATAAGAAACACAAGTTTGTTTTCCCATGTATTGACTGCCAGCTCTCCTGTCCCGATGTTGAGAGAAGTAAATTGTGAGTAAGTGCAGAGGTGTTGTGTGCGGTGATGTGTAAACATGATGGTTATTTTAGTTCAAGACTAAATGTGAACAGGCATTTGCATCTCACTTGCACAAAAACAGATTCATTATTCTGCAAAATGAAGAACAGTGAAATGCATTCTCAGAATATTATGCAAACCTGCAATAATTAAATGTTAAATAACACAAATATTAATGCATTTAATCTGACTTTTTAACCAATGTCTTTTCTGCTGACCGTTGATGATCTAATTCAACCATACTAAGCAAAAATTACTTTAGATAAACATCACATTTGTTTCTAACTTTTTGTTTTTATTGCTGAACTAAAGGCCAAAGTATACTTCACTTTTTACGTGTACGCGAGGGTCAGCGTACAGTGTGCGTGGCGAATTTCATCACCAGAAGATTATGCGCGTACTGTACGTGCAACACCGGATTTTTATAAACACACGTACTTTGTACAAGCAGGTCTCACATGCGCATTTAATTTTTTTTGCAGTAATTAGTTTCTCCACAAGGTGGCAACCATGCCCTGGGAGCACCACAAGGTAGTCAAACAAAAACTGCATAAACAGAACAGACCGAAACGCATGCAAGCTACAGCGACAATGGAGGCCTACATAGACGAGAGATTGTGCAAAGAGGTTAGAAATACTCTCATTTGTACAACTCTAGCATGAAAGAACACAAAGATATTTACATGGGTTGTAAGTCGTGGCGAGAGATTGCTCAAAACTGAGCATGCGTTGAACGCCTGTGTATGCGTACGAGTCAAATGAAGTATACTTTGCAAGGCTGTGCGTTCGAAGAAGTATACTTTCTGCTTAAGAATGTTAAACTTCTGAGATCCAGAATGGCAGCACTGCTAAAAGCTTTGTTTGAGCTGCGCCCTCTACTATACAGCCGTAAATATGCATTTCCTTCAGCCTGAGGCTTATTCATTTCATTTTTGGTGTGAAAGGGCCTTTAAATTTGCTAAAAATATAACTTTTTTGTTATTAAAAACAAACATGCAAGCTCAGCCCAGATGAGAAAGAGTAACGCAAAAGTAATGCAACACATTACTTTCCATAAAAAGTAACGCAATTAGTTACTTTTTAAAAAAGTAACTCAATATTGTAATGCATTACTTTTAAAAGTAACTTTCCCCAACACTGACAACAGTTTTTACTATATATTTTTTTATTTTATATTTTCAGTCTTGGTGAGCATAAAGGACTTCTTTCACAAATTTTAAAAACTCTTACAGACCCCAAACACTTACATTTAAAGGTGTAGTGTGTAAATTGTAGCGATATCTAGCGGTGAGGTTGCGAATTGCAATATAGAGAAACTACAGTGGCCAACACAGGACAAAAATGTCGTAGTCTGAGACAACAGAGAGAAGCCAGTCAAGCAAACGTGCTCTGTAGAGCAGTTTGTCCATTTAGGGCTACTGTAGAAACATGTCGGCGCAAAATGGTGACTTAACATATAAGGGGATCCGCAGTATATGTAGATAGAAATGGCTCATTCTAAGGTAATAAAAACAAACAGTTCATTATGTAAGGTCTTTATATCCCACAAAACATAGTTATGTATATTATATTGCATTTCTGTCAATAGATCCTCCTAAAATGTACACACTGCACCTTTAATTTTAAATGACAATATAAAATGTACTGATGAAAAGTACTAGAATTATAATATGTTCTGTGCAGGAATACATGTTTGTCCAACCAATAGCAGATGGAGATGCAGGTTTGTGTGGTTAGATTAACATAATGTTTTGTTATGTAATGCATGTGATTAAGTGCTTGACAGTCATAATTTTGCTGCTATGTTATCAAGGTCAATATTGCCATCCCAAATAATGTGTCAGTGATGTACGACTTCGTATAGTTTGTATAAACTCCACTTGAGCATAATGCATCACATCATGAACAAGATTCTCAATGCGCAAATCAAACTCACTTAGAAATCACCTGCTGTCACCGAAAACTAATGACTCCGGGTGCTTGGCTATCAAAGTCTATGTCAGTGTCAACAGAGGCTTTACTGCATAATGTTGGTGTGGTTATGAAAATAGAAATATTACCATGTTTTTTAAATTCATTGCAAACGAATTGTACGGCTGCCAGACATACAAACTACATTTCAAGCGGCGCTTTACAAATGTGCTGTATGTTGACAGATGTGTCTTATCTGCAGATGAATTTATACAGATGCCAGATCTCAGTGTCGATATTCTACACCTTATGCTTGTTCTCATTAAGGGACAGATGCATGACGGAAACTTCTGTTGAATCTGTTTACATGGAAATAAAAGTTTTTGCACAGTAACTTTTCTCACTCTGTGAACTTCTTTCAATTTTGGCAGGAGCGTTGATGCAGAATGTGTGATGAATGCATTTGAACATATGTTTTTGTAATTAGTACTCCAGATTCAGAGTCGTTGAGTATGCATATTTACGGAGTTAATCCAGATAATCTGTGTGCTTTCTAAAGACTTGTAATTTTCTTTTAGGATTTAGAGACCTTCAGTATACTTTATTTTGTTGTATTTTTGTTGTATTCATGATAAATAAGTTACAATTAAATCACGTAAATATTAATGTATTGACATGCTATAATATTTTATGTAGACTATAAGCTTAAGTATTTTAAGTTTTAGTTAATGGTCAGCATTATGTTTATGTAAATAGTTATAAGATAAAGTAAAGTAAGATAAAGTGTTCATAAAAAAAAATATATATATATATATATATATATATATATGACATTAAAGCAACACGGCTTCAAATCATGTTAATTAATTACCACAGACGATGATTTCAAGTTTTATTGTAAAGCTGCTTTGAAGCAATTTGTATTGCACAAAGCCTTATATAAATAAAATGGAAATAAAAATAAAATTAAACTTGTTCCTTTAAAAAGGGTGATAAAAAACAACAAAAACAAAGGAATTAAAAGCAGAACTGTGCAGCTTGTATTTTTGTTAAAACAGTTTAAAAGTTTGAGATCAGTAAGAGTTTCATTTTTTTATTTCATTCAACAAGGGTTTGTTAATTTGACCAAAAGTTACAATTATACAAAAGATTTCTATTTCAAGTAAATGCTTCTGAAGTCTCCATTCATCAAAGAATCCTGAAAAAAAATTATCACAGTTTCCACAAAAATATTAAAGAGGACCTTTTATGCTCCTTTTTACAAGATGTAAAATTAGTCTCTGGTGTCCCCAGAGTGTGTATGTGAAGTTTAAGCTCAAAATACCCCACAGATCATTTTTTATAGCATGTTAAAATTGCCACTTTTTGGGGGTGAGTAAAAATGCGCAGTTTTTGTATGTGTCCCTTTAAATGCAAATGAGCTGCTGCTCCCGGTCTCCTTTCTAAAAGATACCTTTCTGGCATACCAGTGTAGGACAGATTGCCAGAACACCGGCAACAACAAAACAGGACAATCTCACGCACTGAAAATGTCAGAAACTGTCAATAGCGGTGTTCAGCCTTATACGTTCGAACCAGAGTCGTTGAAAAGACCCTCGTGTGTGAAGATGTCCAGCGCAAAATGATTGCCGCAAATGTATAAGACTTTACAGATTTTCTTCTTAATATTTCTTTCGAAAACTAAATTTAACCACGATGTCCTCAGTGACTCAGATGGCGGGAGTCTATGGAGACTCTTATGTGCACAACTCCAGCTGCTACAGCGAGATACAGAAATGGTGGACTCAGTGCTTCTCACTCAGGACTGTCTAATGGGGCTGTGGGCGGGGCTTCTCCCTACAATTACATCATCATAGGGAGGAATCTGAATCACTCTGTTTGAAGAGACTGCTTTTGATTCATGGGAATTATAAAAACATGAGTGAGTGGATTTTTACCATTATAGGCTGGTTGTTCTCACACACTGCGGACACACACCAGTGTAACACCTTATAAACTCATATCCCTCCTCATACAAAAACGTGTGCCATCTGTGACCGCGAAATGCACATCCATTCCCCCAATATTCAATCCCTGAATCTTGGGTCTGACACTCTCTCTGTCTTTCTCTCACTTTATCCCTTCTTTCTCCCAAAAAAAAAAAAAAAAAAAAAAGAGTAGGTTGATTGCAATAGCGGGACCTGGCGCAGTGCATTGGGGGGATTTGTTAATTCTTTGTGCTCTTTGTGTTTTGGCCTAATGAAGACTAATGAATATCTAAAACCTCCGTGGTGCCGGAGGAGAGACTGGAATACAGAAAGAGATGAAACTATGCAAATGATGCAGAAATGACCTGTGCAGGATAAACCACCGGATGAGAGAGTCCAGCTCTGGGACACTAGGACTCGTCCTGCATGGAACACAAACATATGAGCTACTATATGTGCAGTACACCAGAGCACCCTGTGTGAGATACTGTATCCCATAATGCAATGGGCTCAACTTGACCTTGGGAATGGCATACTACTGTTAAAATATGTGACGTATACATTATGCAATACACATTTCAAACGGTATATGCTACATTCTTGATCCATTAGGCGGTCGTGGCCTAATGGATAGAGAGTTGGACTCGTAACCCAAAGGTCATGGGTTCGAGTCTCAGGTCCGGCAGGGATTGTCGGTGAGGGGAGTGAATGTCCAGCACTCTCTCCACCCTCAATACCACGACTGAGGTGAGACCCTTGAGCAAGGCACCGTACCCCCAACTGCTCCCCGGGCGCCGCAGCAATGGCTGCCCACTGCTCCGGGTGTGTGTTCACGGTGTGTGTGTCTTCACTGCTGTGTGTGTACACTTGGATGGGTTAAATGCAGAGCACAAATTCCTAGTATGGGTCACCATACTTGGCCACATGTCACTTCACTATTCACTATTCACTATTCACTAATATGACCAGTGCCATCCAGTTATCAAAATTCATATTTAATGTAACATTGTGTAAAAATATTTAGCTATTAGAAATGGAAGGTCAAGTCAAATGCATTGCATTGTGGGATATCCATTGAGTCATCTATTCAGGATTTAAAACCACAAAAAAACAACATTTTCTTTACTTAAATAAAATAAATGTTAACTAAAATAAAAAAAATATATATAAAAAAAAAATTCAGCTAGTTGCCAACATTTCTCATTTTCATTTCATTTAAAGTACTAAAATAACTAAAACTGAAATGAAAACTAAGAAATACAGTAGTGTCCAAAAGGGATGTCCAACCAAAGAAAATTGACATTTTCACCCTTTTTTAAAAAAATTGTTAAAGATTTTGTAGTTTTGCTTGGAGTTTGCAATTACGCCAATAAACTGAGAATGTCAAAGAAATGATTAACACGTGCAAAAACAAGAGAGAACCAATGCAATATTAATACGTTTTTCCTGTGAGCTTTTTGTTTTTTTATGCATTTTTTTGCATAGTAAAATAAAAACTAGCTGTATTTTGCCTTTTTTGCCAAATAATTTTGTTAGATAAATACGTTAACCAAGTTTAGTGTTTTGTTTTTCATTCATATTTAAAATGTTTAAAAAATATAAAATATTTTCCCCATATTTTGATCATTTAATCGAACTTGTAGGGATAATATATATATATATATATATATATATATATATATATATATATATATATATATATATATACATACATACATACATACATATATATATATACATACATATATATATACCCTCCAGTCATCACTTTTGCCCACTATTGTATAGTATTCTGTCTATAGTCTATAGTGTGTATATTTGTGTAAATTTGATTCTAAAAAAAAAAAAAACATATTGCAACAAAGCAACCGTTAATACTATTTTTTGCAGTATAATATGTAGTAGTTTATACTCTGTGAAGTACAGTATGCAAATTTTCTGTACGTGGACCACAAGGATAAACTACTCAATGTGCCAGAATGTGCAATATACAACAACATCTGCAATGCACTTGACTTGACCTTGACTCATTTTTTACAGGACAGCCAAAAGTCAATTTACATGCAATGCAAAACAAACACGGTTATTTCTGCTCACTAAAGCATACATTGCAATGTAGCGAAGCATGTCACTAAAATACAGAATTCAATTTCTTATGCTTGCGAAGATGATGTATATAATAACCAACCATAAGCATAGAGTTTAAGCTGAGAGCCGCTGCAGATACAGATTATGCTGTTTCGGTCCCTCTGTACCAGGTAGTTCATCACAGCAGCATAATTAATACCCATAGAGCCGCGCGAGTGTTTGTACACCGTGATTTGTACACTGCAGAGAGCTGCTGTTTGCATTAAGAATCCCACAGCTTGCAAATTCAAAGGCGCAATGAGGCACGTGGGACGGCCGGTGGGTCCCGGTGTGGGTGCCGCTCGCTCGTGTGCTTAAACCTACAGAGGTTTATTTAATGATATCCAATCACACCGACTTCCTCCCGAGCAGGAAATGAAATCCCACATAAAAATCATTGCTTCTACCTACCACAGATTGTATGAGGAAAAATCCACATGCAGTGGGTCATTTTTTACACCACGCAGCAAAAAATAAATAAATAAATAATAATTATAATAATATTTTTGTGTTGTTTTCCATATATATGTATACCTGGTTGCCAAACAGAGCCATACACACCAGGCTAACGTTTATGATTGTTATCAAATGCTGTGAATGGTCTAATATTTTTTCCAAAATATCGTTCTGACAGAAACTCTCCTTTTTTATTGAGCTCGCCAGGGTCAACTTGCAGACTATCCAAGCTAACCAGCTTGATCAGTGTTGGGCACGTTACTTTAAAATTTGTTATAGTTACTAGTTACTTCTCACAAATAGTAAGTGAGTTAGTAACTGAGTTACATCATTATAAAAGTAACTAATTACCAGGGAAAGTAAAAATAAATTATTATTTGTTTAAGTAGGCCTATGTTATGTTTTAAATTCATCTATTTGATTATGAAAAGTGAACAGCAGGAGTAAGATGAGTGAGTCAGACATGATTTTGACCACTTCATTAAGTTTTGTTTTGTAGAAAGCCTTTCTTTAAAGTGAATTTCATTTTGTAACAATTGTATCTTAATTTTAATCAATGTTTCATCAACCAATTGCCTGGATTTAATAAATAAGAAGCAAATATATTTTCTCTCTCATGAATCATTAGCATACTAGATCTCAAAATAGGGTGAATCCCATCATTCACAAAATTAGATATTTAGTAAGAATATCCAGCTTCAACAATATTCCTCGTCAGATAGAAGCTCCTTTAAGATCGTTGTCTGATGTAACACTGAATCTGAATGATGATGACAAACTACAAGAACATAAAACACTTCAGTTCAGCTCACTGTATTTGATCTATTTCAGGGTTCTGTATTTATGAAAACTTAAAAGCAACATATGATTTTCTTAAACAACTAAACTACCTCTCTTTCTCCCTGTGAGATCTATTTGTTATATCATGATGATGAAATACTATCAAGAAAACAGCAATGCAAACAACAACATTTAAAGCGCATGAAATGTTTTATGTCTGTTCTTTGCCTCAAAAAAATAGTAAAAGAAGAAAAAATACTGCAGTGTTGTGTTGTACAGCATATCTGTCACAAGACGAAACACGGAATCCATTAAGTCAGATCAACCGATGTCAGGCACAAAAAGGCCTGCGCTCTGGAAATATCTCCCGTCGAGAGAAAGTCGAGCTCAAGAGAGGCTTCTGGCTCAATTTTACAATCAATCCAGATTCTGCCGAGACATAGTGTTGTTTAATGACTCAGGGAATAAAGTCCATCGCACAAGGCCTTTTAGCTCCTTGGATTGCAGATGCCAAATTGGGAGAGTAATAACAGGGTAGGGGGCTGGAAATAAACAGAGACGCGTTCAGGGACCCACAGCAAGTGATGCTATTTAGTTCTCAAAGTCATACAATGAAGGGAAAATAGAGAGTTAGACTTTGTGTGCTGCTCGTGCTTGGATGCTTTTACATTGTGTGTGTGTGAGAGAGAGAGAGAGAGAGAGAGAGAAGAACAGAGAAAGGAAACAATAGAAGTAAATTCTTAATGATTTTTACATTTTCTGAGAAAAATGTGATTGTGTTTGCCAGTGCAAAACTGGCTGCCATTATGGATAGTCGCCAAGGCTCTGTCAACATTTTACTTAATTAAAAGTATCTAGCCAAAAACGTACTTGAGTAAAAATACATTTAACAAAAAGTCACACTCATTGTTCTAAAAGTAAAAAGTGTTTTAAAAAGTTCTAAGCTTTTGAAATTGACTGATCATGTCAAGAGATGGAGGAGGTTTTCTCATTAAAGTAGTTTGGATGCAAAGCAGCTCGTTTAATCATGATGTCCTGACTATGTAAAGCTTTAGGACACGCCAGATGTTCAAAACATCGAAAGCAATATCCTGCAACCAGAGCTGATTTGATCGTTGTTTATCTACTGATCACTGATCGTGTTCACGCTTAAAGTTTGTCTGTACCTTGTTAGCTCAGTAAGACAAACAAAAATATGCTTTTTTAATACGAGGAGAGATTTAAGTCAGGACAACCACTTAGTTCTAAAAGAAATTGGTTTTTTCTTTAAAAATGTAAAAGGTAAAAGGAGTAAAAGTGTTAAATGAAAATAAGAAATGTTGCCTTGGCAACTAGCTGAAATAAAAAAAATATCTATTTTACTTTATTTCAGTTAATGTTTATTTTATTTCAAGTAATGGAAATGTTTTTTATGATATTAGTTTTAATTAACTATAATAACCCTGTCTAGGTGGTTATAAACTGGTTCAAGTTAAAAGAATCCTGTACCCTCAGGTCTCTGTGATTCTGGTCCCTCCTTCTATGTAAGTCTGTAGGATTTTTTCCGCCTTATTCTTTCATCCATGAGCTGAAAATCTGGAAAGTCCAGGGTTTCCACAATCATCGAAAAACCTGAAAATAAACATATAACTTTAAAAAACTGATTTCCAGGTTGAGAAATATCAAACTTAAAAAAATAAAAAAATAAAATCTAAATCTTAACGGGGCTATATGTAAGTGTAATGATGGGTCAACAGAGTGGGGATCCATTTGCAGCTTTATTGATATAGTCACCAATAGTAACAGGGCAAAGGCAGAAGCATAAACAGGGACAGGCAATGGTCGAGGCAGGCGGCAGACAAACAGGGTCGAGTCACAGGCAAGGATCAGGGCAGGCGGCAAACAAACACAGTCCAGTATACAGGCAGAGATCAGGGCAGGCAGCAGAGAATCACAGGGTAATAAACAGTCCAACGGTAACAGTCCACAAGAAAACGCTCAGAAATGATCACCAGGGCAAATCAAGACTTCACGATGTGAGTGCGTGTGAAGGTGGTTTAAATAGTGTGAGTGTGATGGGGTGCAGGTGTGTGTGCAATCAGTCCCAGGAATGAGGGCCTATGGGTAATGTAGTCCGAATGGGAAATAGTCAATACTCAGGTGACGGCTCCCTCCGGTGGTGTGGAGGAGGAGGCGTGGGAGCCACATTCATGACAGTAAGAATCTGTATGTATTAATTGCTTTTTTATTGCCAATGTGTGAACAGCTTGTAATGAAACTTAAATCATGTTCAATCTCTTGTACATTACATGTGCACCCAAGTGTGGGTATCCACAGGTTGGAGTAATGGGCGTGCCGAAAGGTCTTTACAATTGGTCACGAAAGCTGCCTGTTAGAGGTTGGGTAGGGTTAGGGGTTAGTTTCTGTTGTAGCATTTCACTTTTCGGCATGCCACCGGCAGCTATCCCTGTCTCTGTGCACGAGTTCAAGCACGAGCAAAAAGTTGCTGGCTTCAGTTCACTTGTCGGCTATGAAAGCTTGTTTCCACCACTGAATAAAAAAGAAAAAAGTAATTGCAATTTTTTATCTTGCAATTCTGACTGTTTTTTCTCAGTATTGCGGAATATAAACTCACAATTGCGAGTTATAAAGTCCAATTCTGAGGGGGGGAAAATACTTTTTTCTCTGAAATGCGAGATATAAACTGAGGGAGAGGGGCAGTCTTTTTTTTCCCCCTCAGAATTGGACTTTATAACTTGCAATTGCAAGTTTATATCTCATAATTCTGAGAAGAGTAGTCAGAACTATGAGATATAAACGTCAGAATTGCGAGAATAAACTAGCGATTGTGAGAAAAAGTCAGAATTGTGAGATATAAATTAGTGATTGCGAGGAAAAAGTCAGAATTGTGAGAGATATAAACTTGTGATTGCAAGAAAAAAGTCAGAATTGCGAGCTATAAACTCACGACTGCAAAAAAAGTCAGAACTGAAAAGAGTCAGAACAATTGCGAATTTATATCCCGCCAATCTTAGGAAAATAAAGTCAGAATTGTGAGATGTTAACTCGCGATTGCAAGAAATAAGTCATAATTGTGAGATTTGAACTCGCGATTGCGAGAAAAAGTCAGAATTGCTATAAACTCGTGATTGCGAGAAAAAAGTCAGAATTGCAAGCAATAAACCCACGATTGCAAAAAAGTCAATTGCAAGATATAAACTCACGACTGCGAAAAAGTCAGAACTGAAAAAGTCAGAACAATTGGGAGTTTATATCCCGCTAATCTGAGAAAAAAAGTCAGAATTGCGAGATGTAAACTCGCGATTGTGAGGAAAAAGTCAGAATTGCAAGATATGAACTCACGATTGCGAGACAAAAGTCAGAATTGTGAGATATAAACTAGCGATTTTGAGAAAAAGTCAGAATTGCAAGATATGAACTCACGATTACGAGAAAATAGTCAGAATCGTGAGACAAAAAGTCACAATTATCTTTTAAATTGTTTTATTCCATAGCGGAAACAAGCTTCCATAGTTGGCCATCGGTGTCGCTAATAACAAGGGTTTCTGAATTCTACTAAAATTCAGTACACTCACCTGGAAAGTATTTTATCAGCTAGAAATTGCTCTTTGTGTTTATATATATATATATATAACATGATTTTCAAAAATCCTTATTTGTAACGAAGGCCTGGAATCATGGAGTTTCACAGTAAAATAACATATCTCCTGATTTGAGGTACAGTATTATTCATGTCTAGAGCACAAGACAAGTTCATGCTAAAGTTTAATACTTTGTGTTAGTGATTTGAACTAAACTAAGTATGCGCAACAATAGTAATGTTTTAATCTAGCAAACAGCATAAGAGAAAATAATGACCGTGTACTGTATTTTGTAGTGATTTCATGCAATAATGATGGATGGCTCATGTATGAACCACATTTAAGCACGACACATAAAATGTGAGGTATTTCTCAATGTACTATCTTGTATTTCATTGTAATTGAGGTGTGTGTGTGTGTGTCTCTCACTCCTGTTTAATGAGAGCAGCTAGCCAAGACTGAATCCCTCTAAATATATACCCTCAAGTCTGCTGAATAAGAAATTACAGAACATTTTCATTTTGACTTGAAGCCTCAGCAGAAGAGGGTAATACATGCAGAAATATTTCATTATTCAGGCCCTGTAGAAATTAGCTCATAAATTAGAGAGGAAAAATAATATAGTACACACAGAGTACTGGATTGTGTTTCTGACCTTGAGAGATATTAAAGTCAGACCAGCCTACATGAAAATACCCATTTGTTTTTATTGTTTTTGTATTATGCATGTAAAATTTACCATCCTGGAAAGTTCCTATAAGTTTGAAAGTCACATTATGACGTATAACAAAATAGTCAGAAGGAAATGGACATTTCATGCAATTTCAAACTAGTATTTTCTTCTTCATCAATACATAACACTATCATACCATTCATTATAAAGCTTAAAATCAACATGAAACTGCATTTACAAGCCATTTTAGTTCTTGAACTTGATTTTATCCATCAGAAATTGATTGGAGTGTATAAAGTGTTTCTATATGACAGCCAGTTGGAGTGATGCGAAAAGGAAAGTTGTTGCCAAGGTTATAGATTAGTAATCACGACTAGTTTTTACTGGCAACAACTTTCCTTTTTGGATGACTCCAACTGGCCGTCATATAGAAACACTTTTCACACTCCAATAAATTTCTGATGGATAAAATGATTTGATTGCAGAGGCTATGCAAGTTTAACTAAATTATGAAGACAAACGTTTTTCTTTAGAATAATGAGCACTGAATAGTTTGTAATAAGACCAGGGACATATTTTTAAAAAGTCTACAGTTTCTTCTCGGCCTCAGCAGACTTGAATCCTAAAATACAATTTCTGAAGCATCCAGCTGGTAATTAGTAAACATAACTTTATACACTATACGCATACACTTCGCTATATCAGAGGCTATTTGCAATTCACGTTGTTTGCACAGTATAATTAAAGCCCATCCGTGGGTTTGTAATGACCCTTTGGACATTGCATTTTAATTATTATTCATACTTGCTGCTATTAATTAATCAAGAGAGGGCTAGATAATGTTTCATGTTGTTGAATGAGGAGAAGTGTGCTGGCACTGCAGAAATGATACGACTCGCAGACTCTTATGTTAGTGCTGAAGAGAGAGACGCTTGAGTGCTATTACACCCAATATCAGTTCTCTACCTCTAATGAGGCAAAATAATGCTGAATTAACTAACAGGCTAAACAGAGATGGCATTTGAGAAATCCAACCAAATCACTGACACTAGACTGGTGAGCGAGCATCTGCTTTTTCAACATTTAAGACAATAGCATATAGCCTAAAGGAACTATTATGCTTTTTCACTTTTTCAGTTTTAGTTAGTGTGTAATGTTGCTGTTTGAGCATAAAAAAGATCTGCAAGGTTACAAAGCTCAAAGTCCACTCCAAAGGGAGATATTTTATTTTACAGAATACACTTTCCAAGAACTACAATGAAAGACTCGTTTGGACTACAACACGTTTACAATGTTACTCACAATGTTACTCATTTAAATAATCCCCGCCCACAGAATATGCAAAAAAGGGTGCGAGGCCTGGTTGAGCTGCATTAGAGAAGACAGTGTTGTCGCTATGTCTGTTTTTTCCACTGTTTCCAAAACTCATTTGTTTTTGTAAAATTTATTTTAAACACTGTTCCTGAACATTACAACCCCAACGTTTATCTGTGTGCTGCACATTTTATGGAGAGCAGCTTCCAGAACCTGCAGATAAAACGCACAAAAGCTTCTCCTGAAATGGAGCAGTTCCCACTTTGTTGGGATAATCTGTTGTGGATCACAACTTGTAAGTATGTCTTATTATTTGTAGTTGAGTTTTCTATTAACTCCTTGCTCGCCTACTAGCCAACATTAGTGTTGATAGTGTTTACTGTAGCTTTTATAAGCTCTCGCTTTTGTAAGGCTTTTTATCGCCTCTTAGGAAAATTAACCATGGTTTTGTTGATCGATTACTGTTTGTATTACCATAGTTTTCTGACAGTATCATGATTAAATGGTGTATAACATTGAATCTAAAATGTATAAGAAAATTACAAAAAAAAAAAAAACATACCACTCTGAAATGTCCTGTGAAATCTGTGCTTACAAAGTCCGTGCATGAAATCTGTTCTGCACGATCCTCTTGTTTGTTAACATCATTAAGTCTGAATCAGGCTTAAATTGGTTTGGAATTGACACCAACAGTGAAGCTCACTGTTATGGTAAGGGGTGTGGCATTTCCCAAACACAAGCTAAGCGGTGTCAATCACAACACACTAGGCCAGCTAACCAATCACAGCAAATTTCGTGTTTCGGAAGGATAGGCTTCGTCGAAACAGGAACTAAATGGTGGGTTTGGGCCAGACTGGGGAGAGAGGTGCTGTCATGATTTAAAATATGTGAAAATAATGTGTTTTTTGAACAATCAAGCATGAAAGCATATTCTAGATTAGTACACCCCAAAAACAAAATCAAGACTTCGTAAAAGGGCATAACAGTAAGCCCTTGATCAATCGATAAAATTCAATAAATGAGGAGGCTTAAAGGGTTAGTTCACCTAAAATTGAAAATTCTGTCATTAATTACTCACTCTCGTGTCATTCCACACCCGTAAGACTTTTGTTCATCTTCAGAACACAAATGAAGATCTTTTTCATGAAATCTAAAAGCTTTCTGTCCCTCCGTTGACTTGACTTGACTTGACTTGACTTCATAAAACTGGAGTCACATGGATTACTTTAATGATGTCTTTACTACCTTTGGGGCTTGAAAGTGGTAGTTGCGTAGCTGTCAATGGAGGGACAGAAAGCTCTCAGATTTCATTAAAATATCTTCATTTGTGTTCAGAAGTTGAATGAAAGTCTTGTGGGTTTGGAAAAGCATGAGGGTAAGTAATTAATGATAGCATTTTCATTTTGGGGTGAACTAACCCTTTAAGAATCTGTGATCAAACTGTTGATTTGTGTCTGAGTAAATGAGCTGATGGAACATAATATGAGGTTTCCTCATTCAATAGTAAGAAAAAAGGAACAAGAGGCATTGCAATAAAAGAGTGCAGTTTACAAACGTGTAAAAATGTGACTGAAGACCATAAATGATTAAAATGATGTTAAATGCAAGTAGCCAATTGGTAATGCAGAATTTTGTTAGAAAGGGAATCAAAACAATGACTCAAAAACAAGATCTGGTCAACACTGGATGTTGTTCAGAAGGACTTGCTGACCAAATGGAGCTGAACAAGACTCAAAACTGAACAAAAAGTGATTTTTTTTGGAGAACGGTTCCGAAAGATTTGATCACAGAATTCCTTTTCCATCGACACAATGCCTGTGCTGAGCCAATCTCACCCTATTCCATTCATTTCCATACAAGGCCTAATTTCAAAAACTCTGAAAAACAGAATTTCACATACTTGAATTGCTTATTGGTGCAATTCATATTAATCATCATATTCCTACATCTCTTTTAAGAGAAACATAACAAAAATAAGCTTCTTATTGGTAAATTTCACATTGTCATGAATGTGAAATTTAACTAATATAGAAAGATTATTTTTTTTAAAAAAAATCTATACATAAACTACCATTCAAAAGTTTATGATCAGTAAAAGGTTTTTTTTAAGAAACTGAAACTTTAATTAATCAAGGATGCATTAAATTGATCTAAAGTGAAAGTAAAGACATTTATAACATTACAGAAAAAAATCTTTTTCAAATAAAAGCTGTACTTTTGAACTTTCTATTCATCAAAGAATCCTGATAAAAATGTTTTTTGAGCAGCAAATCAGCATATTAGAATGATTTCTGAATCATGTGACACTGAAGACTGGAGTAATGATGCTGAAAAATGGAAACGGAAAACAAAATTGTAATAATAGTATTAAATTGTAATTGTTTCACTGTATTTATGGTGAACATAAGAGACAATTCTTTCAAAAATCTTACAGACCAGAAACTTTTGAACAGTATATTATCATTATATATTTAAATAACTCCTGTCTGCTGAATTAGATTACTTAACTTGCTTAAAGGTGCAGTAGGTGATCTGGGAAATGCTAACATTAGCCTGTTAGCATTAAAAGCATACGATTCCACCCTCCCTGCAAAACGCAGCATAAGCTCGTTGTTTTGATTCGGTAGGAACTGTAAAAGGTGGCTGCTGTTTGTTTGTGCTGTTCCGTGACTGACATCTGTCTACATAAACTCGCATAGCATGAAATGCGCTGATGATGTATGATATCTGCGCAAACAGGGTGTGCGAGGGTATGTAAAAACATGCTGATAGGCAGGTAGGACATCGTATTATTCAATTCGGACCGAATATAATAATTGGATGAACAATTTATGGTTTTACGCCTTCCACAGACGATATATATATTTATAAAAATACATTTAGACCGATTAACATAGTGATTGCTATCAGGATATGAGGAGACTTTCAACCAGTATAACAAATGTTTCTGTAGAGAATCACCTATTGCACCTTTAAATTCCTTTTGCTACATCATCGTTCAGCTTTCAGGTACGTCAGACCAGTTCTGAGCCAGATCTGCAGCTTCCAGCTGGGGAAAGTATCAAAGTGCTATTAGGGTATATATGTGCGTGTCCTCTTATCTCAGCAGACCTTAATGACCCACCCCACAATCTCGATGTCCCACTGTCCCCCGTGCTGACTGGTGGATTAGGCACAGGGTGCTGCGACAGGAGCAAGATGGGATGATATATGAGCATTGCACTAATCACCTGCTCATTCACATCAATTACACTCCCATCTGACAGGCAACCCACCACTGTACACTAATGGTTTTTTAAACGAGTCGCTCCAGATCAACTCTGCCATTCCCAAACTCCCACGCGTGATTGATTGACCGCTGAATTCCAGTTGACTCGTCCCCGTCGTCTTTGTCTCGACGTTTCCCCACAGGTAACTGACAGTTGTGGCACGCTGACGGAAGTTTGAGAGGCGTTCGGGACAGAGACGTGAACAAATGCGCGGCGCTGACTGATGGATCATGTTTGAAGCCTGTTGTTGTGGCTTAAAATGGCAACGTCTTTCTCCTTCAGCTTGTTGCCATTTGTTTCAAAATAGGAAACTACGCTGTTAGGAAAGCAGCGATTCCCTCTTATTGTCGAGTCTGACAGTGCACTGGCGCCCCAGCATGAGCTGCAGATTATGTGGATTGATGTGCTAATGAGAGAAAAATCCTCTTGGCACAGAAAAGAACAGAACTGTTATACTGTTGTGTGTCCTATTCTGCTCTAAAGAACATATTGTTGTGAATACAGCAGATCCACAAAGTGCTCACCTGCATTCACAGCCCCCTGTAGCTTTAGCTGAAAACATAATGCCAGAATGATTGTGTTTGTGGGCCAAACAGACAGAGAAAACATCTTCACAATATATTTGTGCTGATTCTGATATCTTTGATAGGATGCAACATCGTGAATTTTGCTTGCAATCTAACTAGTTTTGCAAACATTCTTTTAGAATAACGGTGTTAATGTTGGTATTTTTTGATTTTGGATTCAACGATTCAACTGTGTCACCACTCAAATTGCGTAGAAAAAATTTGCATCAAAATGTAAATGTGCTGAATTATAGCAACACTGTTTGTTTACATCTCTACTGATATAATATCAATTTTATATCATTCAAACGTTTGGGTTCGGTAAGATTTTATAATGTTTTTGAAAGATATGATTATGCTCTGATGCTCAACCAGGTTAAATTTATTTGATGAAAAATACAAAAAAAAAAAAAAAAAAAATTGTAAAAAAAAATTATTCAAATTTAAAATAACTATTTCCTATTTGAATATATTTTAAAATGTAATTTATTCCTGTGATCAAAGCTGAATTTTCAGGATCATTACTCCAGTTTTCATCCTTCAGAAATCATTCTAATATGATGATATGCTGCTCAAGAAACATTTATGATTATTAACAATGTTAAAACAGTTTTGCAAAAGTAGAATATTTTCTAGAAATAGAATAGAAAATAGAATCAAAAAGTAATTAGAATGGATTAGCCTTTAAATTATAATGGATTCTGATTGGTTGTCAGTGTTTTATCGTTCGACAGCTGGAAAAAATAGCTCACAACAATATTGTTCCTCTATATCATTATCGCTAGCTGTGGCGTGGACTCTGCTATTCTTTTATATTTAAAATGATTTTTATCTTTATCATAATCTTTATAGTTATCGTTCTTGGTGTGAACGGGCCTTTACTGACCCCAAACTTTAGAATATATATATTTTCTCTAACAGAAGAAAATGAACTTAGTACATTAATTTCAAGTACATAAATATTGAGAAATACTGAATATTGTCAAAAAGCTAGACATGTTGTTACCTATATTGTGTAGACCAATTATGTCCCTGTCAGATTCCAGTGCAAACTCATCCTGAATCTCCAGCCTGGAAAAGTTTCTTTTCCCCTGTACAGTAAGTCACACACATACACAAACGTGCACAGAGACACATACAAACGCTATGTTAGACATCTTCCATAATATGGAGCACTCAGGAGGCCACATTCGACATTGATTTATTACAACACCGCTCAATGGAACAATGAAGCACACACAAAGCGACGTTTAGAGTCCGCAGGCGTCGTTTCTCTTACACACACTGCCTTTTGTCGACCTTTTCTCCAAGACCCGTTTTCCTCCACAGAAGAACACACTCCCCGCTGAGTGAGTTATAGTTTCAACAGCAATTGAAATTTCTGTCCAATCTGTCCGAGTCTTGAATGAGAACGACATGAGGATGCTTCAGGGAGAATGATGAATTTTTAAGCAAAGTGGCTCACTGATTTTGACTCCCACCAGTCAAAAAAATGAAATTAATTGGTTAGAACAAGGATGAAACGCACAAAACCTGTCAAAAACATGTCTGAGTCATATTTCACCCCCAAATCAAGAAGGGAAATAAGAAATTATATTTTGGCTTAAAGGAAATTAAATCTATTTTAAGACTTTTATGGGGGTTTGCACTGTGACACTGTTTTACTAATTATTAAGCATATATACCCACCCAAACATGTCATTCTCTGCAAAAACAAATGTCAAGATATACTGATGAATATAATTAAAACATATACTTCATTATTTACCTTTTTCTATTCTCATTACTTGTAATACATCAAATATTATATAGTATATACATTGAAAAGTAACTATACACAATGGTAGAATTTGTTGAATAATCATTGCATTAAAGTAATGAGAATCACTATTAAAAGTAAAAAAAAAAAAAAGTCTTTAATGACATATACAATGGGGAGACATATCATGAAATGCAATGCAAAAAAAAAAAAAAAAAAAAAAATTTCAGGGTGCAAATTCACCTATTAATCAGTGATTTTTAAAAGGAGCCATTTTAAAACTCAAATCATGTATTTCCATTTTTGTTCTCCTTCAATCATGCTTCCATGAAAACTTGTGGCCGGTGCAGAATATATTAATGAAGGTTGTTTGCTTGCAGTATATTCTTCTTCACTAGTTCCAAAAGTACCCAATGACATGCAGCAATGCTGACCTTTAAAGAGTCAACAATTTGCACAAAAATGAGTCTATGAGCAGAGTGCATAATATCCTACAACTCAAAACTACTCACAGCTCTGAAAACACGAGTTCATCTTTAAGTAATTTAATGGAAAAATGCAACATGCCCAAGAGTTCACACATGGGAGTTTCAAGTAAAAGTTGCAGCCTGTAGCATTACAGGGTGCTTCACAAGTTATTTCACACATACAGTACTTTATTTAGAGGCCAAATGCAAAAAAATATATACTTTTTCAATATTTGGCGCGGACGTTCTACGACTTTTCATCTGTTTTTAATCTATATTTTTATAAATATTAAAGAATTAGTTCACTTTAGAATTAAAATATCCTGATAATGTACTCACACCCATGTCATCCAAGAATTTCTTTCTTCAGTCGAAAAGAAATTATTGTTATTGAGGAAAACATTCCAGGATTTTTCTCCATATAGTGGACTTCACTGGGGACCAACAGGTTGAAGGTCCAAATGTCAGTTTTAGTGCAGCTTCAAAGGACTCTACATGATCCCAGACAAGGAATAAGGGTCTTATCTAGAGAAACAATCAGTAATTTTCTAAAAAAAAAAAATACTAATTTATATACTTTTTAAACATAAATGCCCGTCTTGCACTGCTCTGTGATGTGCCACGCATTATGTAATCACATTGGAAAGGTCACGCGTGACGTGGGCGGAAATACCGCGGTAGAGCGAAAAACTCCAACCTCCAACTTCAGAATCGTGCGACAACGTTGTTTTACCCTGGCGCGTCGCAGAGCAAGATGAGCGTTTGTGGTTAAAAAGTATATCATTTTTATTTTTTTGACCGATCGTTTGACCGATGACCGATTGTTTCACTAGATAAGACTCTTATTCCTGCTGGAAATAGAAAGGTTAGATAGATCGAGATATAAAGCCTAAACAATATATGTATAAATTAGTAATAGTAGTGTGTAAGAATGTTATTCCAAACATAGCTATGCATCTAAAAGCATATATGCATGAGTTTAGACTTGCATATAAACAGTTATGTGATGTTTGTTAGTTTTAAGCAGAAACCTCCATCCCTCAGAAATATTTCCAGGAAGTTTAACACGGGCAAACTCAGCAGTTGAATTTCAGTGTGCTGCAGGCAACCCTGCATTGATCTCGGCATGTTTCCATGCAAATTTCTGCAAAATTCAGATGCTAACATCTTCATTACGAAGCTCTGTGGCTCTTGGTAAGCTAGAGGGAGGTATTCTATACTAGCAATAAAAGCTGCATCAAAGCCCCGAAGAAATCAAATCCCAGAGATGGTCCACAGTCAACTGGATAAGGATTCGACATTAAAGAGTCTGACAATCCAACACAGCGAAACATCATCTACCGCACAACTGCAAAGCACAGATAGAGAACACAGGATTCGCATGAGCCCTGAGCCAAGATAGCCTATGCCACCCTCATTAAAATTCAGAATACATTTCTCGGACAATTTGTGCCCGGTTGCCTTCTCTAAGCAGTTCTTGAGAACCGCCAGCTGAGCCGCGGTCATTTCCTTGTCTGAGAAGATCAAGTCCCTCATTTAGCGCAAAGTTAGGATAGGAGCGCAGAGGTTGGGCTGCATGCACTGTAATTTTGCCCGTCCAGTTGATCCCAGTCAGCCTTCAATGCTCGCAGCTATTCCAAAAGATCTTATTAGGCCTTGCTTTAGCAAAACAAACAAGCCAGAGCATCTTTGCACAGAAGTTAAACCAGGCACAATAACTTCTCTTTGACGATTAAATGATGAGGTTTTCTAATTAAGGCTTAGCTGCACCGCACATTTCAAAGTTCCCTACAGGCTCTTTGACGTCATGGTAAGAGAAATGGAGGAGATGCAGGAGAAAGCAGGATGAACTGTGGTCACGGCGTAAGCAATGTGATAATTATCTGAAGTCTCCTGCTGGGCTATGAGTGCGACAGAGCTCTAAATGTAAAGCTGTTGATGTTATTAGTGCTGTTTATTAAGGCAAGTCTTACTATTACGTACTGCTGTTTACAGTTGGTTATTTGCACAAACCCCTAACTGCAAATATATTCATTTTTGCATGGAAGATTATAAAACACAAATAAAAAAACCCATAGACCAATTTTAAAGGAGGGGCCCAAGCCATATCTAGTAACCAAGATGGGGTCATTTGATCCTAGAAATATAGCCTAGAAATAGCCTAGAAATCACAAAGTTTGAGTAATATTTAAAATTTGACCAGTAAGCAAACTTATCACATAGCAACCATCCAAAAACACTCTACTAATGATATAGCAACAGGCTTAAGGCCACTCAAAAAAACCTGAGCAACTGCTTAGCAACACCCTAGCAACCACTCAGAATACCTTAGCAACTGCAAAGTTTGAGTGCTATTTAAAATTGGACTAGTACGCAAACTTATCTCCAAGAAACCACCCAGAACACTGTACCAATATATAGCAACATGGTTAAAGCCACTCAAAACACCTTAGCAACTGCATAGCAATACCCTAGCAACTACTCAGAATACCTTAGCAACTGCAAAGTATGAATTGGACTAGCACGCAAACTTATCTCCAAGAAACCACCCAGAACACTGTACCAATGATATAGCAACATGGTTTAAGCCATTTAAAACACCTTAGCAACTGATTAGCAACACCATAGCAACCACTCAGAATACCCTAGCAACTACAAAGTTTTAGTGCTATTTAAAATTGGACTAGTACACAACCATATTTTTTTAAGAAACCACCCAGAATACTCTACCTATGATATAGCAACACACTTAAGACCACTCAAAACACCTTAGCAACTGCATAGCAGCACCCTAGAAACCACTCAGAATAGCCTAGAAACCACAAAGTTTGAATGATATTTAAGATTGGACCAGTAAGCATCCTTATCTCATAGCAACCACCCAGAACACCATACCAATGATATAGCAACATGCTTAAAGCCACTCAAAACACCTTTGCAACACCCTAGAAACCACTCAGAATACACAAGAAACCACAGAGTTTGAGTACTATTTAAAATTGGACCAGTAAGCAACCTTATCTCCTAGCAACCACCCAGAACACCATACCAAATGATATAGCAACATGCTTAAGACCACTCAAAACACGTTTGCAACACCCTAGCTACCACTCAGAATACCTTAGCTACTGCAAAGTTTGAGTGCTATTCAAAATTCGATTAGTTAGCAACCTAATCTCCTAGCAACCACCCAGAACACCATACCAATGATATAGCAACATGATTAAGGCCACTCAAAACACATTAGCAACACCCTAGCAACCACTCAGAATACCCTAGAAACCACAAAGTTTGAGTAATATTTAAAATTGGACCAGTAAGCAACCTAATGACCAAGCAACCACCCCGAACACCTTACCAATGATAGAGCAACATGTTAAAAACCAGTCAAAATACCTTAGCAACCGCATAGCAACACCTTGGCAACCACCCACAATACCCTAGCATCATATTTTCTTCGGAATATGCAAAAATCTAGGATTTTTGTTATTAAATTTCTCCCAAAAATGCATTTTCTGATGGCTTTTTAAATATGTGGTAGCTGTTATAAAAACAAACGTGGGGACCATGGCTGTGACTGTGCTAAGTTCTTGTACCATTTTTATAAAGGATGGCAATACCTCAAGCTGAAACAAACCATTATGTTGTCTCGCAGCACTCATCCTATTCTTTTACCTGCTTTCAGAATGAATGGGGTTACCTGAGCTTGCAATTATTTACTTTTTGTGTCTCCTCATAGCCTCTGTGTTACTGCCCGAGCAGAGATCTTTCCTCCAGCAGTGAGATCTGTGCTAAAGGTTTAAGAGAAAAGATGGTTCCCCCCTCTCTTTGCTGTTGGGCGTAATAGTTATGATGTGTGTCATCTCGCTCTCTGCATGCCTGGGGTTTGCCACGCATTTTTTCAATGGTCTTTTTACTGTAATAAAATATTTCTCTGAAAAAAAAGCTAGAGTGTACTTACATGGATTTTTTTTTGTGGCTGCTACAGGTTCCCACAAAGACTCTGCACCAATCAGACTATAAATAGGACAAATTATATGACTCTGAGCAGCACTGCGGTCTAATGATTTGTTAAGCATTATATAAAATAATGATATTTGTTAATTTTAAAGTAATAACATATAGTTATTACTTGACATAAGGAACATATGGTTCAAAAAGTGCAAGATAAGATTCAGTATTTGAAGATGTCTATGTAAAAAGGTTACAATACACATCATGTGACACTGAAGACTGTAGTAATGATGCTGAAAATTCAGCTTTGATCACAGGAATAAATTACATTTTAAAATACACTATATTGCCAAAAGTATTGGGACAGCCCTCCAAATCATTGAATTCAGGTGTTCCAATCACTTCCATGGCCACAGGTGTATAAAATCAAGCACCTAGGCATGCAGAAAGTTTCTACAAACATTTGTGATAGAATGGGTCGCTCTCAGGAGTTCAGTGAATTCAAGCGTGGTACCATGATAGGTTGAGTTCATTCGTGAAATTTCCTCACTACTAAATATTCCACGGTCAACTGTTAGTGGTATCATAACAAAGTGGAAACAATTCGGAACAACAGCAACTCAGCCACAAAGTGGTAGGCCATGTAAAATCACAGAGCGGGGTCAGTGCATGCTGAAGTGCACAGTGCGCAGAAGTCGCCAACTTTCTGCAGAGTCAATAGCTACAGACCTCCAAACTTCGTGTGGCCTTCAGAATAGCTCAAGAACAGTGCGTAGAGATCTTAATGGAATGGGTTTCCATGGCCGAGCAGCTGCATCCAAGCCTTACATCACCAAGTGCAATGCAAAGCGTCGGATGCAGTGGTGTAAAGCACGCCGCCACTGAACTCTAGAGCAGTGGAGACGTGTTCTCTGGAGTGATGAATCAACCTTCTCTGTCTGGCAATCCGATGGACGAGTCTGGGTTTGGTGGTTGCCAGGAGAACGGTACTTGCCTGACTGCATTGTGCCAAGTGTAAAGTTTGGTGGAGGGGGGATTATGGTGTTGTTTTTCAGGGGTTGGGCTTGGACCCTTAGTTCCAGTGAAAGGAACTCTTAATGCTTTAGCATACCAAGACATTTTGGAGAATTTCATGCTCCCAAATTTGTGGGAACAGTTTGGGGATGGCCCCTTCCTGTTCCAACATGAATGCGCACCAAAGCACAAAGCAAGGTCCATAAAGACATGGACGAGCTAGTCTGGTGTGGAGGAACTTGACTGGCCTGCACTGAGTCCTGACCTCAACCTGATAGAACACCTTTGGGATGAATTAGAGCGGAGACTGCGAGCCAGGCCTTCTCGTCCAACATCACTGCCTGACCTCAGAAATGCGCTTCTAGAAGGATGGTCAAAAATTCCCATAAACACACTCCTAAACCTTTTGGAAAGCCTTCCCAGAAGAGTTGAGGCTGTTATAGCTGCAAAGGGTGGGCCAACTCCATATTAAACCCTATGGATTAAGAATGGGATGTCATTAAAGTTAATGTGCACGTAAAGGCAGGCATCCCAAAACTATAGAAAACAGTTCTTTGAAATAGAAATAATATTTCACAATATTCCTGTTTTTACTGTATTTTTTGATCAAATAAATGAGGCCTTGGTGAGCAGAAGAGACTTCTTTCAAAAAACATTACAACAATCTCACTGACACCAAATGTTTGAATGGTAGTATATGCTGCTTGCAAAAAAAAAAAAAAATTTAATCTACTAATCTGCTTTTAAATGATTTTCCCCACATAATATAGTTACTCCATTTACCAGCAGGGGCTGACCAACTAAACCTTGACTATTATATTCAACCCATTTTCACTAGTGCTTTATTCAAATTGAGCTCTAAATGACTGAAAATGACTAATCTAAGACAGCCTGAAGCACCCAGAAGTGTCGCCGCTGAGCATTTGTTCGTAAACACTAATTTATTCTATTCTGGTCACTAAATGCAGTCTCATCACAATGATGTAATATCACATTTGGACGAGGCACTGAGAGGATTCATATTATATATTTTATTAGAGTGTTGTGCGCCGAGCGTGTTTAATGCTGCTAAAGAAACCCTTCTCCAGCTCGACTCTGTGCTATAGTGGAACATATTTCTCATTAATTCTAGCTGCTGGAGTGGTTATTTTGCTGGGTAACTCATTCATCAAACAACAACAGGCTTTCAGGTCTGCTGTGTCTACATGAATCCTATTTCCCAGAGGGGCAAAAATCTCATGTTCTCCAAATGCTGCTAATCTGCGGAGGCATGGAGATCTGTAGGTCAACCATATACAACGTACAACAGCGGTTGGTCTGCGGGTTACAAGTCATATATATCCCATAATACCACATGCTTGCTCAGTCTTTGGACCTTTTCTAATTCATTCAAGACTGTCATACAATATATTAAGCCATCAAGGGTAATATTACTGCAAATTACCACCATCATATCTCAAAGCTGAAAGGCCAAGAATGAAGTCTAAAGAACAAAACATACTGTGAGCAGGAATGTAAATTATACGAAACGTGCTAAACTGCATTTCAAAATGCAACTCAAGTGGATTTTTCTTCAACTATGTGCACTTTTATGCCTTTATAGTAAATTACTTAAAAAAAAAAATAGAGATAGATAGATAAAAATTAAAAAATAAAATAAATATAAAATAAATATAAAAAATAAATACATAACAAAAAAATATAAATAAAAATAAATTGTATATGAACTTTAAAAAATTAAAAAAGGTAAAAAAAAAAAAAATTATTTGTATAGCGCTTTTCTAAATACACATTTTTCAAAGCAGCTTTACAGAAAATCATGATGTTAATGTTTATAATATCTTAATTTTCCATGTCTTATATTTACATTTAGCATATTAGATGGGCAATAATATAGTTTACAGATGATATAGTTTACATTTTGCAATAATACAAGCAGTTAAGATTTGTTATATACTTTATATCGCCCAGATATGAGTATATTGTATGTATGCAGATAAAGTTGGATGTACTTACAGTATATATCCAACTTTTTTCTTATAAAGAGCTGGGAGATAATATAGTATGGAAGCTTGTTTCCACCACTGAATAAAAAATAAAAAAAGATCATTTTCATCTCACAATTCTGACTTCTTTTCTCGCAATTCTTATTTTTTTTTCTTGCAATTCTGACTTTTTATGACTTCTTTTCTCACAATTCGGACTTCTTTTCTTGTAATTCTGATTTTTTTTTCTCGCAATTCTGACTTTTTTCTTGCAATTCAGATTTTTTTCTCGCAATTCTGACTTCTTTTTTCGCATTTCTGACTTTTTTTCTGAAATTTTTCCGAAGAATTGTGAGACTCAAACTTTCTTATAACTCGCAATTGCGTGTTATAAAGTCAATTACCTTTTTTATTTTTTATTCAGTGGCAGAAACAAGCTTGACAATGCAAAAATGCATATCAAGTATGTACGTTACTAGTACAGCATGTTTCGCTTCTGCATTTGTGCATTTGCACAGAGTAAATGTTTCTGGTCTATATGTCTCCAAAATCTAAGGTGCAGGGTGGGTTGGTTAACAAGCCATGACTTAATTGAAATAATTAATGGGCAGATTGATACTCCTCCTTGGGTCGGGCTCAGGTTCATGTGCTGTAATGTGAATTAGTCATCAGGCCATACCGCTTATGTCAACCTCATTCAGCATTATCCGGCACGCACCTCTGACCTCATAATGGCTTAAAAACCTGTCACTGTTTGCCTTGTAAATAAAACGTGAGTAATGGCTATTTTTTATGCATTTGTAGCACACCACAAGGCATATTATGGTAATGTAAGAAGAGGATACAGTGAGAGACACCTGCAATGCATGCTATAGCACGTCTTTCAAGGATTTATTTCAAGATAGGTATAGTAGGCTAATTGAAACTAGAAACAGCAGCATATTGTAATTAAAATGAGAAACATCCATGGCAATCTAGGCTGGCTTTAACAAAATAATGTCAGAAAACTCCTCAGTGCTTCTCTTTGACTAATAAATGATGAGGTTTCTAATTAAAGCACAGCTGTACCACAGATTTCAAAGTCCCTGCGGCTGTTAGACATCATAGTAAGAGTAAAAGAAGAGACAATGAAGAAAAAGCCAGCAGGATGAATAATGATAACGACTCAAGAAATACTTTAACACACAAAAGAAACTAGAGTTTTCAGGAAAATGTGAGGGGTGCAAAACCTGCACAATGTTTTGAATGGTTGCCAGGGCGTTGCTAGGGTGCTCCGGGTGGTTGCTAGGGGGTTATTCACTGGTCTAAGTCAGAATAATACACTCCAACCTCTTTAGATATGGTTTGAGTCCTTCCTTCAGTGTAAGTCTTGCCGATTATAACATCTGCCATGTAAAAAGGAAAAGAAAACATTAACAAGCTCTTCAACAAGCCAGATATTGCAAAGCAAAAAAATTGTGGGAAAAGACAGATCATAGTTTAATACTTAGTGTAATGGAGTTGTTCAAATTACTAACTCTTTAAATAAGTAGTAGCAATACTAATAATACTTTCAGATTCTGCATACTTAGCCGATCCTTCCGCTGCAGAAACTACAAGAAGACTCTCAAGGGGCTCCCGATGCTGCACGTAATGAGGTGATATTTATAAATGACATTTTTGAGGTTGAGAGTTGACTTATTTTGAGAAGAGCCCTTAATACTATCCGTGAGTCACCCTGACTGAAGAAATATCCAGAATTCCTCACTGCCACAGAGGAGAAAGAGAGTGCAAGACGGGAAGATTTTTCTTATGGATTTCCTGTTGAAACGCAGCAAATCTCTGACAGATACCCTTGGAGGAAGCTGAAAAAGAGGGAAAAGTGCAGATCCAAAGACAGATGGAGCACCAAATGGTCCAGGAAACTGTGAAAGATTCGTGGAGACAAATTTAGGTTTTCTGGCCAATATGACGTGGGTCTTGAACTTTATACTGACACCTAGTGGTGTGGATATAACAGTGCAAAAGCAAAATTTTCAGTTACCAATGACTTTTCAGAAATGCACTACCGTTCAAAAGATTGGGATTGTTAAGATTTTTTAATGTTTTTAAAATAAGTCTATTATGTATGGAAGCTTGTTTCTGCCATGAAATAAAAAAAGGTAATTGCAACTTTTTATCTCACAATTTTTTTCTTGCAATTGCGAGTTTATATCTCACAATTCTGACTTTTTTAGCAGAATTGAGAGTTATAAGTCAGAATTGTGAGTTATAAAGTCAAAATTGTGTGACAAAGTCAGAATTGCGTGATATAAAGTCAGAATTGCAAGTTATAAAGTCAGAATTGTGTGATATAAAGTGAAAATTGTGAGTTATAAACCTGCAATTGCGTGATATAAAGTCAGAATTGTTCATGTTTATATTCATGTTCATGTATTTTAAGCACCGATAAACACAACAGCAGTTGAACCATATGCTGTACAAATAAAATAAAACAATGAGAGAGAGAAAAAAAACAATACTAATAAAATCAACAAATTTGACATACAAGGTTTAGAAAGCCAAAGTAAAAAAATAAGATTTCAATTTAGATTTAAACTCAGACAGAATTTGACGTTTTCACAGATAAAGGAAGGCTATTTCATAGCCTAGACCCAACCATCGCAAATGCATGATCACCTCTTGCCTTTAACCGTGATCTAGGCTGAGACAAAGAGCAATTTTTTGTAGATCTCAGACATCTTTTTGGCTTATTTTCTTTTAATAAGTCAGACAAAATAAGAGGGTGCCAGATCATTTAAGGATTTAAAAACAAAGACCAATATCTTAAAAAATTTGATCATGCACTGGTAGCCAGTTTGAAGTCTTTAAGATCGGAGTAATATGCTCTCGCTTACGAGTCCCAGTTAAAAACCTGGCTGCATCATTTTGAACCATCTGGAGTCGTGATATTGAAGACTGAGGTAGACCAACATATAAAGAGTTACAGTAGTTCAGGCACGATAGGACAAGGGCATGCGTGACTCTCTCAAGATCTTTAAAAGATAACCAAGACTTGACTCTAGAGAGAAGTTTTAACTGGAAAAAAACATGACCTCACTACTGTATTAATATGTTGATCAAATTTTAAGGAGGAATCTAAAAGGAATCCCAAATCTTTCACAGTTGGTTTGATGAAGGTGTTCAGATACCCAAGATTAGGCTTTACATTAGCCTTTTTCACCTGGGGCCCAAACACAATAACTGGTCATACATTAGATCTGGTTCTATCTCATGGTCCATCCATTTTAAACATTTAAATTAAGGAATTAGGTTTTTCTGACCACAGGCCAGTCGTGTTTACTATTGATCTTCCATGCTGCACTGTTAAACTAGAATTGTGAGTTATGAAGTCAGAATTGCGAGATAAAGTCAGAATTGTCCGATATAAAGTCAGAATTGTGAGATATAAACTCGCAATTGTGTGATATAAAGTGAGAATTGTCCAATATAAAGTCAGAATTGTGAGATATAAAGTCAGAATTGTGAGTTATAAAGTCAGAATTGTCCGATATAAAGTCAGAATTGTCCAATATAAAGTCAGAATTGCGAGTTAAGTCAGAATTACAAGTTATAAAGTCAGAATTGCGAGTTATAAAGTCAGAATTGCGAGATATAAAGTCAGAATTGCGAGTTATTAAGTCAGAATTGCGAGTTATTAAGTCAGAATTGCATGATATAAAGTCAGAATTGTCCAATATAAAGTCAGAATTGCGAGTTATAAAGTCAGAATTACGAGTTATAAAGTCAGAATTGCGAGTTATAAAGTCAGAATTGCGAGATATAAAGTCAGAATTGCGAGATATAAAGTCAGAATTGCGAGATATAAAGTCAGAATTGCGAGTTATAAAGTCAGAATTCCAAGATATAAAGTCAGAATTGCAAGTTATAAAGTCAGAATTGCGAATTATTAAGTCAGAATTGCATGATATAAAGTCAGAATTGTCCAATATAAAGTCAGAATTACGAGTTATAAAGTCAGAATTATGAGTTAAGTCAGAATTGCATGATATAAAGTCAGAATTGTCCAATATAAAGTCAGAATTGTCCAATATAAAGTCAGAATTGCGAGTTATAAAGTCAGAATTACGAGTTATAAAGTCAGAATTATGAGTTATTAAGTCAGAATTGTGAGATTTAAAGTCAGAATTTCGAGTTATAAAGTCAGAATTGCGAGATATAAAGTCAGAATTGCGAGTTATTAAGTCAGAATTGTGAGATATAAAGTCAGAATTGCGAGATATAAAGTCAGAATTGCAAGTTATAAAGTGAGAATTGTGTGATATAAAGTGAGAATTGTGAGATATAAACTCGCAATTGTGTGTAATAGTGTGCAGTTCTGAGAAAAAAGTTGCGAGTTGCAATAGCGACTTGTTAACTCAGAACTGTGAGATATAAAGTCAGAACTGCGTGATAAAAAGACACAATTCACAATTCTGACTTTATATCACACTATTCTGACTTTACAACTCACAATTGCGAGTTTAAAAGTCAAATTGTGAGATAAAAAGTCGCAATTACCTTTTTTATTTTTTCATTTAGTGGCGGAAACAAGCTTCCATACTTATGCCTGCTCACCAAAACACATTAGAAATTGCATTGCATTGGCCTGGAAATCACCCACAACATCCTGGTGGCACCACTTAGAAAATGTAAAAATCTAGTCTTAAACATTTCTTTAGGTGTTAAACTCATTACTTCAACTATTAATATCAGTATGTGGGCAATAGCACACAGGCAGTGAACTGCAGATGAAAAGCTTAGAAATGAGATTGGAGTGAATCCTATTTTTATAAGGCTAGACTTGTATCTCAGCGCTGCTCTGAGAGGCAGACGGGGGATTTAAAAGCACACAGACTCTGTGCTGTCCAGCTGACATGTTAATACATTTTAGCAGCAGCCCACGACAGGAGCCAGAGCAGCTACACGGAGAACTGTCTCACGCCCCGACGACAACACGCTGAAACGCAATCAGACACTGAACTTTATTATTCAGTAAATCCCTTCCTATTATCTCCACCTTGCTGAATCACTTTCATAACACCACAGACAGGGGGAAAAAAGTTTGCTTGAGTTCTTAAGCTTCCTCATGAGTGTTAAACAAGTTTTACAGGTGATGTCATGCAAAATATTAATACTTCCAGTTACAGGTTAAACTGAAACAAACAGCAACAACAAAGTGAGTGAGTGTTAGGGATGCACCAATATTAAAATTTCGATAAGTCAGTAATAATTTAAATGGCCTGATAACTGTTAAATGTTAACTGTTATATTATAAATAAAACACACAAGAAATAAAATGAATGGTTTTAGATTGCCGCAGGGTTTGCTAAAGATTATTTATATATCAGAAGCTTTACAATAGACAATACAATAAAGCAAACGCATTTAACAGTGTTATTAAATTATTAGTTTAAGTAAATTATCAGTGCTATGTGAGGCAAAGGTAATCTAAATGTAAAAATAGATCGAAAATAGATATCCAATATCAGCTGATATACGCTACTGTTCAAAGGTTTTGGGCTGATGAGATCTATTCTGCTCTTCTGCTTCTATTTGAAAACATTTTAAAATGTAGTTTATGGCAAAACTGAATTTTCAGTATTTAACAATGAAATGCACACAAAAATACATAATGCATAATACTTGAAATAATGAAGTGGTATGGTAAAAAAAAAAAAAAAAACATAACTCACTATTAGGGTGCTTCTCATTTCTTATTTGTGCATCCTCGTTTCCTTTCCTCGCGTCTCAGCTCCACCCCCGTAGGAAGTGAGGGGAGGATGCAAGGAAAGAAAACGAGGACGGAGGAATCGAAGGAAATGTTATTTGTATATTGGAATGTTCTTGTTCACCCAAGCGTCACTTCAAAGCTTCGCTCGAGGGATCTGCCCTCATGTTGTTGAAGTTTGGTTATTTAAAAAAAAAAAAAAAAAAAAAAAAAAAAAAATATATATATATATATATATATATATATATATATATATATATATATATATATATATATATATTAATAACGCAAGATGCTCTGTTGAAATATGTGAGATGTAAAGTTTATTTAAACTGCAAAAGTAAAGAGTACATTCAAATTATTGTGACAGATATGAAGGGGAGGAGATTGCATATGTGCGTCAGGTTTCTCAACGAGAAAGACTTCCGCAAAGGATACACCTGTGTATCCTCGCTCATGACTCCTCAGGAAGCTTCCTCACTCCTCGTTCCTCGCTTCCTCATGGTGCAATTAGAGAATTGAGATATCCTACAAGATGGCTGAGCTTGATCGGTTTCCGGGTCATAGGATGGAGGACGGAGGAACGAGGAAACGAGGAGGGATATTGAGAAGCACACTTAGACTGTCAGGGTTCTGTGTCACATGTTCTCTTTTGTTCAGTTTTCTCTCCTTCATCCCGTGTCCAGAGGCGACTCTCTCCTTCGTCCCGAGTCCAGAGGCGACTTTCTCCTTCCTCCTGAGTCCCGGGATGGATCTCACCCCTGAGCCCGCTCCGGTCCCGGAGCCCGCTCCAAACTTGGCTCCAGCCCCTGACCAGCTCCAGTCCCTGAGTGCACTACAGACTCCGCTCCAGACCTCGCTCCAACCCAGAGACCCATAGCTCCTCCCAAGAATTTTTTGGAGGCCGCACCGCCATGGCGCCCTGCACCTCCAGATCCACCATGGCCCCCTGAGTTACCGGCGCCGCCCTGGACACCTGCATGGCCGGGGCCACCCTGAAGGCATCCTAGCCGGTGAGCTCCCCGGTTGGACTCTTTTGAGACCCAAGGTCGTGCCTTCCGGGAGGGGGGAGTAATGTCAGGGTTCTGTTTTTGTTTCCTTGTGTCACATGTTCTCTTTTATTCAGTTTTCCCACCACTAGTTTGTTCCCTTGGTTACCCTGATTTGAGTTCCTTAGTCCCAGCTGTGTCTTATTAATTAGCCTTGTTTGCCCTTCTGTTTGCCCTGTATATATTCCCTATGTTCTCCCTCAGTCTTTGTCGGTTCTCGTCTGTATTGTATGTCAGTATTTTACATTTGTTTTTGGTGCTACTCTTGTTTCGTGGATGTTAATCAAAGTGTTCCTTTCTGCATTCCTCCTCATCATGAGTGTTTATCCACCATGGCACATGACACAGACAGCCTGAAATCTCCTTGATGGAAATTATTTAAAGTATTGAACAATTTGGGTCTGTTTTTGGTTAAAAAAGTTAATTTTTTATAAATCTGAAAATATCCAATTTGGGACACACTAAATCCAAACCTCTCTATATAAACCCTTTTAGATGGGCACCCCAAGGCATACATATACCACCCAAGCTTTCACTACTATATTCAGCAAATATAAAACTACTGATGGCACAGGTTAAGAATGACTTGATGTGATGGTCTGCTCTTCCAGTCTCAAAGGATAAACTTAATTAAAATGATTACCCTACCTAGAATCTTTCCATGTCCTTTCTTATAATACCTTCAAATGACCTTAAAGAAATAAATAAATATATATCTAGATTTATATGGGCAGGCAAGAAGCCTAAGATAATATTGGATGTTTTCACCAACAGGTAAGGGTAACTTATGCAGAACCTCTGAATTAGTTACTCTTTTAGATGAAAAGAACCCATTTCTCTGAATTGAAGAACTTTCCCCTCATTTATTCAACTTTGCTAGATTGCATTAGAATCTCTCCTCATTGGTTGATCATTCAGGTCTGTGTCTTAAAATGGGATCATAATTTTTCCTCATGGCAACAAGCTGGTATAAATTGTACAGTATATATGATCTCTTCCACAAAGGTGAATACATACCCTTTGATAAGCTCGCATCCCATTTTCATATTGCGCAAAAAAAGCTCTCTAAATATGTATAAGTCAGACACCATGTTAGAAATAGTGGCCTCTCCACTGGAAATTATGACCACTTCTTGGAGAAGTTATTCCTTTGCAGTGCAGAAACCCAAAAGTCATATACAAATTCTACTCAATATTATATGAACATAGGAAGAATAAGTTAACTGGTCTTAAATAATCTTGGAGTAAAAACATTGGGTCTGAAATTGATGCTGTCTCATGGGAAAACATTATTAAACTCTCAGCTACTAACAGATTCAGAGAAATACAGCTTAATGTAGTACATAAGGCTTGTATATCACCATATAAATACAGCAAACTTAACAAACAGTTGTCACCTAATTGTATAAAGTGCAAGGATTCCCTCCATACCCTTTTCCACTGTCTGTGCATTGGAATGTAAAAAGATAGAACCTTTTTGGCTCTCAATCTGCAAATCCCTCTCAGAAATTTGCCAAGTAACAGTTCAAACCTCACCTTCCATGTGTTTACTTGCTTCCATGTGTTTCCCCCTTGAGAAACACATAGACATTGTCCATCTTTTACTGATGTTGGCAAGGAAGACCATTATGATTAAATAGATAGCCCGACATTGTATAGGGATCAGGTAGCAATGATAAAGGAACTTGTATCTTAAGAAAAACTTGGGCAAACTCATGTTATTTAAAATGTGGAAAGAACCATTAAAATCTCTTAGGATTAGTGAAGATCCCAGTGCGTACCCTTTAAGGGTTAGTTAACCCAAAAATGAAAAATATCCTATAAATTTACTCACCCTCAAGCCATCCTCAGTGTATATGACTTTCTTCTTTCAGTCATACTGAAAAATATTCTGGCTCTTCCAAGCTTTATAATGGGAGTGAATAGTAACCAATATTTTGAAGCCCAAAGAAGCAAATCCATCCAGCATAAAAGTAATTCATAATTATAAACTTGAATCACTGGCTTCTGTACGCAAGTCCAGCTGAAGAGTGAACTTTGACCTGACACGTGACGTATTGATGAACATGGAAGAGCAGAGAATAGAGCAAATCAAAACACCGGTCACGAATTAGAAGTCTAAAACGAGAATTTTTTAAAAGAAATGTCAGAGGAGCTTGAGTTTGTTGCCCAGCCCTATTTGTTTGAGCCGTGAGAGGCGTCTACTCTCACCTGAGCTTACGCTACTCCTACATCCTACGTCATACACCGGAACTCGACTCTCTCGTGAACGCGCGGACGGATGTTACCGGAAGCTAGTGATTATAGTCTATAAAGTTATAAATATGAATATTTTTCTTACACAAACGCATCACTTCACTTCAGAAGGCCTTTATTAATCCCCTGGAGCTGTATGGATTACTTTTATGATGGATGGATGTGCTTTTTTTATGCTTCAAAATATTGGTTACTATTCACTCCCATCATAAAGCTTGGAAGAGCTAGAATACTTTTTAATATAACTCCAATTGTGTTTGACTAAAAGAAGAAAGTCATATACACCAGGGATGGCTTGAGGGTGAGTAAATTATGGGATAATTTTAAATTTTGGGTGAACTAACCCTTTAAAATGACAACTGAATACATTCACATAACCCTTTTTATTTGACTATATATATACATATACATAAACATGTATTTTGATTTTTATTGGAAATTTGTCTATTCCTTATTGTTTTCCTCCACTGTGTTATAACTGACATATTGCACGTACAGTACCATATGTATATCAATCTTTTTTTTTTTATTCTTTTTTTTTATTTGCTCATTTATTTTAATTTTGTTTTATTTTATCTATGGTTTGTATGGAACTAACCTGCAACTCTATAACTATAACAAATAAATGCATAACTAAAAAAATAATGAAGTGGTAAAATGCAAGCAGCCTCAGGTTCAAAATCTGTCCATGCAAACAACAGATTTTCTGGACTGTGTTGTGAGCTTACACATATGTGTGGATTGTGTTTACGTGTTCACCTCTGAGAGACGCTTTTGACTGATGATTCATGTCATGTGCGACTGTTTTATCTCTGTATAACACTCCATTAAAATTGCATTTGATTAAGCATCTCTATTGGATATTAGATACCCATATGTCACATCTCATAACTCAGAGAGGCTCTCAATAATAGATGTGCGTTGTAGTATGTGTCAAAGCATGTGTCTTGGAAAAGTTTTACAGACAAGGTGCTTCGAGGATACCATAAGACAGGAACGAAAACTCTTGAGAAAAGTGTTCCAGCTCTGTGAACCATATGAACTACAAACAGAATATCTGTCACCGGCCAACAGAGCGGAGTGGTTTAACCTACAGCATAAATAATGCATCTCCCCTTATAGAATGACCTCTCATAACTTGTTTCCCACTCAAGCTAGCTCAGTAGAGGAACACAACAATGAAGAGAGAAAAAAAAAAAAATCACAATATTACCACAGCCTCGTGAAATCGGAGCAGTTAGGCAAACATTAGTTAAGTTTCACCTCTCCCTCTGCGTCAGCATTGATCTCTGTGGGAAAAATCAACTCATCCTTAAAAAGACTGCCTGGGTAAATGGCAGCGGAAACGGCTCTCTCCGTCAAGTAGCAATCTCCGCAATGGAAGGCATTTCATGCTGCAAATCCCCCGCTTAAATTGGACTGGTGTGACAGCATCAAATTTTCTCCCAGGGTGATATCAAAATGATTCAGATTTCTGCCAAGTGTTTGAAGCCTTCACATTAATGCATACTTGAGTCTCGCTCTATTCAAACCCGGATTCGCCGAAGTAAACACTGGCAGGAGCCCTGGGATCGCGATTCCAGAGGACAAGATTAAGGGCAAAGTAGGACAGAAGCGTTTCTAAATGAGAAGTTTAGCACAATCTTATTGTTATTAATGTCGGTGCTCAAACGCGAGGCGTGCCGAACTTAAACAAAGCATCCGAGCTGATTCATCAGACTACGAAATGTATGCGCCATTAAACAGAGGGGAATACGCCGCGACGATTTGGAATTCAAAGAGAGCCTCGGAGGTCGAGCCGGCGCGAATAAAAAGTTCCGGGAGCCGCTGAGACTGACTGGATGTTTTAGCATTCAATTTGCATAGCGAGTAGCCTGGCTGCTCTGATGAATAGGTAATACCACCCCTATGAGGCAAACAGGTTGCACTGTGGGACAGTAGCTGCGGGGCGTGTCATTCCAGTGGAGTGGATTCGCCTGACACTCCAATTTCATCGAAATCCTCCCACTTTCGTCCCGGGGCTATGGGTGACAAAATTATACATTATGTATTAATTTATTTATTTATTTGCGCTTTCTTCTGTCCCCGAAACTAAAGTTGTAAACATCTCTAACTCTGGCTGTCTCGTATACACTAGGGGCCGCATTTCCAAAATGCAATAAAGCGTTGGTGAGCTGCAATAAAGTTGTAGCGTGCTGATATTGTTTGGAGTACCTAGTTGGGCCTCTCACAGCAATATAAATCTCATTTCAGGCCTCACACACGTCCAGAAGATTCACAAAATACAAGAGCGTGGCTGACAAAAACACTGGCCGGCATTTGAAACACAGCTTTACTAGCGTTTACATGTTGCTGTGGACGTGATACGTCTTCTGCAGTGTTGGAGAAGCCTGCCAAGCTACTTATAATTCAAAGCAGTTCAACTACAGTCAAGATATTCTACACTACAAACTGCTAGAGAAAAGCAGTCAGTATGAAACAGAAGTTACGATAGTCTTTTCTTACCTATTGTGATGTATATATGAATGAAATGGCTTCTTGAACAAGAAAAAAATGTAGGGCGGGACTTGATTTTGTTTGTGGGGAATTGATTGGATGGTGGTGGTTTCCTATTGGTGGATCTCATGTGAGTGACAGGTTGCCCCGCCCTCGAGCCAGTAAACACTTCAGAAGGGAAGAGATGTTGCTGCAAGAAGGAGGGGAAGTTATTTAGATTAAAGATTACGAGGATTTAACATAACATAAATCATTTATTATAAATACTGCAATATTCCATAAAAAAACAAGAATTGTCATTTTTGATTTCATGGTGACTTTAAAATATATAGGCCTAACCATATAATTTCTTTGATTTATCTGGCACAAAAAAACAATGAGGATTTAAATTAGCATAAAAATATAATTTCATAATTTAGTAAACAGAAAAATTACACAAGAATTAAAAATAGACAAAACACCTCAATACATCTATATAAGTCAAAAACAGATTTCATAAAATGTATTTAAATATTTCACCACAAAAAAAAAAGCCATAAAATGTCTCTTCTGCTTGCCAAGGCTGAATTTATTTGATCAAAAGTACAGTAAAAAATAATATTGTGAAATATAAATACAATTTAAAATAAGAGTTTTCTATTTTAATATATTTAATATACTATCTAAATTATTCCTGTGATGGAAAAGCTGAATTTTCAGTGTCACATGATCTTTCAGAAATCATTCTAATATGCCAATTTGGTGCTCACGAAATGTTTATTATTAATGTTGAAAACAGTTTGAGGAAACCATAATACTTTTATTCAGCAAGGATGCATTAAATTGATCAAAAGTGACAGTAAAGAGATGTATAATGTTACAAAAGATTTTTATTTCAAATAAATTTCAAATAAACTTTGTATTCATCAAAGTTAGTTTTCACATAATATAAAGCAGCACAAATAAATGCATCAAATAAATGCAGCACTGTTGAGCATAAGAGACTTCTTTCAAAAAAATCGTAATTATCCCAAACTTTCAACCAGTAGTGTACATGCATCCCTAAACTGAATCAGACTTCCCAGCACTACAAAATAGAGAAAGAAGACATTTTAACAGAGCGCATTTGATTATACAGCTCACAAAAACTGTGTGCACAAACACTATGGCATAAAAGACAGTGGTGCAGCATTTTGTCACGCTACACCACTACTTGTTGGAAAAAACAGCTCATTACTGGCAAAGCTGCACTGAACTACCGTGACTAAATGCGAAATGACTAAAGGTAAATGCCATGCTATTGACAAATTTCATTAGTAGCATTGCTACTTTAGTTAGTAACTCCCCAAAACTGGTCTTATGAAGACAGAATTTCTTCTGTCAGAAAGCCTTCCATAGGTCAAGGGCACAGAATATAATGCCCTCCTATATAATGAAGGATGGAGAATCTAGACTAGATAATTAAAGCGGAAGCATTCTAATATCAGACATGCATGATTGGCTGGGGCCGCAGAGGTTAGAATGACGCAAATCTTCGAAGACAAGAAAGGTGACATTGTTCTCCATACTTAGCCTCACTGTGAGAGTGGGAGAAGATAAATAGGTCCGGATTTTTAAACGAATGAAAGAAACAGCGAGATCACAGTCTACCTTTTCCGAGCGGCTGCTGAATGAGGTTAGTCGGTGTGAAGTTTCTATTGTGGAAACGCAGCTTCATTTTCATGGGGCCATCTGTTTGAAAGACCTGAAGATGTAATTATGCTGTCTTCGTTCAGACAGATCATGCACAATCAAGTGCAATTAGGTGGCCTTCTGCTCGAATTCCCTCGTGTTATGATCTGAAGGTACCTCATATGCAGTTTTGTGGAACGTTACTTATGCAAGTAAATACTTATGTCAAATTTTGTAGTGCAACGGCCTACAAAATGAATCCTTTCCTAAAATATAAAGAAAAAATGGTAACATGGTAAGATCTCAGAGGTTAACATTCATGTTTTAACTAACATGATCTAACATTAATAAATACTGTAACATCTGTATTGCTCAAAGTTTTATAACATTAGTTAATAAAAATACAGCTGTTCATTGTTTGTTCATGTTACTTCACAGTGCATTATGTTAACAAATACAACTTTAAATAATGTATTAGTAAATGTTGAAATTAACATTAACTGAGATTAATAAACGCTGTAATGTATTGTTCATTCTTAGTCCATGTTAAGTAATGTAGTCAACTAATATTAACAAAATACAAAACCTTATTGAAAAACGTTAACATAATTAAAATATTTTCGGTAAAATATTTTATCATTTTTGTCTTTTGTTTTACAAAATCTTATATATAAATCTTGTGTGTGTATGTGTATATTGTAATTGTAAAATATATATATTATTTTTACAAACCATAATTTTTCACTAATACTTGAATATTACACAACCATTTAAAATTAATATATATATTTGTAATGCACTTTTTTAACAATAAATAAGCACCTTTACCAAAAAATATGTTGCCATACACCTAGTAAGCAAGAAAAACACTCCACACATACAAATGACAGTATATATAAACATTTGTACGTTGCAAGAAAGGAGAGATGAATCAGAAAAAGAGGTTTACCTGGGGACCGTCAGTGGACTGCTGAAGACTGGAAGAAGGTCTTGACCAATGAATCAAACTGTGAAAATCTTCGGTTCATCACGCAGGGCTTTTGTACAGTGACGAGTAGGTGAAGGGATGGAGGAGGAACCTGTCAAACATGGAGATGGAAGCGTGATGGTCTGGGGCTCTTCTGCTGTATACAGACACTGAGAATGAGTGAGTAGCACCTTAAACCAAAAGTATGACCAAAGAATTTTGCAGAGCCATGCAATACCCTCTGGTATACGCCTCACTGGTCAGGAGTTCATCCTACAGCAAGATAATGACCCAAAACATACCTTCAGGCTGTGACAAAACAACCAAGTTGGAATGGCCAGCACAGGCTATTATATATATGTATAATCGGGGCACACATAACGTTATTGGTCTGGTTCTCAAGGGAGCACCTGGAGATGTTGCTTAGTTACTTTGCTCTCCTCACCATCTTCTTTTCTCTTGATCATGGTAGATGATGATGATTTTTTTTTAATATTATTATTTAATTAACATTAATGAGACAGACAACAGCAAGAATATTAGGCTGCTGTCACTTTAAGACAGAATGCGTCTTTCTCAACTGTTCGCTAATGACATAACCGAAAGAATACTTGGCGAGACAGGTATTTTGACTTAGTTTTGAGTGTATGTGTCTGTTCAAGCGAAAGTAAACACTAAAGAGGAATCAATTTGGTGTTTGCGCGCTGTCTGAAACATACCCCCTCTCTCTCTCTCTCTCTCTCTCTCTCTCTCTCTCTCTCTCTCTCTCTCTCTTTGCGTGCGCGTGCACTTAGGGTTATGGCACAGATAACAGCTCGCAAGCCCCGATTTTCGCCTTATTCCACTTTTAAAATCGTTTGAATGTGTTAATTGGCAAGTCAAAACGCGTCCAAATGATAAACTTTCCCTCTATGATGGTTAAACTTAGCAGTTAATCCACTAATCACATGCGTGCCGAACTGTTGAGTCTTATACGTACGGATCACGGATTAACTGTGATCCGTTGCACCCTTAATAATTAAAGAACACACTTATCATTCATAATTGCTATCTTACCAGAGATGGAGAAAAATCCTACTCCAGTAAGTAAACGTGTCCCTGTGAACCGGTCCGAAACCCAAAACTGTTGGTACTCAAAAACGCTTCCCTCCATGTTTTTAGGTGCGCATTGTTTATTTTTACCACGCATGCGCACTTATTTTTACCACCCCTGCGTATACTGTATATATATACCAGTCAAAAGTTTGGAATCGGTAAGATTTTTAATGTTTTTAAAAGTTTCGTCTGCTCACCAAGGCTGCATTTATTTAAAATATTACTATTATTTATTGTGAAATATTATTACAATTTAAAATAACTGTTTTCTGTTTGAATATATTGTATAAAGTAATTTATTCCTGTGATCAAAGCTGAATTTTCAGCATCATTACTCCAGTCTTCAGTGTCACATGATCCTTCAGAAATCGTTCTAATATGATGATCTGCTGCTCAAGAAACATTTATTGTGTACAATTGTACAAAATATTTGTGTACAATATATTTTTTTCAGGATTCTTTGATGAATAGAAAGTTCAAAAGAACAGCATTTATTTGAAATATAATATTTTGTAACATTATAAATGTCTTTACTGTCACTTTTGATCGATTTAATGCATCCTTGCTGAATAAAATTATTAATTTCTTTCATTTCTTTTCAAAAAAATAAAAATAAAAATTCTTACTGACCCCAAACTTTTGAACGGTAGTGTATAATGTTACAAAAGCTTTGTATTTCAGATAAATGCTGTTCTTTTGAACTTTCTATTCATCAAGGAATCCTGAAAAAAAAGTACACAACTGTTTTCAACATTGATAATAATCATAAATGTTTCTTGAGCAGCAGATCATCATATTAGAATGATTTCTGAAGGATCATGTGACATTGAAGACTGGAGTAATGATGCTGAAAATTCAGCTTTGATCACAGGAATAAATTACTTTATAAAATATATTCAAACAGAAAACAGTTCTTTTAAATTGTAATAATATTTCACAATATTACTGTTTTTACTGTATTTTTAATTAAATAAAAGTTAAGAAATATTAATTTAATCTTCAGAATTTAGTTGATGTGTGTTAGTATTAATTTGAGTAATGTGTTTATGTTTATAACTGATACCAGTTACTCTGAAACAATCGGCAGATATCACTCTGCAAGTGTGTTATTTTTATTAGAAAGATATATTTGCATATACACTATGGGTAGGTAGGTAGGATAGATAGATAGATAGATTTAAACACAATTGGCCCATTATGAAACAAAATGTGCTTGTTTTGTCGGTAATGTCATTAAGAGTCAGAGATTGTTTGTTTCAGCTTTCATTTTGAAATCTAGCTCGGTTTTTCATCATCCTACACCTCTAAATAAACCACAACAATGCTGAAGACGACATTTTGGGTTTTGCAGGAGTGTGTGTGTGTGTGTGTGTGTGTGTGTGTGTGTGTGTGTGTGTGTGTGTGTGTGTGTGTGGAGAAAAAAAGCACAATCTCAGCTTATTTTTTCCAGACTGTTTTGGGAGAAATAGGGCAGTTTTATGAACACAAGGCAGACTCATCTTTCCGGACAAGAAAACTTCTCCTTTCTGCTCCTTTGCTCCTAAAAGGTGCCTCAGGTCTCCTGAGAGAGCGTCTTCCAAGACAACAGCTGTGTCTTCCTGATTCTTAATTTAGTTCATTTATGCTCGGCCTGCATTCATCTGCGACGGACCAACGAGGTTACCTTGCGTAGATCTTCATTTCCAATTCAATAATGCTCTTCAGCTGTGTTAATTAAACAGTTAATATTGAATCTAGCAGAAATTAAACCAGAGTCCACAAGAACCCTTTGGCTCTAATGCGGGCGTCCCCTTGAGAGATTAGTGGCATTATAATGAGGTGGAAAAACAATTATTTCAGGTGCTTTTCATATACCAGCCTGATATCGTCAGCCGCGTTATTGAGTTTTATTTCGCCTGACTGTTGTTGTTATTGTGCTCGTCATGTCGGTAATGTCATTAAGAGTATAACAACCTCGTCTGATGTCAGCGATTGTTTGCTTCAGCTTTCATTTTGCAATCTAGCTGGCTTTTTCATCTCATTCATTTCAATTAAAGAAGTGAGAGGACTTAATTGTGCTCGTTTAAAGATGGACTACGAGAATCACATTGATGAACAGAAGATCTTTGAGGAGAGATGGAAGGCCTCCAGCTTCTGACAGCAGTTAAAGAGATGTGAGATTGGCAGATGCAACCCAAAACATTGTCTCTGGAGGGATCGCTTTTCTCAGAACTGTAAATGAAATGAGCTTTCACAGTTTAGGAAAAAGTCAGTGAATTCATTAAGGCGATCAAACGGCTCTGTGATTTAAGACACATGGCTTAAAAACCCAAGAAATGACCTGAAGTTGAACTATATACTTAAACAGATAGTAGTTTCTTATGGTTTACACACTAAACAAACCACCAAAAACAAATACAGATAAAAATATAAAATATGGTATATAATATTATATATGTAGAATCTAAAAATACAACTATAATATTTTTTAAATATATATTATATATTTAACATATATTTATATATATTATAAAATAGTAATATTGTTATAAAATAGTAATATTGTTATTTTTTATTGTAATTTAATGTTATATGATTTTGTTTAGCAATAAAAATACAACTATAATATTTTTAAATATATATATATTTAACATTTTTATAAAATAGTAATACTGTATTTTATATTGCTGTTTTATATTATATTATTTTGTTTATATATATATATAGTTTTATAATATTAAAATATAATAAATATAATATAAAAATACAACTATAATATTTTTAAATATATATATTATACTATTATTATTATACTTTTATATAATATTATTTTGTTTATATATATATATTATATATATAGTTATTTTTATCTCCATTTGACTGAATAAATGTGAAATGTGTAATTGTGATATATATAATTTATATTTTTATAGTTTTATATAGTCCAATATAGTTTTATAATATTATATATGTAGAATATAAAAATACAACTATAATATTTGTAAATATATATTATATATTTAACATATATTTAAATATTTTATAAAATATAAATTATTTTTAAAAAACTTTTATATAATATTATTTTATGTTTATATATATAGAGAGAGAGAGAAAGAGAGAGAAAGAGTTATTTTTATCTACATTTGACTGAATAAATGCAAATATTGATATGAGAAAAATTCCAGTTAAAGAATTTCAGCTTTTGACATGTTGTTTCCCAGTTAGTTATGGACAACAAGATGAAAACTTATCTTCTACAAACAAATTAATAACCTGAATTATTGAAATCCCCTGAAAGAGAGTTTTAATTTCGATGATTTTATCTGAAATCAAATTCAGGCCTCATTATTCAGACCATCTTGAGTCATAAGATTTTTATAAAGAAATTAAACATTTACCAGCAATCAGAGAGACGGGTTTAAAGCCCGCCGTTCTAAATGGCCAGTTCAGGCTGCAGGTTTTTTAATTTGATTTTTGAATGAAACATTTATTTACTTTTTACATCTGAGGCCTATTAGGTTTAATTAAATATGATGGCCTATAAAGATTCCAGAATGAAGTTTGGAACCGTAGTGGCCAAAAACTTTGCGACGCTGACATATCACTGGCTTTTACGGCAGTCATGGGCCCGAACCGCAGCGCCTGGCAGTCTGTTCTGTAACTCAATAGAGGGAACAGCAGTTGTCTAACCGGCCAGTGCAAACGCTCGCCTATTCCAAACCATCATATAGCCTCACCGCCAGCCAACGGTGTGATTCGGTGGAACAGGAAAGACCGAACGTGAGATACAGCTTAGACATTTTTAATTTCCGTTTTATATTACCCACTGACATATCTCCCGAATGAACTAATTCACTTTGCGGAGGTAACAGCAGTGCCGACTAATCAAATCGGACAATGATACTGCATAATGTCGTAATCTTCCATCTCCCCCACTGCTGTTCGGGCGGTTAATGGCTGGTATCAGTTATGAATTCTGCTTGTTTAATGAGGAGCAGCGATGAAAAAGGGAAAAGGACCAATTGGACGGTTTGTTACCCTCTTCCACCAATCAAGACGGGTTAAAGTGATGCCCATTATGATGTCATCAGGTCAAATAAGACACTTGTATGACAATCTGTTCAAGCATCAATCTGCAGAAGCAAACACCAGAGCGGAGGGATTCAGATGATACTTGTCTTTCTCTCAGAGCTGGTTTGTTTTGAATCATAGACTATAGCAGCAGCTCAGGTCAATTCAGCCCACATGAGTAAAATGTTAAAAGCTGTCAGCCCTGAAAAGCATGACACAATCACAGAACGAAAGAGAAAAACAGGCTGACATTTGAAACATGTTCTCAGAGACGCTGGATGGTGTTATGTAAGCAGTTAAGAACGATTCTATCTGCCGAGTGCGTTATTAAATAACTAAATGCTATTAAACAATCGCTGTGGTAAAATCACAACTTCTTCATACATCAAGGGTGTCTGATCTGCCAAACTTATACGTCCAGAACCCCCTTTAAAATCTATTATATTTGAATGACCAGCTAAAACTACAACGAAACATGATTTCATAAAGCATATCAATAAAATATCAGATCAAGTAACTACATTTTCTACACCGGACGCAACAGCATGAGGCTGTCTACACTGGACACGACAAAGCGTTTTTTTACTAGTTTACTAGTTTTAGCCCAACGCATTTATCATTTTCACATCCAGCACCCACTTTGTTTAAATAGCAAATGCAATCGCACCCATTTGTTCACCCATGGGCGTGCTGATCTGAAAACGAGGTGTGTTCAGGTGCGTTGTTGGCGTGTTGCTATTTTGAGGCAACTGAAAACGACTGTATCATTGACCAACAAAAACCTGGTCCAAAGTCAAAGTATTTTTTTCCGCCTATATGCGGGTGCACAACGCACATACACTCTGCTTATCACACACACAGAGACGCAGCAGCACACAAACATGCCAAATATTAAAAATAAAAGGATTATAATGTAAAATATTATTATTGTGTACATAAAGATAAAAATGGCTACATGTCATAATGGATACTTTTATGGAAAGAAAATATATTTCCCTATTAATGAATGATCAATATATTACATGATTTAACAGTATATTTGAAAATATACAGAAAAAATATATTGTGTAAATATATTACAATATATTTAATAATACATAAGGAATTGCCGCTTTTCATATATTGAAAAATATGTGATAATATATTTACTAATATATCATAATGTATGTAATTTTATATTCAGTAATTTATGTGATCAGATATGGTAATGCATGCATAATTTATTGCAGATATAATTACTCATGCAGTATAAACACATATATGGTAAAATACATTATGTAACACATTTCTTATATTTTATAATTATTTACATTTTAAATGTTTCATATTTTCAAGTTAGTTAACAAATACTACAGTTTCTACCAAAGAGACTATCACTGTGCTATAGCATGCACAGCTGTTTTTTAATTTAGTTATCATACTGTAATCATCCTAACCATAGGCTCTACTCTTCAGCACAATGGTAACCCCAAAAACTCACACATACCAGAAAACCTTTTAAATTCCAAAATAATACAACTTTAAACACTAACAGATCTCCCCCTATAATAATATTGAGCAAAACACATGAAATAGCACTTCTTAAAATGAATTTACTCTACTTTAACAGTCAGAAGCAAAGCATGCTGGGAACTAGAAGTCTGCTGTAACCACTGATTGTAACTCATTCCATGAATGTGTGTACAATACATTCACATTTATATGGCAACATGTATGTGCAATATATGTACACAATAAAGGATAAAACTTTATGAATGTAATGCTATTTTTGTCTTCATTTATACATATTTTATATGTATCAATATATAGCCATACATGGTCAATGCATATATTGCAGTATATTGAAAAATATAAGTACTAGTTTCCCATATATGGAAATGTATTATGTAATATCGCATTATATTTTGCAGTATATTCCCATATATTTTTGTTCCGTAAGGGTAAGCATTGCATGTATCAGAATGTCCTATTTGTACTAATGATTGGCTAATTATTTGACCAATCGTGGCAATACATACTGACTCGTCAGATTGAGGGTGTCTATATTCCGCCATGTAAATAGTAAATCCGCCATGGCGCGAGCGCACCTGGCTTTTAAAGGGAATAGGAGATGACACTCTGATTGGTTTATTGCACGTTACGCTCAAAACACACCCATGACTCATTAAGAGACTAGATACAACCCTTATAGACCATGCGCATGAGCGCCGGCCATTTTTTCCATCGTTAAACTAGCAAAAGTGGATTCGGACACGCCCTAAGTGCACCTGCGTCATGCGCTTCAACCCATAAAGTCAGAATTGAAAAATTTTGATAACAACACCTAAACAGACATGCAAACATTGCTGCCAATGCCAGTAAATAGATGTGAATACAAATCGGACTAAGAAGCAAAAATCTAGGTTTAGAGATATTACTTAGCTTAACATTTTATGACCTTTACTTGATAACAGAACACCATTTAAAATTGTGCACGTAAACACTCTTAATGTAAGAAACCCACAATGACTGCAAATACACTGAGAGGTTCCAACTCACACAGTTTGGTTGCTGCCAGGAAAATAACTGGAAAAATATCTCCAAGTCCCTAAAGATTCATTAAGCGAAGCACAGAGGATTTCTAGTGCAGGTGTGAGTGAGATGATATTTAAAGACTATTTTTAGATGGCATTACCTACAACAGTATCCTAAAACAGTGCTTAAATAATATAATTCTGTAGCCTTGGTAACATCAGCCAAAAATAAAATATTAAAGGTACATTATAGAAGATTTTTAGGGGGAGAAAATGCATGTTTTGCTTTTCAACCACAGAAGCCAGATAAAGAGGCCATAGTGCACTTTTAACAGCTTAAGAAGCAGAGCAAGTTTTAAGAAAGATTACAAAGACAGTTTTTTTTAATTTAGGAATAATGACGAATCATTCGCAATAAGTCCAGAAATGTGCATTAAGAACGTAAACTGTTCAATTTTCCATTGACTTCAATTCAGTATTTACTAATGACAGACTGTAAGGAAGTAGATTATCCCCCTATGTTATACTAGTTTAAACGATTCCTTAAAGATATAAAAAAAAACCAGTGACATTGAGAAATGCATATGCAGACTTTCAGACCAACAGCCGCAGGTCTGTTGTATATGCTGGCTTTCCATTGATTTGTTTCAGTAATTGACTGTCTAGAGAGTCCTCTAACCTGGAACTCACACCATAATCAGTTTGTTTGTGGGTAATTACTAACACCTACCCTCGAGCCCTTTGACTCACCTCACCAGCTTCTTATGCAGGCTGCGTTGAGTCTTCACGGTCCTCCGTGGATTCCTCTTTATCCAGAGGCGTCTCTGCTCGGCTTAAGTGACTGTAGTGTTTGTTCTGTTATTATATCTGACTTGTATGATGCAGGTTCTTGTCACTGCTATTAGATTTGTCTCAGCCAACAGGTTGTTCCCTCATGAGCGCTTGGTGAGACAAGTTCAACAGACCTTCTGTTGAACTCAGCAGAGGGAGCCTAGATAAATAGAAATCACAGGGTTCAATATATTATTACAGGTATCTGTAACATTGATCCCAAGTTCCCTCCAGTAAAACAGTCAAGTCACCTTTATTTATATGGCACTTTATACAATAGAGATTATTTCAAAGCAGGAAAATAAAGATTCAGTTTCATTCAATAACTGTGTAAAGATTGTCAAATATGAAATGAGTTCAAATGAGTCAACCTGGTTGAAATCTTGGATATGCTGGTTGGGAACAGTATATATATATATATATATATATATATATATATATGTATATATAGCATCCAAAATAAAAGTTTGTGTTTACATAATATGTGTGTGTACTGTGTATATTTATGTATGTATAAATACACACACATACATGTATTTTTTAAGAAGTATTGTATAAATATACATGTATATTTATATATTTATATACAATTTATATTACATATAAATATAATATATTTTTGTTAAACATATATATGTGTGTGTATTTATATATACATAATAAATATACACAGTACACACACATTATGTAAACACTTTTATTTTGGATGCATTTAATCATGATTAATAATTTGACAACACTAATATACTATATATATATATTATTAATCAACAAAAAAAAAAGTGTATATATATATATATATATATATATATATATATATATATATATATATATATATATACACTTTTTTTTTTTCCTTAACATAAAATCCTTAAAACATTAAGTCCATTCCTGAAGTTTTTGCTTAGTCATGTTTCATTTAGTAATACATTTATTATAGAAATAAAGTGAGTACATGTTGACTTTAAGTTGATGTGCCCTGGTTTTTCCAGCTGGGTTATGGTTTTATCCGCATGCAAAGTCTTACAATAACAGGACAATATCTTGTCTAAAGCTTCAGTGCATTTCTGTATATCTGGTACACAAGCAAACACTCCAGCACACTGAAACTCTTTAGCTGTGTCAGGCTTTGGATTACACGAATGATGAAACTGCTTTGCTGAGTAAAGCGAATTTCTCTACTTGCTATTCATGTTGGCAGAGCAAATGCTTTGTATTAGGACATAGCCTTGACCTCCCATGCTCTTGGATCATATATACAGTATAGATGTGAGGAATAATTGACGACGGGCTGTTGAATTTTAGAAAATAATGCATACCTGAGGGGGTAATGCGGCCACGACGCGAAGCGAACCTCGGCTGTGCATTATTTTCTAATACTTCAATGAACCAGTCAATTATTCCGCCTATACTACGGTTACCACACCTCAAGACATTGTTCAGATGTTGTATTTCAAGGCATTTGTCGGGTTTTTGTCCTTAAAATGCTCTTGTGTGTAGGACTAATTTCTTACGCATCTCATCCCATGCCTCTGTTCCTAATTCCAAAATATCACTTTGGAGCTAGTAACAGAGGCTTGAGCCATTAATAGCTGAATAATTCAGTTATTAATGCAGTTAGAGAGAAAGAAAGAGATTAAGCATGTGTGAATTACCTGAGTCTGTGTATCTCTTAGCTGTAAGCATACTAAACATCATTTTGTAGCAAAAATACATGGAAATAATTTGTCGTTTTTTATGCTATTGTTTACTATATTTATTTGCTTGGTTAGTGTTGTTGTGAGTTCCTTTGCTGTTTGACCTTTGAAATAACTGAAATCATTTGGTGAAGTGATATGGAACTGCAATGCGGTCAAGACCTGCCTGGAACTACTTTAGAGAGAGTACTGCATACTACAGTAACGTTAACAATCTCATCCATGAACATGATTTCTGCCCGAGTCCTGTCGTATTCTTTTCCAGTGGCTGTGAGGTGAAGACGACAACTCTCATGATTCTGCGCTCAATCTTGGTGTCATCAAGCTATGCCTTTTTTTTTAAGCGGCGACCTCTAGTGGCGAAAATTTTTTATTGCGCCTTTAAAGGGTTAGTTCACCCAAAAATGAAAATTCTGCCATTAATTACTCTCCCTCATGTCGTTCCACACCCGTAAGACCTTTTTAACACAAATTAAGATATTTATGATAAAATCTGATGGCTCAGTGAGGCCTGCATTGATCGTTCGGAGTGTTTATCAAACTGCCAAAGTCACATGAACCATTGACATTTTTAAATGTTTCGAAACACTTATGATGTAACGAAGCCTCATTTACTGAAATCACGTGAATTTGGCAGTTTGATACACGTTCCGAACCACTGATTCGAAACAAAAGATTTGTAAAGCTTTGAAGCTTCATGAAGCAGTGTTTTGAAATCACCCATCACAAGATATTGCTGAATAAAGTCATTATTTTGTTTTTTTGGCGCACAAAAAGTATTCTCGTCGCTTCATAACATTAAGGTTGAACCATTGTAGTCACATGAACTGTTTTAAATACGTCTTTAGTAGCTTTCTGGGCATCTGAAAGTGTTAATTATCTTGCTGTCAATGGAGGCTTCACTGAGCCATCAGATTTCATCAAAAATATCTTAATTTGTGTTCCGAAAATAAACAAAGGTCTTACAGGTGTGGAACGACATGAGGGTGAGTATCAGAATTTTCATTTTTAGGTGAACTAACCCTTTAAAGTCACCAGCCATTGACAGGCAAAACAAAAAAAATAGTTTTAGGTTGTAAGGTTTCAACATTTGACCTCATTACAACTGATCTAAGAAAGTGCAGGCAATGACTACATGACACTGAACAAGACTTTATGTTTATGTGAGCAGTGCTTGGTGCAAAAATAAAAATGCAAAAATAATGCATCATAAACTGACGCGTTAAAGCAATCGCCAGGCCTTTTTCTATTCTAAGCTCAAATGCATGTTCCATTTACCTCGCTATTTTCCCTGTGTACACCTTCCACTTTCTTGCTTCCTAGCGACCACGTAAAACAGTCCTTCTGCGACAGTGTCAGTGATGCATTTCACGCTGAGGTCAAAGCAGGTGCATGAGAGGCGCGTTGAACCCTGTAAAAGGGGTTTTCAGGGGTTTTCTTTACTCATCATTCCGTGTTTCCTCTTCTCTCTGTATTTATCAGCATTTGATGAAATGGTGGCCCTGGGCAGTACATAAATTATGATTTATATTTTAATCAAAGTAAAGCCTGGTGAATTTATGTGGAGGGAGTGCGTGACATATGGGTACCCACTGGCAGGAGGCCATGTTTGTGATCTTATATACCAGGGCGCAAAGTTAAAACCGCAGCGTTTCTTCTTTGTTGTGCCTCAGTACAGCAGGTCATGGACGTGTTCGCTTTCACTCTTACCATCTGCTGATCCTGTGGGATGCAGGGCCTAAAACAGCAGTTCTGCAAGGACACCAGGGCCAAAGAGTACAGATGCTAAGCTACATTTTTATACATATATAAAATCATATAGAAATCATAAGATTACCTGTGCAGGTCTCAATAGATAGTCTAGTCTCTAGATATGGCTCAGATACAGAATTTTCAACTATTTTATCATCTGGCAATTGAAAATCATTGGGCGTAAAATCCGATTGCTTTAAAAAGTAATAGCATGAGGTATCATATGACAGTAGCACAAATGGCACCATATGGTTTATACACTGAAGTTTAATACTTATGTTAGTATGTAATATGGAAAGTCAGCTAAAAGTAAGTCTGTGAATCTGTGCGTTTTCAAAACACTGACCTGTTTGATTCTGTGTCCCGGTAAGACAACTTCTGGCGGAAACATTCACTGATGCTCCAGAAGGAGTCGGGGATGTAAACTTTTTGAATTGGATGAACAGAATAAATTATACTTTTTTTGTCTTCTGGGAAACATGTAAGTATCTTTCCAACAGGCAGAACTAAATGAAAAAATATGTTCTTTAAACAAAGTAAAAAAAACTTGCACATCAACTTTTTGTTCAAAAGTTTACATCCCCGACTCTTAACGCATTGTGTTTCCTTCTGGAGCATCAGTGAATGTTTGCAGCTTTTCTAAGTTGTGTTTGAGTCCCTCAGTTGTCCTCAGTGTGAAAAGATGGATCTCAAAATCATACAGTCACTGCTGAAAAGGGTTCAAATATGCAGAAGATGCTGGAAAACTGAAGAATCTGCAGGACCTGGAGGATTTTTCTGAAGAACAGAGCTCAGTTTAACTGCTCAGAACAAACAAGGGACTCATAAACAACCATCACAAAACAAAAAAACAGTCGTGGATCATCCAGGTAAACACACAGTATTAAGAATCAAGGGTATGTAAACTTTTGAATGGGGTCATTTTTATAAATTCTGCTATTTTTTTCTCTTGTGGACTTTATGTACACAACTGTTATGTGAAATAGTTTATTCAGGACAGTACTAAATAAAAAATAACATGCAATTTTCATGATCCTTCTTTTTTTGTTAAAATGATTCACATTTTTCTAGATTCTGCAAGGGGTATGTAAACTTTTGAGCTCAACTGTATATATTATTATTTATTAATTATTTTGTTTTTATTATTATTAAAAATATTTATCTTCATAATAAAAATATTTATTTATTTGTTTATTTTTATTCTGAAAATCTTGCACTTTTTTCTCTTGGAATTATGTGAGCTGATTAGTCATGTACAGTAATACAATGAATGTGTATTAAAAATAAAATAGGTCTGATTTCATGTTGTCTTTAAACACCCTAAGAAAATCATCTCATTACTTACTGAAAAACAGTTACGTTTTCACCTATCAAACATGTTTATGTATTCAAGATAGTTATTGCATTAATATTTCAACAGGCTTGATTTCAGGGCTTGGCGTGAGAAATGGCAATATTTCTTGGGACATTAATTCAGCAATCTACAGTAATCATTAACTAAATCCTCTCAGGGTGTTACGTCTTACATTTTGGTTAAACGTGTCTCAATTATCTAGTCAATTATTGATAAGTTAAAGTAGTTCAGCTGCCAGAAGGAATTCAGTCTGGTCTTGATCAATAAGTAGGAACACACTGCCACCTGCCGGCAGGATCTATGATGACAGGTTTCTAACAGATGATTAAACGTTGTCAAATTTCTTCCAAGAGAACTAGGTATATTTTACTTCTATATTATTTACTTTCTATATTATATCTCTATCATTATGATAGAGACATTTGGACACAGCAAAAAATCACATGTCCCACTTTTAGCCCTAAAAACAGAACTTTGACTGGAATCTTTTGAATTGTCTTTTTAATGTTTTCATTACAATTATATATATGTGTGTGTGTGTGTGTATAATATATACTTTTTATTTAATTGAAATAAAGCTGAAATAAAATAAAATTTGAAATGTCAACTAAGTGAAATAAAATAAGTTTAATTTGATGTAAAATTTAAATCTAAAAAGAAATATTAAAACTAATAAAAACTCATTCAACTTAAACTAACATTAACATAAAAACTGAAAATATAAAAATAAATACTGATCCAGACTAATAAAAAGCCATTGTCTGGTCAATTTTTGAAGGCAACAAACTGAAAAAGATCTGCGGTTCAGCTGTTAATTTTATGTAAAATATATATGGTTGATGTTTTTTTTTTTAAGCTAATAATGATTACATTTCAGAATTTTGGGGGCATTTCACTCAACTTGACCATACATTTCTAGAGTAACAAATAAACCAGAAGTGATATAAACTGTAACTCTTTCTTGTCTCATTATTTCATTGGACAGCTAAACATAAGGATATTATTACACAAATTGGATTAAAAATGCAAAATAACTGCATTTATTGCATTGATGATATAAACACCACTCAGTAAATTAAACAACATAATGAGGTCATGTGACAACAATGTATAGCATTACTACCATATGAAATGAATGCTTAGATTTCAAACATTTCTAAAAAAGTAGTCACAAATAGGCAGTACAAACTGTGCAGTATGCTAAAGTTACACAGTGAAAGTGGCCTTTGTTTGAAATCGTTTAACTTGCATAGTTGTGCTAATTAGGATCAAGAGAATAGCAATGAAAATCAAAGGCTCATAAAGCTTTTGTTTTGGTCCAAATCAATGCACTTGCTAAAAAGACCTGGGGATCCAGATCCAAGACTAGACACCATGTGTTATGTTTAATAGGAGAGATTAATCTTTATGGACCATGGCATACAAATAATGCCTCTGGGCTGCACTATCTAACACACATTAAATTCTATTTATTCTGCTTTTACAGCTTGATACTAATTTGGTTTAGAGATACAATTTCAGTTAATGCGCTATTGCAAAAAATAATGCATTATTGGTAAATCGATAACCAGACTCTGATTTCTCATCTCTTTCTCATTGCTTGTTCTCAAAACCGTATCATCTAAGACGTGGACTGGATTTATGGAAGAACACTATAATCTGATTTGAATATATTTTATAAAGTAATTTATTCCTGTGATCAAAGCTGGTTTTTCAGCATCATTACGCCAGTCTTCAGTGTCACATGATCCTTCAGAAATCATTTTATAGAAATTATCAAAATAAATTTCAGCAAGAAAATGAACAGGATGTAAATAAAGATCTAAAGTTAACGAGGGGTTGACAGTTTACATGTGGACATCAAGTTCATTTTGATTTTAAAATCTTTTGAAAATGTTGACATCAAATCCATTTCTGTGATTTCACAAAACAAGACTGGGAGTTTTAGAATGACATAAACCCACTAATGGCACAAAACAACACAAAAAAAATCATCTAATCCAGTGCTAATACTTACTTATATTGGTGCTGTTGATTTCCCACCAAAATTATGTCACTTCCTGGAAGATGATGTCATTAAGTAACTGAAAGGATTTTACAAAATCAATATCCAAAAGAAAAATTAGAGAAAATTTTCACTATAGAAAGGAAAATGAAGAAACAATCAGAATATTTCTTAATAATTTACCAATGTTTCATCTTAGAAATGCAGCACCCAGAGACAATCTGCTCAAACAGTTGAAAATGTATATAAATTCATACTTTAAAGTGTTTCAATTCACTTTATAAGAAAAATAAAATGTCAGCCTATCATCACACCATGCTTGAAGACACTTTTGCGTTTTGTTCTAGCATAAATCACACACACGAATACTAAATTCCTGAGGGAATTTGTTGCTGTTATTATTATTATTTGTTATTATCATTAGTTTCTTTTTAACTATCAATGAGTCATTCCACGAAACCGGTACGATTTGAGTCCCTCTGACCTTTTTCGGTGTATTTTATCTATTGGGTCACCAAAATATATTTTTAAAAGCTTTTTGTATTAATTAAAATGTCTCCTTTAATAATGTTTAAAAACATGACATACATTTTATCTTCATATTAGAATTTTTTTTTTTTTTTTTTTTTTTTTCAGTTGACACCACCTATTTTGTCATGTCCCTCAAGGCCTTCTATGAAAATGTACTTGGGATATGAATAATAAAATGAGAAAAAAAGTCCATTCATTTTGCCATTCCCATAAATATCCATCTGTGCTTTTTTGCTGGTAATGTTTTTTTTTTTCTAAGTAAATTCATGATTATTCATTAAAATCACATCATTTAGTTCCATACCTCAGTAACCCCTCAACCCCGTTACACAAACCATTCTACCCCTATAAAAATAATGAACTGATACTTATGTGACATCATTAATAGGAAGTGACATCATAGAAGTCTTCTGAACAACATTGTGAGCAGACACAGGCAAGTTATCACCTTCTTTAATAATTATAATAACTAAATTATGTTGTGAAATTGTGTTTGTCAAGCTTAACGACTCAACCCCGTTACATCAGTTAAAGATAGAAAACTATTACCTGTGAAAACTATCTTTGTTATTTCAACATTATTCATGATTTCTTAATATCATGCATGCCATGCGCTCTCCATTTATTCACTAGATTTAAGCAGTGGCCAATTTGGGCAAAAAATCACAACCCCATCACACCTACATTTTTATTTTTATTTTTATTATTTTTTTTGTTAAGTTTATGAAAAAGTAATTTAAAATTAGTTGAACTCTGTCTGAAATGTTCAGAGCAATCATAAGAATACTGATTTTAGTTCAAATTCTGAAGTTAAGCCTTAAAAATGATGAGGTTGCTGTCACAAAAAGTGCCAATTTCAGGCTTTAGTATAGCAAAAGTGTGAGCTTTTATGTAACTTTTATATTTGCAATTGCTGAATTAGTGTGAGGGACATCTGATTAATAGGAAAATGTTGATTTTATCACAAATACATTTTATAATAATATTCAGAGAGCTCCCATAGTGTCCATAACTCAAAATAATGACCAGTAATAATAGGGATTTGATGCCTGAGATGGGAAAATATGTTTTTCTGGACGTTAAATATGTCATTAATGTTGTGGGGTGTTCAGAAAAGTAATACATTTGGGTAAAAAATCTAAAAAATGTGTAAGTCCAAATCGTACCGGTTTCGTGGAATGACTCCAATATCGTAAAACCGTCCATTTTGGCCTACAAATTGTCGTCACGACTTGATGGTGACCACGTGTGGCCGCTGTCGAGCTTCTTGCGTGAGTCGTGACGTCACCGGATCACGCACATCCAGCGCGTGTGTGCGGAATGATAGAAGAGCTAAACACGCTTCTGTACGGAGGGAATTATGAAATCAAACAGTATTCCAGCACTGTGTTAAGAAAACAAACATTCTCGTATTAAAATATCTTTATGAAGTAACCGAGTCAGAGGAAAAGACGCTTGAAATAACCATCGACAAATAAACAGGCCCAGGACTGATTCAGATCCAGCCCAGCATGGACGGTATATGTAACTTTAATTTCGCTGTGTTTAATATGATTCATGCGGTCAAGTAATGTTTTTTTTTCTGTTCGTTGCGTTGCTCGGAAGTAAAGCTGATATTCAGACCCATTTTGTGGTCTGCAGTGTTTAGAGATTATTCAGTGTTTGTATGTTGATTGTGATTTGAATTTGCCCTGAATTGCAAATCATGTTGAAGCCGAAATAAGGTCCCACCTCTGTGTTCTGATGCATGTGTAGATCGTCAGATGTTTGATGCTGCTGTGGTCAGATGTTTGGCACAGACTGCTGGACACAGTCCTGATCAACAGCTCTTTCTCGAATCCATGTAAACTTACTGGATATTTTTGTGTTTCATGAAGATTTATAGATCAGAATCACTAGTTCTTCACAGGACACATTTGTTGTAGTGGACACAGATAGGGGTTTTTTAATGTGGTCTTCGTGTTGGACATACAGTCTGAATTTGTCTTCGGTTCCAGGAGATGGAGACGGCCAGAGCCGCTGGTGTCTGTCCCAGGTCAAAGGAGCCGTAGATGATGATGTAGCTGAAGGTAAGACACATCCCTGCTTTACCACGGTAACTTTAGTACCAAAATACCATAGTTACTACTGTAAAACCATAATACATCTTCTTTTTATCTCTTCACTATCATTTTTGTAACCGTGTTGGATGTTATCCAAGTTAACAAATCTGTAGTATTGTAATGAAGTTAATATTATTTCTTTTTCTTTACCTTTTACCGTCTTTGGTCCTGAAGTTTATGAATTTATCCATTTTGTTTTGAGTATGCATTGTGCAAACGTTCTTATGGTCATGGAGACACATGAGCGAATTGTAAAATTGTGATTTATATCCATGGATCTGTAAAAACTTGACATGTAACAAAGGGTTACTTCACCCAAAAATAAAACTTCTGTCATTAATTACTCCACACCTGTAAGACCTTCGGAACACAAATTAAGATATTTTTGATGAAATCCGAGAGGTATATGAGTCGTCCATAGACAGCAATATAATCAACACTTTCAAGGTCCAGAAAGGTACTAAAGACATCGTTAAGACAGTCGACGTGACTACAGTGGTTCAACCTTAATGTTATGAAGCGATGAAAATACTTTTTGTGCGCAAAAATAATGACTTTATTCAACAATTTCTTCTCTCTCTAGTCATTATCCTTACGCAGGTGATGTTTGCGTCCAAACGCCGGCTCAGTATTGGCCAAAGCTGATCACATGAGCAGCACGATGCATGCGTGTGATGCTGATGCAGGAGCCGGCCAATAATGAGTCGGCGTTCTGACGTAGAACCTGGAAGCGCTGGACGTAAACAACGTATGCGAATGACACAGAAGAGCTGAATTGCTGAATAAAGTCATTAATTTTTTGTTTTTGTGCACAAAAAGTATTCTCGTCGCTTCGTAAAATTAAGGTTGAACCACTGTAGTATGTAATCACGTTAACGGTTTTAACGATGTCTTTAGTACCTTTCTGGACCTTGAAAGTGTTGATTATATTGCTGTCTATGGACGAGTCAAATATTTAATTAAAAATATCTTGAGTAATTAATGACAGAAATTTCATTTTTGGGTGAACTAACCCTTTAAAATAATTATATATAGACAGAAAGAGATTTGTATATAATTTGTCAATTATTATAAAACATTGTCAGCTACAAAGTGCCCTTTTGTGTGCTTTATTTGTCAAATAGAAAGTAATTCTGAATGACTAAGAATGTCATAAAACTTCAAAAGCTCTGAGAATGATGTTCTGTAACAGAAATGATTTAGTGGTGTTTCAGTTGATCTTTGGATCTATGAACATATATATATATATAAGATTAAATTGTGTATGTGTTGTAAACATAAAGGATTTGTTCTCTGCTTTGAGTCAGAACATGGCACAGCCCAGCACCACACTGTTTCCCGTCACAATAATACGACAGACAGACCGAGAGAGAGAGAGAGATTGTTATTCTTAGGGAACGCAGGGATGGGGGGTTGTTGGATGGTACTGCGTGTGCAGATGCCTGAGATGCTTTTAATGCCAGGCTCTGCATGTGCCCGCCCACACACGCACAAATACAAGAGTCACTTATATTCTCAGAAACATTCAGAGAAACAATATGGTCTCATAGTTGTTCTCTTCAATAATTCATTATTGTGTATGTGTGTTGCAGCTGACATCATCTCTGCGGTGGAGTTCAATCATTCCGGGGAGCTTTTGGCCACAGGAGACCGGGGTGGAAGGATAGTGATCTTCCAGCAAGAACAAGAGGTGAGATGGATTACCGTTTATCACGCAGAACAATTAAAAGGTGGTGCATAAATGGGCTTTTCATGCTTGTAATTGTTATTCCGAATGCAAAAGGAGGCCATATATTCAAACTTGGCACCTCAGGATACAACATGCAGAACGTTATTGGTTCTCGCGTGTCTTGTGATCAATTACAACAGGCCTGGTTTGAATATGCAATATTGAAAGCTTCATTTATGGGTGGATTATATGTTATTTTAGCATTGCTTATAGGGGTGTAACGATACATCGTTAAATCGAGATATCGTGATATAAAAATGCAGCGATATGTATCGTTGATGTAAATGAAATGATTCGTGATATAGAGTTAGTTTTATCTAAAGCTCAGCTTACTTATTCATAAGGTATAATTCACCCAAAAATGTAAATTCTGTCATCATTTACTCACCTTCATGTTGTTTCAACTTCCAAACACAAATGAAGATATGTTTTATGAAAGCATGGGAGATTTCTCTCCCTCCATCTTAAAGTCCATTCCTCTAAAAATTTGTCATAAAGGCATCATAAAAATAATAAATCGAGTGGTCTAATCCAAGTCTTCTGAAAGGGTTAGTTCACCCAAAAATGAAATTTCTGTCATTACTCACCCTCATGTTGTTCCACACCTGTAAGACCTTTGTTCATCTTCAGAACACAAATTAAGATATTTTTGTTGAAATCCAAGGTTTTTCTTATCCACCCTAGAAAGCAATGTAATTACCGTCATTCAAGGTCCAGAAAAGTAGTAAAAACATTGTTAAAATAGTCAACGTGTCTAAAGTTGAACCACTGTAATGTTATGAAGTGACGAGAATACTTTTTGTGCACAAAAACTAAACAAAAATAATGACTTCATTCAACAATTTCTTCTCTACCCTGTCAGTCTTGTACGCAGTTGATGCAGTGAACACAATTCACCGCTTCTGTGTTTACGTTCGAACGCCGACTAGTTATTGGCCGGCTCCTGCGTCAGCATCACACGCATGCTTCATGCTGCTCACGTGAACAGGCATTGGCCAATACTGAGTTGGCGGATGTAAACACAGAAGCGGTGAACTGTGTTCACTGCATCAACTGCGTACGAGACTGACAGGGTAGAGAAGAAATTGTTGAATAAAGACCTAGAACCTGGAAGCGCTGCAACAAAAATAGCATAGTAGAATGACAGGGGAGTGATGAATTTGTTGAATAAAGTCCTTATTTTTGTTTTCTTTTTGCGCGCAAAAAGTATTCTCTTCGCTTCATAACATTAAGGTTGAACCACTGTAGTCACGTCGACTATTTTAATGATGTTTTTACTACTTTTCTGGACCTTGAATGTGGTAATTTCGGTGCTTGCTATTGAGGATAAAAAAAAAACTCCTGGATTTCATCAAAAATATCTTAATTTGTGTTCTGAAGATGAACGAAGGTCTTACAGGTGTGGAATGACATGAAGGTGAGTAATTAATGACAGAAATTTCATTTTTGGGTGAACTAATCCTTGAAGACACGATGGCTTTATATAATTTACAGATTTACAACGACGAGTATACTGTAGTAAACACGGACGCTCAAATGCTTGCGTGACGCAGGAAAACAACATGTTGTAAATGCAGAATTTAAATTTTTGTATGAACTAACCATTTACAGTTTGGGAATAGTTATTTTGACATGCTTTCTTGCTGTTAGAACTGTGATTGATTGCTTTGATCATCTGAAGTGCATAAGTGAAAGCGCAAACATCATTTAAATCACCATATCATGTTTAGTTTTAATAGTATGATTATTCAAAGCGTTTTAGATGGTTTGTTCTTAATATAGTGCGTTAATAGTGGGAGAGGCGGGGCATAGCGAGCACCGGGAGAGTCTGTGCGTGTGCAGCTTGTCTATGTAAGAGATCCTACAAATGCCTGCATTGAAAGCGCGAGTACTGCGTGAGAAAATTTGCAGAGTTTTATTGACATTACTAGATTAATATATGTAATGTTGGACATAATGTATAATAATGCAATGGGGGAATATTTGTGGGTCTTAATAATAATAGTAATAATAAAATTGTTTTAATAAAGTAATAATAATTTTCTTTATTTTGGCTCAATTTCGCAGTAGTATCGTATCTGAGTTCAGTTTCAGGATTTGTTTCGAATCGTGACATGAGTGTATCGTTACACCCCTAGTTACTTATACACCTTTATATCTAGATCATATTGGTTTATCTGGTGATAAGAAAGCAGGCATTGCTGCAAAGGAGAATATTTCTTATCTTGAATATTTCAGAGTGTCAAATTCCACCCTCTAATCTCAGACTATTAATAAACTCTTATATTAATAACATGTGGCAGATGGAATGGGATGAATGCCATGGAAGTAAGTTACATGAAATAAATCCCAGTATAAGAAGAATGTTTTTTTTACTAATTTCAAATCTAGGTATGATCAAGTTGTTTTTCACTAGATGCCATTTAGGTCATACAAGACTTACATATGTTTATTTATTAAAAGGTGAAGAACCACCATTATGCCCTTCTTGTCAAACTACATGTTTCATTGGACTGCACTGTTTTTAATGTAAATGGACAAAGGTTTTACTTTTTTTTTTTTTTTTTTTTTTTTTAAACATCTGAGTATCACCTGAATATAGTTTGGAATTTCTAGTCTAGTATTAACCTTAAATGTCTTGTATAGCTTTTTGTTAATTGTATGACTTTTGTTGTTCTGTTTTCATCATGAAGATAGCCTTGCTGCTGACATGGCGTTAAAAATAAATAAATAAATAAATATATATATATACACACAGAAACGGGAGCACAGAGCTCTGCCCGAGAATTTTGTTAATAAATTGGCTTCCCTGTTGAATCGCTACATTATATTTCTCAGCAACAAGGAAAACATCGCTGTTTTTGAAGTAATTAAACTCACAGCTTCATTGCTAGTAGATGGAGATGCAGGTATGTCTTATTTTAAGAATGCTAGATCTAATATGTCGTAGTTGACAAAATTAACCATCATTTTAACCCTTCCAGTCAAATTTACTGCTACAAACATCTATGACAGCTTTAACTTTGCTTGTAACCATGGTATAAGCAGGATAATCCGCGGCTAGCTGTGCATTCCATAAGTTCCGCTCCACGTTGTGCATTAAAATCATGTAATGCACACCAAGCTGCGGTTTATCCCTTACATGTGACGTTTCTGTATCCAGAGTAAAAACCTGCCGCAGTGCCATGCGGAGTATAACGTCTACAGCACGTTCCAGAGTCACGAGCCGGAGTTCGACTATCTGAAGAGTCTGGAAATTGAGGAAAAGATCAACAAGATCCGCTGGCTTCCTCAGAAAAATGCTGCACACTTCTTGTTGTCAACAAACGGTGAGCTAACAAATGATAATTATTATAATCATTATAATAATGAGATAACATTTCTCATTTTTATTTAGGTTTTTCATCTTATATTTATTTTCTGTTTTATTTTCACTTTAGTTCAATTAAATGAAATGAAATGACTGTTCTCTAATGGAGTTTGTTGATTATTCAATGCTCTGTTGTTTTATTGCATGCAGATAAAACCATCAAGCTCTGGAAAATCAGTGAACGAGACAAGAGACCGGAGGGGTATAACCTCAAAGAAGAGGATGGCCGCTACAGGCATCCGTCATCGCTCACAACACTACGGGTGTGTAGATACATACACACTCTGTCAGGATTATGTTAATGCATTAACAACCCTATTCAAGTAACACGCTTTGGTCCGCACAGGTTCCAGTGTTCCAGCCGATGGATTTGATGGTGGAGGCGAGTCCACGGCGCGTGTACGCCAACGCTCACACCTACCACATCAACTCCATCTCAGTCAACAGCGACAACGAGACGTATCTCTCCGCCGATGACCTCCGGATCAACCTATGGCACCTGGACTTCACCGACCGAAGCTTCAGTATCCTATTTATACATTTTTGTTTATTTGTACTACTGTCTGTAAGATTTTTTTTTTTTTTTTTTTTTGTGTGTGTTTTAAAAGAAGTCACTTCTGCTCACCAAGACTGCATGCATTTCATCAAAAATACAGTAAAATCAGTAATATTGTTAAATATTATTACGATTTAAAATAACTGCTTTCTATTTTAATATTTTAAAATGTAATTTATTTTTGTGATGCAAAGCTAATTTTTTTTTTAGCATCATTACTCCAGTCTTCAGTGTCACATGATCCTTCAGAAATCATTCTATTTCCAGGCCTGGAAAAGTTTTGGGGAAATAAATAAACCCAGAAAGTTTTGGAAAAGTCATGGAAATTTGTTTCAAAATATTTATATAATAGAATATATGTTTAAGTGATAATATTGGTTAAACAAACTACAATACTTAATGTTCATTAGATCCATCTGACTGCGGCATTCCATCAGATTTCGTCTTGCAGTGTTGAGCATTATAACCAATCGCGCACTTTTCTTTTGAGCTTATGAATGTGATGGCCAATCAGAAGAGTTCAGATTAGTCATCGCTGAAACGAAGAGCTTTGTTCAGTGCACGCGCTCTCTGTAATACATTCTTTGGTGAATAGAAAGTTCAAAAGAACAGCATTTGTTTGAAATAGAAGTCTTTTGTAACAATGTTTTAATTCATCCTTACAAAAAGTATTAATTTCTTTTTGAACTTTTGAAAGGAAGTGCAATTATATTACATGACATATTAATGTTTAATAGTTTTTCATGTTTTTTCCTCATTATACACTGTTTACTGAAGTTTAGCCCTTAACCACTGTCTCAGACATTGTTGATATCAAGCCGGCCAACATGGAGGAGCTGACGGAGGTGATCACGGCTTCGGAGTTTCACCCGCTCCAGTGCAACACGTTTGTGTACGGCAGCAGCAAGGGCTCAGTGCGCCTGTGTGACATGAGGGCGTCCGCTCTGTGTGACCAACACTCAAAATGTTCGTTTCTGAACTTTCACTGCTTCTCTTGTTTTTCATTGATCGAGCTGTAAACCTTTCAGAACCTCTCACGCTGCATGTAACTCATTTATCGTGTGTTTCTGTGTAGTGTTTGAGGAACCCGAGGACCCCAGCACACGGTCCTTCTTCTCTGAAATCATCTCATCCATCTCAGACGTCAAGTTCAGTCACAGCGGCCGATACATGATGACCAGAGATTATCTGACCCTTAAGATCTGGGACCTTCACATGGAGAGTCGGCCGGTGGAAATTTACCAGGTAGGCATGTATTAGACGATTAATTGTCATGCAAATAATTTTAATGATTTAAATCTGTTTTGTTCAAGTCACAGTGTAAGCCTAAAACATTATATGATTTTTTTATTTACTATAATATAATACGTTATATTATTATAATATAATATAATATAATATAATGATTAAAATTTAAACTGCAGTTATCTAAAATAATTGGGATTAGATTGATGATCAGATGATTAATCAATAATCACTATAGGCATATTACCAGGTGCTGTTTCTGTCACTGTGGGACATTTTTTTTTGCTGTAAAAAATTTAGTAATAAGCCATATTGCTTTGGTGTACCAAACCAAGACATACACTTGGAAGAAATAATTTAAGGAATAGTTCATCTAAAAATTATCACGTTGTTCCAAATCTGTATAACTGACTTCTGTGGAACACTTTAGCAGAAATTAAGAATGTCCCGCGTTTATTCTTGTAATTAATGTAGACTGATGATTTCAAATTTAGAAAAGTCTCTTATGGTAAAAATGTTCTTTGTGCTAAAATTCAAGTTTTTTAAAGTCATACCTTGTTTGAGAAATTGACCAAAAATTAAATATTCCCTCATTATCTTGATATTCATCCTAGCTCTCTTTGACATCTTCATGAAAATTAGCAATGCCCAGTTTGTGAACTAATTGTTCTTTCGAATTGGATCTTTGTAAAAGATTTAATCGGTTGATCCATTTCACAAAGCCTTAGTCTGAGTGATTTGTTCTCGAATCATGCTGATCCAGACTCCATCCACTTGCAGCAGTTAATGACTCCCTGGATTAACTTAAAGAGATAGTTCACCTAAAAATGACAGTTCTGTCATCATTTACATCATTTAATTTTATTTACTAAAATTCATACAGGTTTGAAACAACTTGAGGGTTAGTAAATGATGACAGAATTTCCATTTTTGGGTGAATTATCCCTTTAAATCAAAGCTATTTTATGAATAGAAGAATTGTAATATGAATTGCTTTTTTAATATATTTGTGTTCTTTTTAACCTTAAATGCTCAGTCTCCATTCATTGTAATTACATGAAAAAAGCAACCAGGACATTCTTTAAATTCACCTTTTCCATGAAAGAAAGAAAGTTTAGGTTTGGAACCACATAAATGATCCTTTTCATTTTGTGTGAACAAACAAAATGGTGATTTAGCAAGATTGACCACTAGATGGCATTAGGAATTTATTTCTTGTCCATATTTATATAGTAATGATTTTGCATTGCATGAAAGTATTATTTTTCCACGTGAATTTTTAAGCTATATATAATATTCAGAACATATAAGAGTATGTAATATTCAGCAGTAAATAAAGTATGAGAAGCCATCGGGATTTAGTTGGATCATGAAAAGTTGGCTTATGATGCACTACATTAATGATATATTTCAGTTACTGTAATTAACCAACTTTACTGTTATGTAACTGGCTTTTTTTTAAATTAATCATGTATTAAGATATTGTAAATGGTGATAATTATAGTCAAAATGAAACGCATATGTACAGCTCACGTTAACATCATTTATAACTCATTTCATTTAGATAAAATATTTGTGCTTTTTATATAGAAATGTAATAAAATCTGTGAATAAATTCATAAAATGAGCACTTTTAAATGTGTATGTTAGCAACACGCAGAAACAATAAGCTGTTCTTAAAGTCACCAAGAAATCAAAATTGGCTGTGTTTATTTATGGAAAATTGCAGTATTTGTGATCTATCCATGATCATTATTTTATTTAAATCCATGTGCCTCCTAAACTTTAATCAAAATAAGTTCCCCTCTTGCAACATCTCTTCTCTTCTCTGATGACGTGAGGGCGGGGCAACCTGTCACTCACATGAGATCCACCAATAGCAAACCTCAACCATCCAATCAATTCCCCACGAACAAAATCTTTTTTCTTTTCTTGATCTTGGATATATGTCACGATAGGGAAGAAAAGACTATCACAACTTCCATTTCATGCCGACTTTAAAGGGTTAGTTCACCCAAAAATGAAAACTGTCATTAATTACTCACCCTCATGTCGTTCCACACCCCTAATACTTATGCTCATCTTCAGAATACAAATTAAGTTCTTTTTGTTGAAATCTGAGAGATTCTGTCCCTCCATTGACGGCTACGCAACTGACAGTTTGACACTTCAAAAAGTTCATAAAGGTATCGTAAAACTAATCCATATGAATTGAGCGGTTTAGTCCAAATTTTTTTGAAGATTGCTTTATATGATGAACAAATTGAATTTAGGCTTTAATTCACATGTAAGCATTCACACAGCACATTTGAGTTTCACAAGAGTTTTGATCTTGCTTGTCATTCAGGTTCGGTTGAGCTTCTGTTTGTTCACTGATCAATGTTTATATGTGAATAAAAGCCTAAATTAAATCTGTTCATCATATAAAGCGATTGAGTTTCTTCCAAAAATTTGGACTAAACCACTTAATTCATATGGATTAGTTTTACGATCTCTTTGTGAACTTTTTAAAGTGTCAATTGCTTAGGCTGTCAACGGAGGGACAGAAATCTCTCAGATTTCATTAAAAATATCTTCATTTGTGTTCTGAAGATGAAAGAGAGTCAGGTTTGGAATGACTTTGGTGAGTACATAATGACAGAATTTTCATTTTTGGGTGAACTAACCCTTTAAATCTTTACTGCGATTACCCAGTTAAATTAAAGAGCTTCTTGGTGTAATTATATGACATTCATTTTATGGCTCTGATTACCCAGGGTGCACTGATTATAGACAGTGACACTAAACGTTAGTCTTAGACAAGCTTTCCTTGCTGTCCTGTCCTTATATCAGAAGCATGTATGTGCCATCAGCGTGTTGTGACTTTGATCTCTCTCTCTCTCATCAGGTTCATGGTTATCTCAGGAGTAAGCTGTGCTCTCTCTACGAGAACGACTGCATCTTTGATAAGTTTGAGTGCTGCTGGAGGGGTGACGACAGGTGAGGAGATGCTCTGAGATGAGACGCGACTCGTATGCAGTAATGATTCTCCTGCACATTCTTTTAATGACCAAAGCATCTTCAGTTAATGATAAAGGCAAATACAAAGCAAACCTTGAATAGGCATGAGCTGTGTGTGCTCCCAGCCGTATCACTGTGACCAGAGAGGGTTTATCAGACTCGAGCTTTATCTTTGACTAACAGAGCGCTCACAAATACAGACACACAACAATGTTTCAGAAACTTCCTCACTTTGAGCTACAGTACATGTAACTACATTATATAGAAAATTTGGTTACACTTTATTTTAAGGTGTTCGTGTTACAGTGTAATTACACATGTAAGTACTGAGTAATAATAATTAACTATTATTATTTAGGTTAGTTGCATGTAATTAAGCACAATTTATAGTAATTACTATAATAACTTCATGTAATGTGTAACAAAGGCACTGTAAAATAAAGGGTTACCAAATATTTATGATAATTAAAGTTAACCATTTTATGTTTATAAACCTATAAGTACCATTCAAAACTTTGGGGTCAATAAGAATTTTTTTTTTTTTTTAAATTGTTGGTTGAAAGAAATTAATACTTTTATTCAGCAGTGATGCATTAAATTGATCAAATATGACAGTAAAGACATTTATATTATTACATAAAATATTTCTATTTCAAGTAAATGCTTTTTTTTTTTTTCACTTTCTATTCATCAAAGAATCTTAAATCAACATTGATAATAATCATAAATGTTTCTTGAGCAGCAAATCATCATATTAGAATGATTTCTGAAGGATCATGTGACACTGAAGACTGGAGTAATGATGCTTAAAATTCAGCTTTGATCACAGGAATAAATTACATTTTAAAATATATTAAAATAGAAAAGTTTTTTTTTTTTTTTAAATTGAAATATTTCAGTTTTAATGGGGTTTTTTGTGTTTTTTTTTTTTTTTTTGCATTTTTGATTAAATAAACATTAAAACACGTCAAAAACATTTTTAAAAAATCTAACCGATCCCAAACTTTTGAACAGTAATGTAATAAAACTCAATGGCAGTAATAAATGGAATGAATTAAATTTTACACATTTTTTTTAACCAAATTTTCACTATATTTTACTCTACAGCAATGGCTTTTTGGCTGAAATTACAGTTTAAAAAAAGTCAAAGCAAATAAATTTTATATAAAATTAAATAAAAAAAATTAAATAAAATCGGTCAGCCCTACATTTAATAGATACATTTAGCTAATAACAGTTTTGTATTTTGCCAATTCTTTTTTCTTATAAAAGAAGAAATCTGCCTAATTTTCTTATTTTTCATCTCTCCATTTTCAGTGAGGTCATGACCGGGTCCTATAACAACTTCTTCCGGATGTTTGACCGCGATGCCCAGCGCGACGCGACCCTCGAGGCCACGTGGGAGAACGGCTCCCCCGGCTGCCCACTCAAGACCTGGCGTGTGAGCGCCGGGAGCAGACGCAAGAGAAACGAGATCGGCGTGGACTGCCTGGACTTCAGCAGAAAGATCCTCTACACCTCCTGGCATCCTCAGGATAACATTGTTGCCTTGGCGACTGTCAATAACCTTTACATATTCCAGGAGAAACTGAATTAGGAATTTCAAACTGCTTCGTCTCCATTCCTAGCTCCAGGAGTTAGGCGGGATACATGCTAATCTAGTATCCATGCACAACCTCTCTCCTGAAACTCATAGTCTTAATATTAACCACTGTAGTACACGAAAACCTTTGGATTATTCTATTAATTGATACACTGTAGGCCGGAGGAAGGGATTTTTAGTTGTATTACTGTATTTGTTTTTTTTTATTTTGCACATTGTTGATCTGTCCGTTTTAGCTTTAATCAGAAACACCCCATGCACTGCTGGGTTATTTTTCCACGTCTCGAACACGCAACCAAACTGACCTGCAAGAATCCTGTTTAATAAGTTTGCATAACCATGATTAACACTGAATCAGTTGTACAAAACCTCATGCTCTGATCGCTCCCTTCTGGCCTGGTGCAACAGGACGTTTCCTTCACCAAACGCTCAGTCTAATGCCTGACATTCATCCACAAGTGCAATTGACTTGAAGTTGCAGGGTTCCCAAATAGCTACATTATTCCCTACATTAAGTCCCTAATGGATACAACTAATTGTGGCATTAATTTTATGCAATATCTTAGTCTTTGTGGGGAGGGAGACTTTTTATCAGTCTCTTTTAATAGGGACACAAATATTTTAAGTCTTAAGTAAATGTTTGTGCAGATGTGCATGTTTTATAATGTCTTATGATTTTCGGCATCTTATGATGTGTGTGGTTTTATTTGCAGCCTTTTAATACAGAATGGTTCCTATGAGGTAAAGAATGCTCTAGATATTTTTATATAAATTTTTGAAAATTTAAATCATGTCCTTGACAGTATTCAGTGTATTAATGCAGTCATGTGACTGTCTTTGAGCTGTTGATTGGTGCAGAATGATTCTGTATAATGGAGTGCGTTTACATGGAAATCAGGCCTGCTGTTTATGAACAAACCCGGAAATATGTTCCCTTTATCTTAATAGTTGTAAAACCCAAATGTAAAATAAAACTTAATTTTAAGACTGAGAACTAAACTTCGTGGGCTCATTTTTCCATTTGGAGGTCGGTAAAAGAAAATGTCATTTCATTATAAAGCAGGTAAGAGAAGATTACAGAGTAGAATCACTTTTCTTTAAACTTCTGCCCCATATTTAGGTTAGCAGGAACAAATAGGACATCCTGAAATGAATCTGTGCCTGAGCTATTTAAGGAGTTGGTGATCGGTGAGCATAAGTAACAGGTTTTTAGGTTGTCATTATGGCAGTACATGCAGACATTTTATGTTGTCTTACAATTTTATAATTTTTATATAGGCTGTCATTGAAAGTAAATAACATTAAAGGGATAGTTCACTCAAAAATGAAGATTCTGTCATCATTTACCCTCAAGTTGTTCCAAACATGTATGAACTTCTTTATTCTGTTGAACACGAAGGAAGATATTTTGAAGAATATAGGTAACCAAACCGGTGACGGGCCCTATTGACTTCCATAATATGGAGAGAGAGAGGAAAAAATAGTATGGTTACTGACATTCTTCAAAATATCATTTGTGTTCAGCAGAAGAAAGAGATTAACACGGGTTTGGAACAACTTGAGGATGAGTTTTTGGGTGTACTACTATCCCTTTAATTTCAGCACTGTACATTTATCTGTCTATGTAGCAGCTGCACACTTAAAATTATACTGAAGTATTGTGCATCTTTTATTTATTTAGTACATGTCATTGAAATGAATGTTCTGAATGTGATGACGTCACGCTCGCGCTCAGGTGGAGCCATTCAGGGGCCGCAGATGCGTGTGCGCGTTCACGAGGAGCGCGCCGTGTTGACGGACGCGAGTGTCTGGAGAGGCAACATGTCCACCACAGCCGCCGCGCAGCTGAACAACAATGAAGAACATGGACTCAACGGTAAAACTCCGTCCATATTTCTGCAGTGAAAACTCGGGAGGGATCCTAATGTCGCTTTAAATCTGTTGTCTGTACGTTTTATTTGTCTCTGGAGCTTTTAAATGCTGTTATGCAACATCTATTGTCTTACTTCGCTCAATGGCTGGAATTTCCTCCTTGCTCTTAGCGGAGGGGTTTGAAGGGCGGGAGATTAAGATGGCGTCATAACGCGAGAGCGAATGGAAATGAATGTGAGCGGGACTCGTGGTGGTGTTGCTTGGCAACTCGGAATGATTGATGGAACGTTAGCCAACCGTTAGTTCGACTTTAAATTCGAGCTCCGTGGAGGCGGGGCTACGTTGATATCAAAACAAGGCGAAGTGGGTATCTGTAAAAAATGGAGGCGGGGGCGTGTAAATAACTAATGAAACTATGAGGTGAATTTATTTCGGCTTAATTAAACTGGCTATTGCCTTATTATTTTGCTGTTCATTGTGTGCTCCATTCTGTTTTAGTTTTAGTAGCTGGGTTATTCCAGTAAAGCAGCACATTTTCCCATCATATGTGTTAAGACCTATTAAATATATATATTAACTAAAATCTTATTAGTTTTTTTATCAGAATACCACAATTAAGTGAACACAGAGGTTAATTTTAAATAATTTCACTTCTAGTAAATGTTGCCTTGCCCGCCCTGTCCTGAAAAAAGCAGTCTATTCAGACATTTTCCTGGGTTTTTTCCCCTCTTTTTTCATATTTGTGTATTATTCAAACATGGCTCTTGGAAAGAAGGAACAACCTTCATTTATTTAGCAAATATCACTGAATCCCTTTGATTGTATAACAAGGAGCAATTATTTAGTGCTTGAGTTTAGTATCATTACTGCAACATTTAATCTGTTTATTTACATTATGTAAGCACTCTCTGAGAGCACTGAGCTCATAATACTGATGATTTCATATTAGATTTTTTAAACTTTTTTTTTTTTTTTTTTTTTACTGGTCAGATGACCTCAAACCTCAGCACATTTTCATCATTTTTCACATTGATTCTGTACCTCTGAACAATTCCAAGTGAAGTGCAAACCATATTTTTTTCTTTTGTTTGTTTGTGCATAAAAATATATGGTTTGTAATGCATATAGTTGCATTCTCTAGAACCAAATATTAACTTCACCATTACTCTTAATTCTTGCACAAGCATTGTAGATATAATGTAGATGAATCTTCATATGTATTTTTTCTGCCAATGTAAGAGAACATGGAGAATGTATAAGCATGCTTTGACTGAATCTGTGCTTATTTTTAGGGTAATGTCTCTGGCATTCTGTGGAATGACTTTAAACATGATAAAAGTTAAGAGTTACATGCTATTGGTTAGCTGAAGCATATTCAAATTCATATTCAAGCTAAAAATATTTGATAAACATGCAAGGCTTGTTGTGTAGCAGCTGTTGGTAATAACATTTCCCTGCTGTCTGTGCAGTTTTGGTTGCAATAGTTGTAAAGTGACACAATAAAGTAATTTAAGGTCCATTTTGTGATTTAAGACAGGTGACAGTATCTCTGAAACTATCTCAAATCTTTCAAGAAGCCCCAAGGAATGTGTCCAAACAAGTCAACATGATGTTGAGTTTTTTTTTTAACTTTCTTAATGCACATTCATGCTCTTATTGTGCAAAATTCACCAATGCACATTATTCTGAAGAAATCTTTTCAGATTTTCCTTTTTTTTAGCTGATGTCATCAAGCCCTCTTATTTTTCAGCCCCTCATATTAAATCTCTCACTTTTCGCCATCCAATCGATTCCTGGCAGATAAAATCAAGTCCCACCCTATAGTCAATTCTTCTTGAATATTCCATTGAAAAATCGGAAAATATGTCACATTAAAGAATTAAAATGATTCTGGCTTTGTTTACATTCATCATCAACCTAGTGTTTTGCCTACCTAGACAGCATTTATACATCCTTTGATGCCCAAAAATGCTGTCTAGAAAGGCAGCTCAATAGCTTCTCTCACATTCACGTTATTGTACTGCATTTTTGACCCTGCTGTCCACTCATTAGAGAGCTTTCAGAAGGTGCAAATCCCTAAAAATGAGTCATTCTGTTTACCGTTTAGCATTTAGTGGTGGTGCACAGTAGGTTTCTCGGTGTCTGTGGCACACAGACAGATCTGGGTTACAGACACAGCAGGGGGATGGGAGAGGAAAAAGCAGCGAGTGGTTTGATGTGCCAGAGATTACATAATCCCTCCCTTCCTCCCGCTCCGGTCCTGCGGTGAATTTCATCAGAGCTGCTCCAGGATCAGTGCAACTAGATCTGGTGTGTTATCTGTGCATTAATTTGCATATTTTACCACATCGATAGCCATTCATCACTTTTTGGCCTAGGATGTGGCCAAGTTAGATTTTTATATTTTTTAGAATGCTCACCCAACATGTTGTCAGGGTGTTGCTATGCAGTTGTTGGGGTGTTCTGGTGGTTACTACGTGGTGCCAGATATGGCTCGGGTCCCTCCTTCAATGCAAGTCTGAGGTTTGTTGTGATGCAGTGTGACAACAAATGCTCACAGATGAAGAGCTGGTGGAATGTAGTCTGCCATGGCAACATGCCCATAACTGTGGGCAAATACACAAGTTCATTGTTTTGGGCTGGCCTCTGGTGGAGGATAATAAGATGATCAGACTTGTTCATTTAAACAGGACGCTGGCTTATTAGTGCTGCAATGTTGTTGATTATTTCCCTTGATATTGTAATAATGATTATACATTTTGAATTCATCATAAAAGTAGTCCATGTGACTCCAGTTGTTTAACCTCAGTTTTATTAAGCGATGCGAGTGCTTTGTTTGCACAAAAAACAATTTACCACTTTATTTACTAGAATAATTTTTCTTGAATTTTTAAAAATTTGACGATACCAGCATTTTGAGTGCTGTTAAGCGGATTCTTAAACACCTCTGATTGGCTATTGTTTTCATGTGCTCAACAGATATGTCTGTGATTGGCTATAAAAATCAACGCTTTCAAACTACTTTTAAACTGCTTTCAAATGCTCCTGTGTGTATCTGTGTAAGCACTCGGTGAAGAGTGTCAAAGATGTCAATTTACAACTTGGTACCGAAGTCGGTACTTTTGACAACACTATTATTTACAAAATATTAATCTGCAAACAAGCGTGCCACACGAGTCCTGAAAAGGAAAGCCAAAGCGTCTCGATCGCCCCCAGGTGGCTGGATGCAGTATAGGTCATAAACCCCGCCCTCTCATGTAATGTGAGACAGTCAAATTACACATCAAATATTTTTTCTTCCAAAGATGGTTTCTGTAATTTTTGGCGGATTTTATCACGCTGATGTTAGTGTTCATTCTTTAAATAAGTTTGTTTTAAGTTAGTTATTTGATGCTATAAAAACATGGGTTTTGACGTCTTGATTGACAGCTGAGATTACAGCTTCTCTGAGTGAAGTCGTCACTGAAGCACTAACTGACTTTTTTCTGGATCTTTGGGAGGAGATTGGAGCTTTAACTTTAATTTCTACATTTCCAGAACTGTTTATTTCACAACGACATAATGAGTTGTTCCGCAGTAAACTGTATTAACCGATTCTTCTGGAGTTTGGGTGGGACGTTGATATCCCGGCTCCACTTCGCACTGCGCAGGCTCGAGCTCCACGTTCACTATGCGCAGACTCGAGACTCAAGATGTCAGCACCATATTGACACACTGGCGGCTTCAGTTACTACAATGGAAGAGAGTGAAGGTGCATCGTCCATCTTTTTTTGCGTTCACGAGAGCAACACGCATGCGTTTTATGTTGACACGAGAGCAGATGTTGCTTGAACCTGCGTTGGATATTAATATTTTGCACAATCAAAGCATTCGCGTCACTTCATAAAACTGAGGTTAAAAAGTCACATGGATTACTTTTATGATGTCTTTACTACCTTTCTGGGCCTTGAAAGTGGTAGTTGTGTAGACTGTCAATGGAGGGACAGAAAGCTCTCAGATTTCATTAATAAGATCTTAATTTGTGTTCTGAAGATGAACGAAAGTCTTACGGGTTTGGGCATGAGGGTGAGTAATTAATGACAGAATTTTCATTTTTGGGTGAACTAACCCTTTAATAGAATTTACTGAACTCTTATTTTGTTGGAGCAAATGCAGAAACTTGAGATTGGACTCAGTGACCAACCACCCAGAACACCATAGCAGCCGCAAGACAATGCCTAGCAACATCCCATCACTCCATCATGTTATTAAAGCATCATGGGACCCGTCTGTGGATCTTTCTGTGTTGCCTAGCAACAATGAGGGTCAAATGGGATTTGTACGTGTCTCATGTTTGCACCGGGTCAACAGAGAATGTGTGTTCTTAGAAGTCAGTCTCATATACACTTTTGAGCAAAATGTGTTTTTTTTTTTTTTTTTTTTTTTTTTTTTTGCTCCCCTTTGCTTAAAATGCAGACGTTCTCTCTTAGCTTACTCTATCCTGATGACAATCCCACAATCCCCTGAATGAGTCTGCCTCGAGAGTGAATTGAAAACGCCCGCTCAGCATGTACACTAGGGTTAGAGAGAGGTTAGAAACTCTCATGAAAAACTAAATTACTTCACCGGATTAAAACAATAAATAAAACAAGGCCCATTTAAATGCAGGAGCCGATGCTAATGACTGTTTTGGCTTTTTAGGGTCCTGGGTGGAGCTGGAGATGAACGGAAACACTCAGCAGCAGAACACCAGCTTGCCCTTGCTTCTGGGGAATGGGAACCAAGGCGAGTCCCAGGCTTCACAGGCCCTGGAGGCCGTGCAGGAGGAAGAGGAGGTCCTAACAGGAGGACTGGAGCACGTGCCTTCCTCCTCCTCTATCCATAACGGAGACATGGAGAAAATCCTACTGGACGCCCAACACGAGTCCAGCCCCAGCAGTTCATCCTGCAACAGGTATGACAAACCCAAACACTCAAAATGATTGACAGGAAGAGAGTGTTTCTGAAAAAATAAGTGGACTACTCCCCAGACCAGGGTTATTATAGAGTGCATTAGCTCCCGCCCCCTTTTTCAGCGGCTTTGGTTCCGGAAGTATTTTTTCCATTCATTCGTCCTATAGGAATTTTTAAAAAAATCTTAGTTATAAGCCATGAACCAAGTCAACAAGCTACAAGGTGAATCATAACTTTATAAATGTTGATTTGAAGCAAAAAAGTATTTGAAAATCAGATAAAAATACAAAGGTAGAAAACTTGTGTTCTTAAAAGCTTTACGATCCCATGAAGCATTGTGAACAGCATAATCAAATTAAAACCGATGGAGAAACATAAAACTACTCATTTAAAAAAAAAATATACATATATTTTGTTTATTGCAAAATATGCACTAACACTTTAGTTTAGGGTCTAATTCTCACTATTAACTATTTGCTTATTATGCATATCACTAGGATATTAGCTGTTTATTAGTACTTATAAAGCACATATTAATGCCTTAATATGCCTGCATGATCATATTCTGCATCCCATAATCCTACCCAATACCTAAACTTAACAACCACCATACTATTAATAAGCAGTAATTACAATTTTGAGGCAAAAGTCGTAGTTAATAGTTAGTTAATAGTGAGAATTGAGCCCTAAACTAAAGTGTGACCAAATACACATATATACACACTACCAGTCAAAAGTTTGGAATCTGTAATATTTTTAATGTTTTTTAAAGAAGTTTCGTCTGCTCACCAAGGATGCATTTATTTAATTAAAAATACAGTAAAAACAGTAATATTGTGAAATATTATTACAATTTAAAATAACTGTTTTCTGTTTGAATATATTTTATAAAGTAATTTATTCCTGTGATCAAAGCTGAATTTTCAGCATCATTACTCCAGTCTTCAGTGTCACATGATCCTTCAGAAATCATTCTAATATGCTGATCTGCTGCTCAAGAAACATTTATTGTGTATAATTGTACAAAATATTTGTGTACAATATTTTTTTTTTCAGGATTCTTTGATGAATAGAAAGTTCAAAAGAACTATAATTTAGAAATATAATCTTTTGTAACATTATAAATATATTTACTGTCACTTTTGATCAATTTAATGCATACTTGCTGAACGAAAGTATTAATTTCTTTAATTTCTTTAAAAAAAAAAAAAAAAATTCTTACTGACCCCAAACTTTTGAACGGTAGTGTATAATGTTACAAAAGCTTTGTATTTCAGATAAATTCTGTTCATTTGAACTTTTTATTTATCAAGGAATCCTGAAAAAAAAGCACACAACTGTTTTCAACATTGATAATAATCATAAATGTTTCTTGAGCAGCAGATCAGCATATTAGAATGATTTCTGAAGGGTCATGTGACACTGAAGACTGGAGTAATGATGCTGAAAATTCAGCTTTGATCACAGGAATAAATTACTTTATAAAATATATT